>OX940806.1:8009650-8537519 GCA_954870605.1 Acer campestre | reverse complement strand
AGTAACATCCATAGCAAAGACCGCATCATGTATATCATCTGCGGATGGAATGCTAGTCAAGAAAGTGTTCTCTATTGTAGTCACTGATCGCGCTCCAAATGTTCACATTTAGCACTCCTCTTACTTGATTTTTGTAATCATTTTCCAAGCATTTTAGGTGTTTAACACTGTAAATGAGTGTTTTCAGGTATTCTCAGCGTTTCAAAGGCATTTTGGTCCAAAGTAATGAAATAAGGCAAAGAAGGCAGAAAGAGAAGAATCTTTGCCACTGCAAGTTCGCACTTCCTGACCAGCGGGAACAAATCAGTGAAGCAAAGTCGCGAGGAACATCATAAACATGTGGCGAGTTCACACTCCTACTTCGTCGGAAAATAGCCACTGAATAGAAGCAGCAGGAACTTGACATCCTTTTCCAGCAATTTTCAGACTTTCTGTCTCGTTGGAATTAAGCCGCTGGACAAACCCAAAGAAACTTTGGAGAGTTTAGACCGACTTTTCAGCTGGAATAAAGCCATGGAAGGAATTCGCATAAAAAGGGAAAGATCATTCAGCGAGTTGAGTCCACTGGGATGAAACTGCGGAACAAACCCACGATGATGTTTGACGAGCTGCAAGTGGATTCTATCTTTTCCAAACCAATCGCATCATATAACTTTCTAGCTCCATTTAATGTTTACAACCACTACATATTTATTAGAGGAGAACAACCACTTACACTTAGACATAGCTACAATTAATTAGATTTACTTAGAAAACAAGCTAGTTTTCTTGGTACTTTCTAGGCAACCAAACACCCATTTTGGTACCTTAGTTCAGCTTACTTCAAGTTTCCATAAAAGAGTGTGTTGCTTGGATTGCAAATGGGAACATTCTTCATCACAAAAGTCACCAACCAGTGATGTTTTCTTCTTTTGTATCTTCTTGCTACTTATATTCTATGTGTAACTAAAACCCTCTTTGTTAGGGTTAGATGCAATTCTTGTAAATAACCTTGTTGGTATGGATTTGAGTAAAAAAATTTGACGATCGAGCATTACTCAATAAAATCTAATCTAACATCTGCAAAAATGTGGTATATATATATATATATATATATACCACCTTCATTGCGGTGACTCTGATCTGGGCGTTCTTTAGCATCAAGCAAAAATAAAAAAAAAATAAAAAAAATTGATGACATTAGGTGGAAGCTTTTTCCTTAATTTATGTGTGTCGGTGGAATGTAAAGGTCTTTGTAGTTGTTTATTTTTCCATGTTTCAGTAAGCACTTATTTTGATGTTTGTTAGTGGAGTAGTTATATATGGCTAACAAATTATTCCCAAAACCTATTAAAAATATATGCACTCTCTCTTTTGTGTTCATGAACCATTGATCTAACTATCTAAGTAAATATTATTTTAATCAATAATACTATACAATCCAAAATATTAATCTAAAATTCAATTTAAATAATGTGGTAAATGAGTAGTCCTCACCACACAAAATCATGAAATATTATGGTGAATGATATGACAAAGACAAATCACTTAATACATCATTTGGGTTAGCTTTTGGACTAAAATTTTGGATCGACTAGCATTAATGTATTTTAATTTATCAAGAATATTCTCAAGTCCAAGAATAAAACTTATAATATACCTAACATCTAAGCTTAATCAAATCAAACCCCAAAAGCATGGACAGCAAATAATTGAAATTGTTGTATAGTGTTAGGTTGAAACAGACAAAAGTAGTTTTGAAAATAAAAATGAAATATTTTAATATTTTAACAAATGCTTCTTTTCTTCAATATATATATATATATTTATATATATGTCATATGTATTTTTAAATGAAGGTTATTTCACCGAAATTAATAATTAAAACTCTAAAACATTTTGAAAAACCTGTTTGGCCCACGAAATTAAACAAAAATAGTAATTATGAAGAGCTTATATATAGATCCCCAAAAGGATATGACAATATATATATATATATATATCACTATTTTACATACTTTTTTCCGAAAGATAAACTGAAATTCTCATATACAAAAAGTGCAAAGCATAACATCAATGATGGAGAACCTTCCACGAAACTCTTATATCAACTTTTGATCTATGTACACCATGAATATCCAAATTCTCTCTATTGGCTTATTTATTTATTTATTTTCCTAACAGGACAGGCTATTTTGGTCAATTATTAACAAAAAAAAGAAAAGAAAAAAAGGCTAAGCTGCATGTGCTGTGCTGCTTTTTCTTGTGTCATTTTCTAGATACTGATACACACGAAACATGGTCATGAAAGTTTTATGCCAAGCTGTCATTGGTCAATGTTAATCCCACCCTTCAATTTTCCTTATCATTTGAAAAGTCAATTTTTATCACAGTTTTTTCTCTAATTTCTTGACCTAATTAATAACTTGAACTTTAATAGTATATGTTTATGACAAAAATACCCTTAAAACAGGCCTCCAATGGAGGTTGAAAAGACCTCCAATTGAGGTTGAACATACCTCCAATCGTTTGATCTCCATTGGAGGTCTTTTACTTCCATTAAAAAAAATCAAACAAAAAAAGGATAGAGAAAATAATAAAAGAAAATGATGGGGTATTTTTGTCCTTGGATGCTATTTAAAGTTAAATTATAAATCGAGAGTTTCTCCTTACAATCCACAAATTATCTATTCACACTTCAATTTTTTTTTTTTTTTTTATTAATGACAATTTTAACCTAAATTAAAATTACTAAACAAGACAAAAATTTTTTAAAGATACTCTAAACTAATTAAATTATTAAAAAAAAAATTCTCTCTCCTAAATCATTAAATTAAATATTACGTATTAAATTCTCTCTCCTAAATCTATTATTACCATATTTCACACTCTCTCCTAATTAATCTCTCTCCATTTTTCAAAAATAAATAAATAAATAAATTATATTTCCATATTTTCTTAATCAAACTCTAATTAATAGTTAAAGAAAAAAAAAACTTATGAATATTTTAGTTTTTTACTAATAGTAATATATATTTATTAAAAAGTCAATTAAAAAAAAAAAAAAAGATTTATGAAAGCTTGAATTGTTTTAACTAGATTCAATTAAACTTAGAATTTCTAAGATTAATGAAAGAATTAAAGTTCTCTAGTCAATCATATACCTACAATAGTAACAAAAAGCATTTTCATACTTCAATTTTTTATTTTTTTTTTATAAAAAAAAACAAGGTACTTTTTTTTTTAGTATATACATACATATGGTTCCTAAAAAATCAAGTTTATTAGTAAGTTTTTTTTTTTTTTCTTAACTGTTAGTCTCGTTTGAGAAAGAATGGAGATAGAAAATTAGAGATATGTATTAGAGGAGAGAGAGTTTAATATGGTAATTAAATTTTAGAAGAGAGTATTTAATATGCAATAATTAATCTAATGATTTATGAGAGATTATTTCTTTTTTTAATAATTTAATTCAATAAAAAGGATAATCTTGTAACAAAATGAAGTGTCTTTAGGATTTTTTTAAATTTTAATTTGGAGAATGGAGTGTTTTTAGAAAAAAAGTGTAAAAAGAAAAAATTGGATTGTCAAAAGAAGCTCTCTTATAAATCAAGTGCTAATCTTAAAAGTCAATATGGATTTAGTGCTATTTAGACCTATTTTCTATTTAAAATTTTAATTACAAAATCTGTAAATAAAATGTTTTATATTTGAGTTCCTTTTTAAAGAAGTAACTGATCCTAATTTTTCAAAAAAGAAAACAATATAAAGTACTTTTATAAGAAGTGCTTTTATTCAAAATGCCATTTTGTACAATTAATTAATTCTTTGTTGAAAGCCTGAAAGGTGCTCATGCTTTTTCTTATTATATAGACATTAATTCAGGTCTCTAAACTTTAAAGTGCTTAAAATAACCTAGCAGAAAGAGAAAGATTAAGTAAGCAATTGTGTGTGTTATAACACAAAAATTAAGTAATTAATATAAAAGGATTGTTGAGCAAGATGAATTGATGTTTCAACACCTGCCAAAAGGGGACTATTGCATTAATAAAAAAAATTATATATATATAAAAAAAGTGTTAATCTTAGCTTTTGTTGGCAAATAATTAGGTCTTTTAAAAAAAAAATAATCTAAATTTCCATTGCTATTAATGTTTATATGTTATAAAATTTTTAAGAACTCAAAAGAAGAGAGGATTTCCTTTTAAAAAATTAATAAATAAAAAGAGGATCCAAATTCTTAGTTATTATATATCTTCATTTGCAGAAATTTGAGAAAAGAATTATTATTATTATTACTATTTTGAAAACAATAATACAAATACAATTATATCATACAAATTACAGAAGAGATAGAGTAGAGTCCAAGGACAAACACCATTTGTCTTACCCCACAATTCCAATCTATGACCAAACTTTAATGGCCCACAAATTGGGTCCATAATTTGGTGAAACCGAAGTTGATTTTCATCCACTCCACACGACACTTTTTGATTGATCATCAGAAAATGGTAACTAAACAACTCTGACATATCAAATCAGATTGTTAGAATCTTCTCTTCTTCCGTTTCACATTATTCTTCTTTGGATGATGATGAATTTGGATGCGTCTGGTACACAAATCACAACAATGATGGGTCCTCCAAGGACATTACATGTGACACGCATGAGAATAATTTGAAAGAGTTTCATGTATTTACGAGCGTCATCTAACCCTAACAATATCTTATGTTCGAATTTCTGTAAAATAGATAGTATATAATAATATATATAAATATATAAAGAGAAATTTTCCAATGAAAACTTTTTACGATACACACTTTAAATATATTTGATAAAATTTAATGGAATATAATGAATTTTGATGTAATTTTTTGTAGGGATGACAAAAACATTGAAATATCTTTGTGGAAAAAATAAATTGAAAATTTTTCGGGTACAAGAACTAAATTTTTCCGACTTTTTTGAAGATAAAATAAAAATAGGGAAATATAAAAAAAAATAGTTCTCAAATCCAAAAATTTTCCAAATTTTTACCAAATGTGTATTTAAATTTTCTTAAGATGTATATAAAAAATTTCATCGAAAAACATTCAATTATATGCAATATTATCAAAGGTTCTTATTGTATTAAAATAAGGGGGAATTGATAGGAAAAGTTCCATATATATAAGGAGAACTTTAAAACTAGCCAAAAAATTAGTGGGTTTATTGTTTTTGTTCAAGATTATCATTTTTATTGTTTTTGTCGAAATATCCACTTTTTGGACAAGATTGCCCTTCTTTATAAAAAAAAATTCTTTTTTTTCTTTTTCCTTTTTTTCTTCTTCTTCCTGAAAAAAAAAACAACTTTTTTTTCTCTATTTTCTTTTTCTTTTTCTTCTTCTTCTTCCTAGACCTCCATCTTCTTCTTCTTCTTCTTCCCAGATGTGTTTAATTGTGTTTCTTGGTATGTTTAATTTGGTCTTGCCCTGGTGTGTTTAATTGATTTTCCATGGTGTATTTAATTGAGTTACCCTGGTGTGATTGATTGGGTTTCGCTGGTGTATTTAATTAATTTACACTTGATGTGTTTAATTGGGTTGCTGCGGTTTGTTTAATTGGTGGCTTGTTGTGTTTAATTGGATTGCCCTGGTGTATTTAATTGATTAACACTTGGTGTATTTAAATATTTTTGATGTGTTTAATTGATTTACATCCGGTGTGTTTAATTGATTTACACCCTAGCGTGTTTAATTGGGTTGTCGTGGTGTGTTTAATTGGGTTGTCGTGATGTGTTTAATTGATGGCCTGGTGTGTTTAAACAAAATGAAATCTCAAAATTTTGTTTTAAAAAAATCAAATCTTAAATTTTTTGATTTTTTTGTTTTTGTTTTTTTAACAAAACTCAAACCCAAACATAACTCCCACCATTCATAAAAACAACCACAACTGGAAAAAAACAAGATCTTAAAAAAAAAAAATTTAAAAATAACATCTGAAATTTAAGTATAGCCACAACCCAAACTTAAACACAACCACCAAAAAAAAAATTTAATTAAAAAACCTGAAATTTTTTCAAAAACCTGGAAAAAAACGTGATCTGAAAAAAAAATTAAAAAAATAAAATCTGAAAATTAAACACTACAACAACCACAAGCTAAACTTAAAAATCCAACAAATCAAACAACAAAAATCTGGAAAATCAAATCTGAATTTTTTTTTTAAATAAAAATTTGATTTTTTTTTTAACAAAATCCAAACCCAAACACAACTTCCACCATTCATAAACACAACAACCACCCTCAAATCTGGAAATTTCTTTGGAAAAAAAAAAACGAAATTTGAAATTTTTTGTTTAAAAAAATTTAATTTTTTTTTAAAAAAACATGGAAAAAAATGTGAAAGAGAAAGAGAAGAGAGGAGAGAAAGAGAAGAAAAAGAAGGATAGAAGAAGTGAGAGAGAATAGAGGGGAGAAAGAGAGAAGACGGAGGAGAGAGGAGAGAAAGAGAGAAGAAAGAGAGAAGCGTGAGAGAGAAAGAAAGAAAAAAGTTTTTGTAGAAAATGAGAGAGAAAAGGTAAAGAAAAAAAAATTAGGAACAATTATGTTTTTACAACCATTTTGATGGCAAAAACAATAAAAATGATAATGCTGGACAAAAACAATAATACCTCTTAATTTTTGATTAAAAAGACCTATTTCCTGATATATATATATATACATATACATATATATATATATATATAAACTTACCTTTTTATAATGATTGTCTTTAAGAGTATATTGTTTTTTTTATATACCTCTTGCAGTGACGACCATTAAAAATTGAGATATTGTTAGGTTGAATGAGCAGTCTCTTACCACTAAAATTTAGAAATCCAAGACTATAAGTAGTTTTTTTTTTTTTTCTTCTTTAATATGTAATACTGTTAATCTTATATTAGGATGGGTAGGGATGAAGTATATGCTTAAGACTCTTTTTCATTTGTACACTTTTTCGCCACAATATTTCACAGCATTTTTTCATGAGACAATACTTTCTGTTAAAGTACTTCAATTAAATACTATAAATTAGATGAGAAAACATTTCTATTATTGACAAATTTATGAGAACTCAAAAAGTATGATCAATTAAACTTAATTTTATGAGTAAAAAAAAATCAAACATTATTTACCCAAAAAATTATGCTTATGTATGCTATGGGCTCTCCGGGGGTTGGTGGTTGTGGTGGTATCTTTCGGAACTGTAGAGCTTTTGTGAAGGGTTGCTTTGCTATTCCTCTTGGTCAGGTTTTTGCTTTTGAGGCTGAGCTTTTGGCGGCCTCATTGGCCATTAATTTTGCTTGGAATGGGTGGCATCGAATCTGGCTTGAGAGCGATTCTTCTTATGTGGTTTAGCTTCTTTCTTCTTGTTCTGAGTTGGTTCCTTGGAGGGTTCGTCAGGCGTGGCAGCGCTGCATCTTCCAAATCTCACATATGGATTTTCAGGTTTCACATATTTTTAGGGAGGGTAATCAAGTTGCAGATATGCTTTCTAAGCATGCTTTGGAGCTTCAGACAGATTCTTGGTGGTTCTCTGCCCCGCCATTCTGTTCTTCTTTAGTTGGCAATGACTACATGGGCCGCGAGTCTTTTCGTTTTTCTTGATGTTTTCTTTTTCTTTTTGGTGTGGCCTACGTGCCTCTTTTTGTTTGGGGTTGTTTTCCCTGGCTTTTTGTGCTTTGTTGCTTTTTGTCACTTTTTACTTTCTTTTATCTCTTTTATATACGGATACTGTCTAGGGGTTTTTCAGCATATGATCGCTTGTGATGCTTTTTCCCCTTAGATCAGTCCAATTTTATTAAAAAAACTATATTATAAAAAATCCAACAAAAATTAGATCACAAGAGAATCCAAACACCAAATATTCACCTCTTGATTCTACAAGTGCAAGCCACGTGTCCACAAGTGAAAGTAGTAAAGAACATCACCAGCTTAGCGGTGGCCCACTTAAAACATAGCTCTTAATTTAGATAGCCATTAGATTATAACCACTAGGTGGGTGATAATCTATTCAATTTTTTTGTTCACAGACCACAACTAATTCTATTTTGTTGATTTTAAATCATAATAAAGAAAAGAAGAAGATAATCTACCCATGGAAATTTAATCAATAACTAAAAAATAAATTCTAGAAAAATATATAAATAAAACACAAACTCAATCAAAAATTGCCATCTATATACCAAAGGTTAAACATTCATTGATATTGAAATAACTGAACAATTGAGTACTTTTATAAGAAAAAAAAAAAGAGAATTTTATTTTGAACAATTAACATACAAGTTCTAATTTAATTTCCATAATTCTGAAAATAAAACCTTTTCCTGTTCAATAAAAAGATTGATCAACTTACCATACAAATCCATGGATATATAAAGATCTATATGGCTTCCATGATCAAATCAAAACCCAGAAAAAAGCTCATCTGAACGCTAGAACACCCAACAATCCAACAAATCCAACCAAAATTGACAAAATTGGAGAGAACAATTGCCTTCTAGCTCCACTGAAGTCGCTGTCAATAGGGTACAAGTCTCCGGGGGGGCCGGTCATGTATATCAACGACGGTGGAGGAGGGCAGTATTGGGTTGGTGGCTTCTTTGGGACCGCTGGTGGTGGTGGTGGCAGTGCTGGTGGTGGTGGACATGGTGGCGGTGGTGAGGGTGGAGGAGGGCTAGGAGTAGGAATGCATGATGGGGTGCACTTGACGCCTTGATCACCACCACCTGTGGACTCATCAAGCTTCCTTGAATGATTTAAGCCGTTGACCTGATAATTACCAGAAATCAAAATGAACAAGTTTAGGAGCATTAGAACTGCGAAAAAGCACTTTTTGATCAACATGTTGGAAGGAAAAGTTTCGGGGATTTTGATGAGGAAAAAATTGAAAGGATTTGTGGTGTTTGTTTGGGACTTGTGACTTGTGCGAGTGAATTTGAAGGGAAGAAGAAAAAATTGGTGGAAGCGTACGTTATTAGGTGCATGAGGACTGTCAAAATGCTTATGTAGAAAAGTGCTTTGGGGTATAAGTGATTCCAGGGTATTTTATGTAATTTTTTTTAATTTGTTTTTTATAGAATTTAGAAGAAGGCAGAGTGGACTTGATTTGGGAGGAAGGTGAAGTCTTGCCTTGTTCTATAAGGGAATCAAATTGCATGTGAATGGTCCAAATTATGGGACCCCACCATGTACTCTTGTGATATCGATGATTTTATTATATGATATATATATATATATATATGATTGATTTCTTTTAATAACTAGCTATATAAAGTTTTATTCTAACCCATGGATTTTTTTAATTAAATTATTTGACCACTTTCAATTGTCAGTTGTGTTAATTCCGAAAATCTTGAATCCTATTTCTCTTAAAGACTTTAGGCCTATTGCTTTATGTGGTGTTATGTATAAAACAATTACTAAGGCTATAGCTAATAGGATTAAGCCTTTTCTTCAAGATATTATCTCTGTGAATCAGTCTGCATTTGTACTCGGTAGGCAAATTTTTGATAATGTGATTACTGCTTTTGAGACTCTCCATTCGATAGCTAGGAAGAAGAGTGGAAAGAAGGGGTGGATGGCTATCAAATTAGATATGAATAAAGCTTATGATCGTGTTGAGTGGAAATTTTTAGAGTTTGTTATGAGGAAAATGAATTTCCCTTCTAGATTGATAGAGCTTATTTTGGATTGTATTGGTACTTCTACTCTTAGTTTTTTATTGAGTGGGAAATCGGTTTGTGAGGTGCAGCCTTCTAGGGGACTTCGGCAGGGTTGTCCTCTATCTCCATATCTCTTTATTCTTTGTACGGAGGCATTTTCAGGGTTGATTTCTTTTGCTGAGCATAATGGCAGGGGTTTGGGGTTTCATTGTGGTAGGGGTGGTCCCCTCATTAGTCACATGTTTTTTGCAGATGATGCTATCATTTTTAGTAGGGCTTCTAAGGAATGTAGTTCATGTATTAGAGACATTTTGAGTGTGTATGCTAGAGGTTCAGGTCAGCAAATTAATTTTCAGAAAAGCAAGTTAACATTTAGTGAGAATGTGGTTGTTTGCATTACAGAAGACATTTATAATTTGCTAGGCATTGAGGTTTATAGCAATCATGATAAGTATCTTGGGTTACCTACTTTGGTGGGCAGAAATAAAAGATTACTGTTTAATGATATAATGGAAAGGGTTTGGAAGAAACTTAGAGGTAGGAAGGATAATTACTTCTCTTTTGGAGGTAAGGAGGTGTTGATTAGGGCAGTTGCTCAAGCAATACCAAATTATGCGATGAGTTTGTTCAAGCTTCCGGTGGGGTTATGTAAAGATTTGAGCTCTATGTATTCTAAATTTTGGTGGGGGTCGAGGGAAGGGAAGAGGAAGATAAGTTAGGTTAATTGGAAGTCTCTTTGTAACCAAAGAGTCAAGGTAGGCTGGATTTTAAAGACTTATCTTCTTTCAATCAATCTTTGTTGGCTAAACAAGCTTGGAGGATTTTGCGTAATCCAGAGTCTTTGGTTGCAAGGTTGATGAAGGCGAAGTATTTCAAAAATGAGGATTTCTTACAGGTGGCAGTGAAGAATGGGATTTCTCATATTTGGCGCATCATTTTGTGGGGGGAAAGATTTGCTTTCTTAAGGCTTAAAGTGGGTAGTAGGGGATGGTAAAAGAATTAGAGTCTTTAAGGATAGGTGGATCCCTCGGCCCAATTCTTTTAGGACTATTACGCCTGACTCTGGGATTGATCTTTTTGTGGCTTATCTGATTAGTAGTAATCATCGGTGGTGGGATATGGAGAAGCTGGACCGTTTTCTTTTAGCAGGAGACAAGGAGCTGGTGTTGTCCATTCCGATTGGTTGGCAAGGAGGTAATGATTTTCTAGTTTGGCATTTTGATAAATCTGAAATTTTCTCAGTTAAAAGTTGTTATCAAATGGCCATTGCACAAAAAGATAGTGACTCTTCTTCTTTTTCAGTTCATTCTCAGAGGTGGTGGAAGGTTTTGTGGAGGTTAAAAATTCCTCCCAAAGTAAAACTTTTTGTTTGGAGAGCTTGCTGGAATGCATTTCCTTCTCTTCAAAATCTTTGGATAAGAAAAGTGGTGGATTCTCATAGGTGTAATAGATGTGGAGCTTTTGTTGAATCATTTGCTCATGCTATTTTCTGGTGCAAAGTGGTCAGAAATTGCTGGAATTCCTCTTCTTTTGCTTGTTTTCTAGAGGGGATGAATCAAATTTCAGCTTTTGATGTTTTTCTTTATGTTTCTTCTTTTGTTTCTGCTGAGGAACTGGGCAGATTTTGTTTGATTGCTTATGCTATTTGGGATAACAGGAATAAATTTTATTTTGAAGGGAATAGCAAGCCTCCTGAATTGGTTTTGTCTGGTGCTTTGGCTATTTCGGCTGAATATCTGAAGTCCAAGTCTACTGCAGAGGTTCAGCCTTCCACTTTTCAAGTCAGCTGCCGAGGTTCTGACTGGCTTCCCCCTCCTCCTGGTCGGCTTAAACTTAATTCGGCTGTTGCATTTCGTAAAAATGGGAGGTCAGTTGGTGTTGGAGTTATTATCAGAGACGATAAGGGGTTGGTTGTTGTTGCTAGAGCGAATCTTTTGCCTAGTTTGGTTAGTCCTGAAATTGGTGAATTGGTTGCTCTTCGTGAAGGCCTTCAATTGGCTCATTTCTATGGTTTACAAATTGATTTTGTTGATGTATTTTCTTCTTCTCTGGTTACAATTCTTAACGATTCCGTCACTATCATAGGGGAATCTAAATTCTTAGTGAATGACATTAAGGTGTTGCTTTCTAATGTTGGCGTATTTAAGTGTTTAGCGGTTTCCAAATCTGGAAACTCCTTTGCGCTTGAGCTTGCACTTGCAGGTTTTTCTTCTAGTAGAGAGTTTTTATGGTTGGATTTTAGCTCTTTGTAATAGTTCTATTTTCAGCTTAGTTCTTGGTGTTGTTTCGTTTGCTGTAATGTTTATGGTCTATATATATCAAAAAAAAAAAAAAAAAAAGATTACTAGTTATGAATATTTTGGGGGAATTTTCTTTATATGACACATCAATCCATAACTAGCCAATATCATCTCATTATTTTAAATCAAAACCTTTTTTTTTCTTTTTCTTAAGTAGGCATTGAACGGGTATGATTTCTGAGTCATTTTTTGAACATCACATTATTATTTATAAAATAAAAGGATAAAGAATCTCATTCTTCATATCCATTGACTATGGACTATCGGCTTAAAATTGAAACCCATAACTATAAAAAACTAAAGGGGGGTTTTCAAATATAGCCACCTAGAAGATGCCAAAACGACATATAGCCAGTAGTTATTAAAAACCCAATTCTGACCACTTCATTGTATTTAAATATATGATCTTACAATTGTACCCCTATTTAACTATTCGGACCTGACATCTAAGTGTTCTTCTAAATGATTAAATTACCCCTTGTAATGGATTCTCGCTTGAAAAGGGAAAACGGAAAGCCAGAGTCTGTAACAAAACCGATCACAGTGAAAACGGGAAAGCCATAGCGAAGAACAACGGCCGCAGGTGAGGGAAAACGGGAAAGCCTTGACAAGGGAAAATGGGAGTGAAGAACGATGACCACAGGTGAGGGAAAATGGGAAAGCGGGAAAGCCTTGAAAAGGAAAAACGGGAAAGTCGATACCCTGCCGACCACATTGTGTGAAGACGAGGTAGGATCGAATTAGCTGTGCTCTTAATCGGCACGATCCCTTAATTATTTCCGTAACATTTGACTTCATAAAATGGACTTATGTCCTCTATCCTTTTTTCTGTTGTGTTAATCCCTAATGTGGTATTAGGGTTTTTTTGTAAATCTAGAATTACTTGAAATCTGGAGTTCCAATATGGAATCCATTTGCGTTACTTGCCCATTTGGGTCTTGATTTTTACCACGATCATGATTTACCCCAATATTGGTCATGAAGATTTCCCCTGATGTGTTGATGATGCATTCGATACATGAAGTTTTCCATGATGTGCCCTATGGATCCAATACTAAGATTACATGAAAGTAGATGTGCCCCATGACTTTACATGGAAATTCTTCTTTCTTTCCATCCCATATGACTTTCCATGAGGACATCAGGGGACTTTCCATGGGGCTTTCCATCCCATATGACTTTCGTTCTTCATATTGCCAAGACTTTCTTTCCATGTTGCTTCTACTTTCCATGATGTGATCATGATGATTTCGACTTTCCATGATGTGCCGCATGACTTTATATGAACCTTTCTATGATGTTGCCATATCCCCTATGACTTTACATGATGATTTCCATGATGCTAATATCCATGATGTTGCCATGACATTCCATGATTCTATGATCCCCCTTACATGACATTCCATGATTCCATGATCTTCCATGATCCCCCTTACATGAATTTCCATGATTCCATGATCCCATGATCCCATGATCCTCCTTACATGACATTCCATGATTCCATGATCACCCTTACATGAATTTCCATGACTTTTCCATGATTCCATGATTCCATGATCCCCTTTACATGAATTTCCATGACTTTATTTCCATGATGTTTTGGATTCCATGATGTTGACATGAATTTCCATTACATGTTCATGTTAGCCACTTATATTCTGATTTTCCATGCTTTGATGAATATCCAAAAGACCAATATATCTTTATTTACACGACCTGCCCATTATTTTCAGATGTTAACCTTCTCATATCCGGATCACGAGGGATGGATTAATGCAAGGATAAACTCCAGAAGTCGGCAGTACTGTAACATTGTTGTTGACATTGATAAAGTTTTAGGCAGATTACAAGTTTCAGAGGCCTTTAAGCAAGGACCTTTTGGCCACTACTTAAGTCTGCGATTGCCCGTCACTATACATGGAAAGGTTTTACATTGTATACTGAAAAGGCAAATCAAATATACCAGTAGGTCTGGTAATGCATCACCACCTCGAGATGACGAAATGTGGTTTGGGTTGGGTATGCAACAACATCGTTTTGGTCAAGTTGAGTTTTGCCTATGTTCTGGGCTAAAAATAGGAAAATTACCAGAAGGATTAATAAGTGCGAATTATAGTCCAACTGAGAACGGCCTATACGCAAGACATTTCCAGTACCAACCTAAGTACAAATCTTTGTTCGAAACTTTTAACGACTCACCGACGATCAAGGTGATTGCTTGAAGATGACAAATCTATTGGTCATAGGCTATATCTTAAGCACTATTGACGCACGTGAGCGTGTACTGCTATGGCTAATGGCTGTTTGCATTAGTGGATGACGACGTAGCTTTCAAAGGTTTTCCAAGGGGTTCATACACGTATAGTTTGACTTTGCACTGGATAAAAAATGCCATACACAAAAACTACGAGAAACTCAAACCATCAAACGAAGCAGTTGTTCAAGGTGAAGGTGAACAAGAATCACAGAATACAAGTCCTTCGAAAAGGAATGCAAAAAAAAGAGGCAAAAAAAAAAAAAAAAAAAGACTGAAAGCAAACCAAAAATGAAACCTGCCATCACTTACAACCTTTTCAGGCTTCTTCTATGTTTTCAGGTATGTACACCGACCACTATGGCTTAGATACCGATTGACTGGATGCATTTCCTAACACATTTTTATAATGCTACTTAATGAAAACCTTAATAGGTTTGGGCCCTTGAAAGATTTCCTTTTCTGACCGGCCTAATTGGCATGCACCACGGTTCAAGTTATCAACGGTTCAAAAACTGGGAGTTTTTCAACACTTCGACTGGGTTCGATTAAAACTTATTCGACAAACGCAGTGTATGTGTGCCTTTAATTGTCATGTTAGATTTTGATCTCACTTTAACATTAATGGTAATCCTCTGATATGTGCAGTTGGTAACAGTGAACATTAAACCTACTCCAGCTGAAAAACAACAAACCTACTTCAAATCAATCGACATGGACTTCGTTTGTGACAATTTTATTCATAGGGGATGCCCTGCTTAGCTGAATCGAACTGAGTCTATTACTGATGATCAAGTAGGGTGTGAATTGTCTAGTGGTCTTCCGGAGTTGGACAACTAGGAAACGAAAAAGAAAAATGAACAAATCGATTCCCATCACAACAGGGCTCCACCTTCGATTCAGAGGAAACTGTTTGCCAACAACGAATCTCCTGAGACTACACCCAATCCAAACGGCATGGATGACCCTAACCCAAAGGAGGTTACATATAAAAGTATGTGTGGGACGATGACAAAGGTCTTGTTTGATGTTCTTCCCAAGGTGCTTCCCCAGGCAGTAGTGAAGGATGTGTTGCCTAATGAGGTTACCGAAAAATATACTTCTGAGGTGATAACAAAGGTGTTGTAAGACGTTCTACCCAAGGTGCTTCCTCAGGCACTTAATGATGTACTCCCTAATGTCCTTCCTCAGGCACTAAATGACATTCTGCTGAAGGTGATGCCTGCTTATCTGGAAAAGGCGATACAAGAGAATCTGTACAATGTGCATGGGACTGCCTCTGACTCTGCCAACAGAAAAGACAAAATTGAGGCAAATGATAATAAGGACTCCGAGGCCGCAAAACTGGATGGACATGCTCCCGAAGTCAATGAATCTAAAGAGAATCAGTACAATGTGCAAGTGACTGCCTCTGACCTTGTCGACAGAAAAGACAAATCCGAGGAAGTTGATAATAAGGACTCCGAGGCCCTAAAACTGGATGAACAAGCTCCCAAAGTCGATGAACTTGAAGTTGCAGTTGAGGTAAACATACATATTCTAATCCAAGTCCTTACATAGTACAATATTATATTGGTTTCTTAATACTTATTCCGCGTTACCCATTTATTATTTTTTGCTTTCTTATTACCTATTCCGCTTTATCACATACAAGATACGGTTTAGTCAGTCTTCGAGTTGCTGTGATCATATAGAAATGTTTCTTTGATCATATAGCAATGCTGTTAATTGCATTAGTTTTGACACAGGGTCGTACAGGGTCCCCTATAGACTGCAAAGATCGATCTCGAATCTTACAGATCTCCGAATCCCAACTTGATGGTCCCGGGAGTGGAAGGAAGTATAATTCTATTGGAAAAAATGCCAGACAACTACCGAAAAAGGGATGTAGAAATCGCGAGGAAGCGGAAGAGAGTCGATTTTCTGAACACCTTTTGGATCGATCCCGAGAAAAGGAAGAAGCGAAAGTGAGCAAAAAGAGGAGAGCTCATTGATATTAGGGATGATGATGATTTATTGGACACCGAATATGCCGCTTTCCTGAAAAGCACCGGCAATGATATTTCATAAATTTAAACTTTAATTTTTGTAATCTCTTCATGCTCTTATTATCTATCCTTTTTACTTGCATCTAATATGTTTCGTGTACTACCACAGTCTTTACGTCAGTCAAGAACAGTGATTTACTCGGCAAAATTTTCTCGACATGAAGAGCTCGTTGGTGCAGTTCTCCAACCTAGTAATTGTAACTATTTTTGTACATGCTATTTATCTCTTTATGTTTTGGCCAAGACCTTAAACAATCCTTTTTAATACAAACCAAAATTCTATCAGCATGTCGACAGCTTTATGGATGTTCTATGGAGGCGCCGTTGTTCCAGATATGACGAGTATGCGCAGGACATCACAATGGTTGACTGTTCATTCTACGTAAGTATATTTGAGTAACTACGTATCCAATAGTCATTTAATGAGTATAACACATCTCTGTCTCCGATAAAGTAACACGAATCCTTTAAACAGTGTTACCTTAATAAGAAATGGGACTCGTTGAAGGCAACATTACAACCGAAGACCAGACCGGTACGAAAGAGGGGTAGAAAAATAGAGGATTCTTGGATTGATTTTTCGGGCATTGATGTCATGTTCTTCATCCATGACGAACAGTGCATGGATGCTGTGAGAGGCGGTGGGTCAATTCTAGTTCAACCCAAACGGTGGAATATGAATTCGGTGGGCTATCTTTCCTGTACTAATTTTCCTTATTACTAACGTTTCGTGACATGAATTGCTAAACCCGTTTCTCATCTTTGGATCACCTCCATATGTTCTAATCCCTGTAATGTGGGCAACCACTGGGTTCTCTGCCATCTCTTCCCTGAAGATGGGGTGTTCACTTCTTACGACTCACTGCGTGCCAAAAGCAAGTCAATGGTGAGGGTAAGGGAAATGGACTGTATTAGCTACCTAATGCCCTCCATTCTCCAGCAGTCTAGATACTATGAGCATAAGGGGATAGAAGTACGTACGAAGCCATTCAAGCCTGTTGAGTATTTAAGACCAGATCTTCCAATCCAAAATGATGGGTACGCAATTAATATACGTTTCTGGCATATCCCTTTACAACAGTTGATTTTTTCTTCCAGTCTTCATGATATATATATGTATTTATTTGCATACTTTCTGTTTATGTTTTCACTTTTCAGTATCCAGTGCGGCGTCTACATCTGCCAGTTTGCTGAATTTATATTAGACAGAACGACTCCACCTTGGAAATTATACGTTTCGAGCGTGCCATTGATTAGGACATGGATGGCACATGAGGTTTACACGAACGCAACAACGTAGTGAGTTAGCAGCTTAATCGACCAGCATTCATTATTTACCATTTGCACATATGTCCTTACCAAAACATATTATCACTGGGACAGTGCTCCCGTGTCTAACATTTACATTTTCAAAATATTGTCAACACATCATTCTAACACGATGACCATCATTACTCCAACCTAACATGATAAAAACATACATTTTGAAAACATTGTCAGCTTACATCATTCTTGCACATGACTACTATTACTCCAACCTAACACGATATAACATACATTTTCAAAACATTGTCACCTTCAATCATTCTAACACGATGACTACTATTACTCCAACCTAACACGATATAACATGTATTGCAATAATTACACCATATGGTCTACACCAGTCACCACACCTAACAAATGGTCCGATTAATCTTTGTATTAATATGATTTTTATTAGTACCTCACTATATAGAAACAGTTGCGGCATCATATTCGTTATGTTACTGTACAGTTATCAACAATTAACCTTTACAAACCATTTGTACCATTCCTTGGTTAATCCCGTTTGCCATGCATCTTTTCCAATTTAAAAAAAAAAAAAAAAAATTGTACATGTGTTACACTGACAAAACATTGATTTCCATAGTACATTGCAACTTGCAAGCGATGTAACTTACCTGTATACAGAAGATTCCCTGGCGAACAACCAAATATTTAACATTGAGTTCCTATTTGCTCACCCCCGGCCCCACCCTAGCGGAAAACGCCATCACATGTGTTGCAATATTGACATGATATGGTCCACACCTAAACCAGTAACATATAATACCAATGTTACATGTATCATGTAAAACGTAACCACCAACGTTGAAAGTACTTTAGTATACACGACACAATTTGATGGGGTGTCACTTTTTTTGTTACGAAACCTTATTAAAAATTATTTAACATTGAGCTCATTTTTGCTCACCAAGTAACCCCCAATCTAAGGGGTTGAGCATTACCCCCTTCCCCGGTTTGTAATGAACTTTGTAATCACAAAACTTTTCAGATCTAAATGTACATCATAAGTACACTTGATTAACATACTTAACCCTTAAAATTTTCCCCACCGTCCACCTCATAACACCGTCAAAACCACTCAAAACCCTTGTTGCTAAAAAAGAAAAACAAAATAGTCGGATCCAGTCTCCACCATACATCTTTTGGGATTACAATTTAAAGTTAATTTTTTGGTTAATTAACAGGTAGGTCGAGGGTTGAAGAACCATGGAGGTTTGAATCAAGAATTTTGAACCGTGGATCTTTGAATCCATGAATCCCAAATTGTGGTCGATTTAAAGGTTCTTGTCATCACAACTTTAAGTATAGAAGATAACCAATTTTTATTGGTTTTTATAATAAAACTGGTGTACTTTTCTTTGACCCCATTTTCGATCAAATCCAATTCCAAAACCGGAGTTACAATCAACTCCAAAACCACAATCTTACCAACTACCGTCTCCACGGAAAGTTGGTTATATAAACCTCGCCGAAAAACTACGATTCTCCTTAATCTCGTTCTGTTATTCAACTAGGAGTTGACGGGACCGAACCGTAAACCGATGACAGAAGATATTCGGAGATACAGGGATAGTAAATGGGGAGAGTCAATTTAATTTTTTAATAATTGGTATAATTTATATTCATTTAATAACCATTGGTAACTACTCCTACACGATAAGTGAAATATTTTTACACGATAATCTCCCAATACTTAATCCCCTTTCTTTGTTAAAGTGACCTGCAAGACTCAGAATTATATAGAACCCAAGAAGAAGAATATAACATAGTCCTTGGGAGACATAGGCACACAATTTTAATCCTGATCTATTTTTTTTTTTTCATTTTAACAAAATTAAATCCAAATTGGTTACAATTATACCTCTGGTTAAGTGTTTCACAAATTGACATGTTATTTTATCATACTCAAATGCAACAACGTACTTACGTCAGTTTGTTACTTGTATTAATATGATTCATATAATCATGTATTACAATAGATTACATGACGGTGTTACAGTGTAGCTACTAGCAACGCCCCTATGTTAAAAATGGCTTGGTGTGAGAAATTGTGCAATCCTTATAATTTAGATATATATATATATATTTTGCAGTAATTGTAATTATAACTAGTACGAATACAAATATATATATAACTAGTACATCTATTTGTTTTAAATTAACTTCCCAATTCAGTATATTTCATGGTAACTGGAACATCTATTTATTTTAAAATAATTACAAATACAGTATATTTCATGGTAATTCCTTTACTATTAAGGCTAATTGGCACGGATACCCCATGAACTATACCCGAATTTGCACCTTACCCCCTGAACTTTTTTTTTTTTTCGCCATTAAACTCCCTGAACTCTTGTAATTTGGCAATCGCTGAAGGAATCTACCCCCTGGGGGTAGATTCCTTCAGCGATTGCCAATTTACGAGAGTTCAGGGGGTTTAGTGCCGAAAAAAAAAGTTTAGGAGGCACAGTGCAACTTTTTAAAGAGTTCAAGGGGCATCTGTGTTGGAGACTTAGAGATATAAACTACGATTCTCATTAATATCCTTCTGTTCCCAACGCAATTATCAAGATTACCTTTAACGTGATAGCAGTATCTGTCCACTGGATTACATTGGAAACTTCAACTCATGTATTGCTTTCTTTGTCAAGATGAATGTGTAATACAGTTTAATGTCAAGTGTTATGGGTCAGTGGTACGTATAAATTCCAGCCAAATTCAATTCCAATGAACGGGAATTGCAGTATTCGATCGGAGGATTCAATCGGAGGAGTTCCTAATAAAGCTTATTGTCAGTAGAAATAGGAATGACATAATGATGAAATTGTATATAATTGGTTTTGGTTATCTGTCGCAATCAATAAATCATGGTGTTTATGACTATTACATATAAGTTAATTGCATCATCCGGCTAGGGTTTTCCACCCTTGAAGGACATTTGATATTGTCATTTTACGATCAGCATTAGGATATATATCAATTACTATATGTTTACTACAAAAAGTTGGGCAGAACGGAAATGATATGATCCATAATGCTTCCTTCTCTTCATTAAGGAAGACAAAAAAATTATACCTACTTTAATATACTATCATCGAATGATGACAGAAACACAGCCACAAGTTTAACATGCAAACGCCATCCACGTTATTTTCTTCACTGTAACATACTACCAAATAAAAGCTATATACTAATTAATAACACAACAGATTCCCTAATACAGCTTTCCATTCCCGTCCTTTTGCTTGAGTCTGTGTTAGTTTGTACATCTGTGAGCCTTCTCCAGTTCTTTAATAAGTCATTCCCCATTTCGCTTTATCACCATATACGTCTTCCCAATCTTATGCATATTTGCGGTAGACGCAACCGACGACCCACGAGAAGAAATAGACGCTACCTTCCCTTCAAGTAACTTGGAAAAAAACTCGGCTAGTTTTATATGCCTATGCACCTGGTCTAGTAAGACATTATTAACCTCGTCCTCATTCCTGACAGGACAAGCTCTGGTCATCGCCATAAAGAAATAAGTTGTAAAGCTGTGTAGTTTTGGAAGGAACGTTTTGTTTCAACAACATGCGTATTTCAGTTTAGCATACAAACATTTAAAAAATACGTAACAGGCTAAAAGACTGACGGTCCGAGAATGGGTTGACGAACATTATAATTCTACCTATATCTTGCGCTACCAATAACACATAATCATAAGCAAATTCATAAAGTTCAATATCTAAGCAAAAACATGCCTATAAAAAGTAACAACGTACACACACAACGGTATGGTCGTTATTATGAACTAATGTGATCGATCAGCCTGAAACACAAACCTATACAAAATATGGGTCGCGAATTGCACTCTCTCTTGTAGAAAAACCCATTTTGATCTCTTAGGTGAAACAAACAACAAAACTAGGAAAGTGGCCCTAACAACATAAAACGTACACAACCTAATCAATTAGAGCCAACATGCGAAGTAAAACAATATAGTTCCAGCAACAAACGGTATGGCGGGTATAGATAAGTCGTTGAATGTTCTACACGTAATACCCAGATTGAAACCCATTACCAATGAATACACAGCAATCTAGAATAATGAAAGCGAAACAAACAAAAATATGATAAAAAACAAAATTAGTATCAAAACAGACAATGCCATACCCAGACTCAAAACGTTTTCCAATGACTACATACCTAGCCTTAATAATCAAATCGATACAAACAAATATATGCTCAGAAACAAAATTAGGACCTACACAGACAACGCCATACCTTCGACACGAATGGGTGCGGCACCGATTAAAGATCTTATTACAGGTACCGGATTCCGTACAGTTCCCCCTTTTGATATTTACACGGTAGAAGTTCTTGTTAAGCTAGTATACACGAATAGCAAAGTCTGTTATATATAGATTAAAATCGCAAATTACAACCAAGGACCCTGAGGTTTGCTCCTACACAACTAGAAATAACTTTTCCATTTTTTCACAATCGCCTCCCTCCACTTCAAAAATATTAGTTCACTCCAAAAATTAACCATGTCAAATTTTCATAATGACTCAATTACCCCGAAGTCAGTTCTGACTTGTGTGCACCTACTTCCCGTTATGGAATAAGAGTATGTTTGGTATTCCTTTTCAAGTATAGCTCCTACAGTAGATCTTGTAACAAAAAGGTTTTTGGTTGGGTAAATCACAAAAAAGAAGGTGTTGCAATGTATTTTCAAAAATAGCTTTTGATTGAGTGAATTACAAGAAAAGTGTTGAGAATGTATTTATAATGAAAGAGTCAAGGTGGAATATCTAAAAATTATAAAGGGTAATTGAGACAATTCATATGTTTTATAAAAGGTCAAGAAAAGCCACACTTTTGGGCTTCTCCTAGTTGACATAAAATAACCTTTTTAAAGGGTAATTCGGACAATTCATATATTAAAAAGAGCAAATTGCAGCCACCCTCCCTGAGGTTTGGCTCACATTCAATAACGTGTTGACTTTTGCTCACCCCCTCCCTAACACTTGATATGTGTCATGGAAGGGGTATTTTTAGCAAAAACTGCTTTGTGTTTAGACAAAAATACCCCCTCCCTGGACACATGTCAAGTGTTGGGTTGGGGAGGGGGTAAGCTTTAAAGTGGGGTGACAAAAAATGTAATCTTCAATAACCTCACGAAGCATGAAGTTATATCATCATATCATGACGTTCTCATTTGGTAATTGGTATTTAATATATATAAATAGAAAAATGTTCAAGTCGATCAGTGGAGCTCACTTATACTATATATATATGTACATACACATATATGTATATATAATTTTAACTGTGGTCCGTGGAGCCCACTTATAGGGGTTGAATCCACGAGAAAATATTATATGCACCCCTTTATTAATGGATTCAGCACTCATTAGTGAGCTTTACCAAAACATTATTTTAGGCACCTCTTGGAGCTGCAAAATTGATACTCCTTATTCTTAATTAAGCTAAGGGGTCTCCAAAGGAGACTCTTGGAGATGCTCTCACTCCCATTTTAGGGCTGTTTGGTGTCCAGGTCCGGACTTGGGCGACTTAGCCCCGTCTGTTGATCAAATCGTGTCATTAACACGATCTTCTGTGTCCTGTATATTAATGCTATTTCCCTTCACATATCCTTTCCAACTTTTTTCATTCACAGAACGTTCGCTTCAGAAATTCCCTTTTGTCTCATCACCATAACTTACGATGATGAAGCATTGGAATGTCTGAAGTTAGCGTATGGTGAAAGTGTTTACTTTTGACATAGGGTCCAACGTTGATTGTATATCGTTTTTTGATTTTAAACCGACCTTGCGACATTCCAATCCGGCCCACTTCCACTGTCCAAAAAACTAGACGGGAACGTATATAGAGCATCAGAACACGAAGGTATTGCTTTACAACTCTTTATTGCACCACAATATTTATTTACTGGTTTGTGAAACATATAGCTGTAACCATTTAACTAATTTACCTTCACGATTATGTTGTTCAAAGATATCTACAGAGCAACCACATATACGGTAAAAGGAAACAAATAGTGACGGCTTTTTTTGACCGCCGTTTTGTTTTATATTCTATAATAATGTACTTGACTGCTCAGCTTTATATTGGATTAATTGTAATGAAATTAGCAGTTTTGAAATATTTCGTGTTAGATCGTTTTCCGTTATACAATTCATATATGTGGTCAGTTCATTTAAATGCATAGATTTATATAGAATTTTTCAAATGAGGACATCCTCATACAATGGATATTAGGATAATCCTAATGTGAGCCACTAGTTTTACATGCTTTGACTCAATTGTGTATGCACTTGTCAAAATAGAGACAGACATTCAATATCCTCTAGAAGTTATGTTACGACGTCCGCATGCATTTGAATATTTCTGTATATATATCTACATTTATATACATCTTGATATAATAAATTTCATTTCGTTTAGCTTACACTAAAAGTGGAAGTGATCAACCGGTTGATTTTCTTTACAATTATTGTTATCGAGTTATAGAGTTGTGTTTTTTTGGATTTGGAACAAATAATCGATGAAGATTTTTATAGATTCACCTACTTTGTTACGTCAGCCGTTGAAGAGACACCTTCATGATGACAAGTATAAACAAAGTTTCCTGTGTTTAAACCGTTTATTCTACTATAAAATATGAAGATGTGGAAAATTTAAAGGTTGACGAACTCACGTTTTTGGTCATTAAGACACGTCAACTCGTCCTACGAATTAGCCTTTTGACATTCGGTGTTAAACACAACTGCAACATTGGGAAATAGTAAACCTATCTATTCTATATGATATTGACGTAGGGGTTTTAAATATATTTTTCTTTACAGTCCCGACTGGTCACATCAAGCCTTTAGGTTAACAGTGTGTCTCACTCTTCAGTGCATTTTGACTGTAAGGGTCCATATCCAGGATGTACTGCATAGGGTACCCAACCATTATTATTATTTTTTTTTTGTATAGAAAGCGAAAAAGTAAACAAAACAACTACGAGAAATAAGTATTTATTTATTCGTGTATTAAACTGAATGTGCCTTTTCCATCTTATCGTGTATTAACTTCATTTTTGAATTTCATCTCATATTCGTGTCTCACATTGAAGCTTCCTAACTTCCTTTTCATCTAATCGTATAATAAGTAATAACTTCACGCTTGATACTTGATATCCATAATATACGGATGGATATTTATATTGAATTGGAATGGACATATATTAATAATAAATAGTCAGTACCCGTGCTTTGCACGTGGACAAACATATTTAATAAAATAAATCAGTTTCAGTGATATCACCTGTAAGCATTAAATTCATGAAAACATTACTAGGAACACTTAATATTATAATAACTTATTATAAAAACAAATAAAAAATTGAAAACTCCCTTTGAAAGCAATGCCCATCTTCAGAACTCTATATTTTTCAATAGATGTCCACAGAAAATTAATTGCTTTTACCTTATTCCAATTCATGTCAGAATAAAAATGGACTTTGAAACTAGAAATTTAAGCCCAATCACAAAAAAATTAAAACATAAAAAGTACATAATAAAGGGACTTTTTAAATTTAACCCCAACCTCAAAAGTAAGCATGGTTACACGCAACACTTAACATATCGTGTAAGTATGATTACATTTCAGCGTGTAACCATCGACACTATTGCTTGTTGAATGCTTGAAGACGCAACAAAGTCAAAGATTATACAATGGCTCATTCTAGTATTGCCAGATATTGCCAGCCTGGATCTAGATTGTGCAGAGAGTCGCATGGGAAACTTAAATATTTTGGTACTATTTCACTGTTTGATTGAGGGGATAAGAGGGAGGAAGTCTAGATATGATGTAGATTCTACAGAGATTCGGTTGTCAAACTTTTTATTTGGATAAGTGAAAGGTTGTTTCATTGATGGGACAAGAGAAGTTCTCCCTGATACGTTGCATGCACCCATTGGTTGGTTAGGGTGCATTGCATTGGGTGCATGCAAGATTTTCTCCTTATAGAGACTGGGTTGTGCTGCTTGTGGCAAACAAATTAAGAAATTCTCAAAAAATCTTCTTCATGTCGCTCTCTTTTTTCGCAGACAAATTAAGAAGTTCTCAAACAAACTTCTTCCTGTCCTCTCATTTTTTTTATTCTTGTCCTTTTATATTTTTGTGACTGTTGTACTTGTTAGTTCTATTTGGAAATCAAATGTGTCCATTTACTGTTGCAGTGAGTTGCAGGCAATTCGGTGGCCGTTTACGGCCAGTCTAGAAATGTTTTTTTTTTCCTGTGTTGTTTTGTGAAGGTGTTAACAATCTTCATCTTTTTGAGGGTTACCAGGAGAAAAATCTCTGTCCAACTATCGAAGAACTCATCAGCAGTAGTCGACTTGACCTTGATTGTTCCGTCCAATTAAAGGGAAATGTGTTGAGGAGGTGGTGGTGGTTAATCGGACAGATCAGCCTTCTCCGTGGAAGCACTGAGAAGATGATTATATGCCCGGTAACATAAAAACTATATTACATGATTACCCATGGCTAAGCAACAAACACTCTCATTCAAGCATGGAAGCATGGAGTTAATTACTATACTGATGATTCAGAAAAATGAGAAGCCATATAATGATGAATCCTTAATCAGAGTGAGACTCGAGAGCACAAACAACCTTCAAAGAGGCAATTCATCATCTTCCCAAACTTGCCATCATCTTAGCCTTGTAGTTACTAGGTTTATATACGGAAATGTACACATTTTGACTTACTTTTATGTCATGGAAGTAGTGAGAAGATGATTTTATGTCCCTGTTGGTATATACATGAAATGTTTTTGGATTTAATCAGTCCACCGACCACTGTTGATGTTATTTCATGTGCTGGAAGTTCCTTCCATGTTAGAAATATACATTAACAAAAAGCATGAATATTTTACTTCTACATGAAAGGCTGCTTTCTTTTTATCAAATGTAAAATATTCATGCTTTTTGTTAATGTATATTTCTAACATGGAAGGAACTTCCAGCATATGAAATAACATCAACAGTGGTCGGTGGACTGATTAAATCCAAAAACATTTCATGTATATACCAACAGGGACATAAAATCATCTTCTCACTACTTCCATGACATAAAAGTAAGTCAAAATGTGTACATTTCCGTATATAAACCTAGTAACTACAAGGCTATGATGATGGCAAGTTTGGGAAGATGATTAATTGCCTCTTTGAAGGTTGTTTGTGCTCTCGAGTCTCACTCTGATAAGGGATTCATATTTTTGAATTTTTTTTTTATTTAAAAAGGATTATGTTTAGTATTCTAAACACAAATATAAATAAAATTATCAAAAGTTTGAAATAAAAATATAATCATTTGTCATAATAAAATACACCTTAACCGAAATTTTGTTCAATGTTCATCTTTATAAGACAAAATAATTTGACTCAATATAAATTACACATTATATTTTGATTTAAAAATATATAAAAAATAAATAAATACTAAACATAATCCTTTTTTAAATAAAAAAATATGTTTTAAATTTCAAAAATATGTAGCTTTTTACCATTATTCATATTTCATATTGGACTTGCATAATTTTAAATTATATTTTCTCAAAATAATGTTTTTCTCAAAATTATATTGGAATTTAGATGGAGTATGCGGATTGGTACGCTCTGTTTATGTGACATGTTAGAAAACCGTAAGGGTATTGTTGTAAAAAAAGGGAAAAACCAAGTGTTATCGGAAACAAACGTTTGTTTTTATAAACCACATGTTTGAATAATTATTACATTTGTGGGGAATTTAAATGGTTGTGACCCTCAACAGGTGTTATTTAATGCGCCTTAAATGAGTTGGGTATTTATACATTCACGAAGTCCAAAATACTCAATTGATAGACATGGCGGATAATGTGGGTATGGATGTTGAACCAGAAGGAGATGCTAGTAGCACCACAACTAATGTAGATTGGTCGTTGCAGTTGTCTCGTCGCGGTTCTGAACTCTCAAAGGTGGAATATGTGTTGTGTGCGAGAGAGAACTCGATGAAGAATGAGATAGCCCGCCTGAAGAACGATCAGAAGGTTCTACTAAGTGAGGTCGCTATGTGGAGGAAGAAGTACATGGAGGTGGAGGGTCGGATATCCAAGTTGGAGGCGTTGGCCGTTGAGTTAACACAGGACAGACCGTCGTGCGGGGAGCTGACGGCATGCAACGGCCAGAGCTGAGGTGATACCTCATGCATTTTGTGAGATCGGTTTTATTAACTGTTCTATATGTTATGTTGTTCGAATTGTTTTTAAGTTGGGGTAGATAGAGGTCACATGTAACTTGTCTTGGTATGATAAGTCCTGAAGTTTTAAGTGTTGAATCCATGGCTGAAAGTGAAAACATATTGTCTCTTTCATACTATCATGTGTTTGGAAATTGAATGTCATATTATAATTATGTATGGTTGCAATCATTTACACTGATCGGCCTCCTGAAACCGATATATAATCGGTGACGCAGTAGATACTGGGTATGATTTGAATTCCAAGTCCTTTAACATCAAACCTTACTTGTAAAAAGGCTAATAATAAGGTTTTCACTTTTGGCAACAACTTACGTCAACTGACGTCAAAGGTAATCATAAAAACAAATATAATTACCTTGTTTACGGTCACAATGTAGCATCTCACTTAAAAACAAGGGAGATAATGGGTTACCTAAGTTGCAGGAGAAAATCTTGCTTGGGACGGTCCCATACACAAGATTTTCTCCTTTAACAGAGGTAATATTGTTACCCGATGAGTATAAATTTGAAAGTCACAACCTGTCAAGTCAAATTTGAAATATTGTTGGAAATTTCAACAAACGAAATCACTATAAAATTGTTGAAAAAAATTGTGGATTGGAATAATATGTTATCTATTGTGAATATTGTGTGGATATACCACCAATTGTATACACCGCATAACACTTGATCCAACCTCTTTTCATACTTTAATATAACTACCTTCCACCTTCTCCTCTTCACAAGTTATTAGGCACACGTGGAAGCTTGAGTTTGTTTTGCTGCATGCATAAGCTGATTAGGTGGTGGAATATTACAACATCCATCCCTCACTTTGTTGCCTATATATATGGATGGATTTAAATGTAAACATGATGTAATTTTAATAATCTGAAGCTGATGCTCTTTCCATTCAATATCAATATAAAAGAAAAACTCTCTCTTGTGTTCTCTCATCTCTCTCTCTCTCTCTCTCTCTATCTCTCACTTGTTTCTCTTCTTCTATTTTATTTACTTTTGTTTATCTATTCTTTAATTAATCCTTGTTCATCTATTGTTATTTAATTTTATTACAACGTTATGAAATATTTCAGATGCAAGGTTGTAATGCTTTTTATGTCCCGACCTATTTGTACATATTGTTTAACCAACCAATGTTGAAAGTATACATTCGAAAAGAAATCTCAAGTTTTTAAAATGCATTAACGCTCCACTAAATTGCATTTCTAAACATCTTATTTGGGGTTATGAGATTTGGGTGACATAACCCAATCTAAAAGACGAATAGATGAGATAAGATACTTTACTTAGTTATGTCAGCAAATCCATAGGCCATCAAATCCAAGTAATGACAAAGATTTTGTAAACTGATGACATGAAATGCATTGCAATGAATGAGATGATGGCATGATGCTGGTTTCAAAATGAATCATTTAAATTTTATGATATCAGAATTATTTCATATTAATTTTGAAATCAAAGTTGTAATTGGTTTTGAAAGGATCAAAAGCGGTTTTTTTTTTTTTTTTTAAATGTTATAAGCTAAATTTGAAGTTGTTTTAGGTTGTTTGGCAAAACTAAAAATACCTTTTTTTTAAAAAAATAAAATTGTCTCAATTACCCTCTAAAAAAGTCATTTTATGTCCGTTTGGAGAAGCCCAACAAGCTTTTTTTGGTTTTATCTTTTTTAATACATATGAATTGTCTCTAAAATAAGTTAACATTATAATTATAGTATAATTTTATTTAAACTTATGCAAATTTGACCAAATGAACGGAAACAAATCAAACAATACAGTACAATTTGGGGTATCTAATTAGGAAAAATAAACCCTAAATAATAATTTTGTAGTATTTGTACATAAACAATCAATTAAAGAAGATTTAGAGAAATTATTAAACTTAATTACTCACCTATTGAGAATGGGACAGGTTTGGAGAGAATGTTAAAAAATTATGTTGACTTGCTATTGGAATGACTTGGTAAGCTTTTGCTTCTGATTTTTATTTTTATTTTTATTTTTTTTTATTTTTTATTTTTTATTTTTTTTTATTTTTTTTATAGTCGTTCGATTCTTTGCTTTGCTGTTTGTTTGATGCTCTATTTTACTTCTTATATTGTTTTTAGTTGGGTTGGATTGGTAAATAGATTTGTATAGTTTGGGCATTGTTGAAAGACTCTAATACAATGACACATATGTAAATATTTTATAACTTGGAATTTTTTTTTAAAAAAAAGCTAGCCCAGGCTACTTTGCACATACATCCGCCCCTGAGTACAACCAAAGATGACAAACAAAATACACGCATGGAACAGAAGAAGTAATACTTGAAGTACCGAAGATGCATTCTGTAGTAGTTCATTTAATTGGACAAAGGACCCATTGCTTTTTCAGTCATATTCTGATCAACCTCTTCCCACTTGCCTTCTGGGAAAACTTTTTTGGTGTATTCCTTCAAGAGGTTGAAGCCAGCAGTATGATCGGCTTTAAATCCGAGCTCTACAGCTTTTAACTTGGCTTTGAAGATCTGGCAACGTCATGTGTAAGAACCTGTCCTTTTTCCTCTGACTTTTGAATCCGTTCCTCCAGCAGTAGGATTTTCTCCAAAAATTCCTTGCTATCCTCATGTGGTGAAGAGGAAGCGATTTTCTTCTGCGATTTCCGACCTTCATCCATCTGTAACAGAGAGCAATTTATTAATTATTAACATTTAAATGTTTATACAATTTTGCAAAGAGACAGAAAGAGAGAGAAAGATATAGCAACGATCATTATCATTTCAATCTCTAGAAGAAAATGACCCTTTTTATTTCTTCAGAAACCATGACAGAGAAATCGAACAACTTGGTATAGGCGATTTGACAAATATAAAGCCTTTAAACTTACAACTGCTGGTGGTGGCGGTGGCGGTGGCGACGGTGGAGTGGGTGTGAAGAAAAACATGAGAACTTATAGAATACAGTACCGAGAACGATGGAACTCAACAAAGAGGTAAGAGACATATTATATATTAAAATAAGAGAACCGGTTCAACTAGCTTATTTACTACTATTACGTCTTTTTATATAATTAATGCAAATCCATTGGATCAAGTTTATAATCATCCAACCGCATGGTCAATTGGTCATATCAATATTCACGCCTGTTCGAATGTCGATGCAGTGTTTTAAATCACTGCATACACATGTATCGCACCCCTTGACTCCTTGAGCCTCGTCGAAACAATAGATAAAGAAACCCCTCGTCTTATAATATTAAATGATTTGGATATATATATATATATTTTTTTTACAAGAGACCAGTACTGGAGGGGCCCACTATACATTGGAAAAACACTTGCATAGAGTACTCCTTGCAATGCCTCCTAATAAATGGGTGCATTCCATATTTCCATGTGGTGTGGACAAATTTATCCCTTCTATTCTATGGACACATGTAGTGTTTGTAGGAGGGAGTAATGCTAAATTGAACTCTGTTGAGATGTGTCCATTTATTGTTGGTTGATCGAACCAAAATTGGTATGATTTTGGTCCCCATTTCCTTCTCCTTTTGCTTGATTCTTGGTCATTATTCCGTTATTTAATGGTGTAAATTAAGTGTTTTCAGGAATTTATAGAGTTCAGGGGCATTGGAGTAATTTTGGTGAAACAGGGGTAAAAGTGTAAATTATGAAGGAAAGAATGACGTTTTCGTAATTACAGAGGAGTTCAGGGGTCTGTCCGTAATTTGCCAAGAGAACCAGCCAAGCAGCGCAACGTGGCAAAGAAGAATCAAGCTTGGGCCTCTGATTGCACCCCAGCCCATTTCTTTATGCACCCCAAGAAGCTGCAGCAACGCCACGTCATTTAATGAAACGGTGCGTTTCATGCTTCTAAACGCACCCCAGCTGATTTCTAAGTGCACCCCTAAAGAGAGACGCAGCCCATGCCACGTCATTTAATGAAACGGTGAGTCTCATGCACCTAAATGCACCCCAGCTGCTTACTAAGCGCACCCCTATTAAGACAAAAGAAGAGACAGCTGTGCACACCCCACCTTACTGCTAAATGCACCCCCCTTTTAGGCCTAATCTGCTGCAGCCCTATTTACACCCCACCTACCTGCTAAATACCCCCCAAAACTATTCATCTTCTTCTCCAAACGAGCAGCAGCCATGGCTCAACTCACCAAACCCTTGGCCAACCGGAAATGGGCTCAAACGGACCTACCGGTGGCCGGTTTCCGGTCCAAAATTACGGCAAAGTCAACGGCTTCACCGTCGCAATAATTCCGGCCCTTCAATTGGCCGGAATCCAGCCAACCATTTCTCACCCATTTCTCCCCATTTTGCCCCTCTTTGTCTTGCCACGTCACCAATTGGGTCGCCATTTGTATTCCGAGGTCGCCATGGCGACAGGGAGTTGTTTTGGCTCCAGATTCGTCGCCATTTAGGGTCGCCCTTTGGGTCGCCATTTGCCAAACCGCGAATCTCCTCTCTGTGAAATCTGATTGGCCAAGCAAATTACACAATGACCCCCTCTGTTGGACTAAATGGTAATTTGCTATGGTCAGGGGGTGTTTTGGTAATTTACCACCCGTGACCTAATTTGAAAATCCTATAAATTCATCACATTTTTCCTATTTTAGACAACTCTTGACCACCAAGAAACCTCCTTTCTCCACCATTCCTTTTCTCTCCATTTTCTCTCCTACCTAAACTTAACATCTAGATTACCTCCCCAAATCATTCCTTTTCTTCCCATCTTCTCCACAAATCTCCTTAGTCACTTCCCATTTGACTCCACCCATCTAGACATATCCTCATCATCCACTCTTTACACAAGGAGCATCAAAGGCAAGGAAAGGATCAAGCTTACAAAAGGAGACCCATGGGTGATTTCCTAATCTTTTACTTGCCTTCCCTTTGATTGTAATATGTGTAATTAAATCCCCTTTCTAGGGTTTTGATGTGAGAACATTTGGATTGGGATTTGCTTAAGCTTTAATATATTTTTAATTTCTATTTGTGTTCTATTCATTTTATAATTAGATTCTTTGCATTATGTAATTGACATGTATATCCACTAGTTGATTATAATCTTGCTTAGGATAATTTGTTATATAATCTTGATTGGATTGACAACCTTGATGGATTGAGAACATAGTGAATAGGATAGATTGTCGGAGGGTATATCAACCACGATAATCTAAGCCGTTAATTGTAACAAATCGATCCCGCCGTGACCCCCTTTCCTTAATCGGTTAGGCATTGCGGTGGGAAGTTGTTTAAGGTTCATAATAATGGCCTAAACACATTTTAGAAATCAATTGGTTAACATCTATGAGATTCGTTCACTAAAGTAGCTTGATAAGCATTTCCCGTAATTCATTTGTGATCCCATTAATTCCCTAGCTATTCTCTTAATTGATTATTCCATTATCTTTTCTAGATTTGTTAAGTATTCTTTTATTAGTTTATTAGGTTTATTTTTCATGTATGTTTGATGGCTTGACAACCCATTCACTCATCCATATTTTTATGATTTATTTTATTGCATATAGATTAGTTAATTTATTCAACTAATCACCTTAATTCCCTGTGGAACGAATTCTAAGCTTACCACAATACTCATTTTCAAATCTTAAAATATATTGCGTAAAGATTCATTTTATAACATTCTTTTGGTAATTCGCAATTTGGTAACGACACAAAAAGCGAGTCATCAAAATGGCGCCGCTGCCGGGGAATTAAAGCGGTTGTTGAATCAATTAACTTTTCTTGTTTAGTTTTTATTAATTTTTAGTCTTTTAGTTGTTTTTAGTCTTTTAGTTTCTTTTTACTTCTTTGGTAGTTTTTGTTTCTTTTTGTTTCAGGATTCTATGGATTTCTTCATGCAAAATCAAGGGCCTAGCTACGAGACTCATGGGAATGGCTTCAATGCGGATTGGTGGATGAACCAAGATTCCTTCTCATCATGCCAATCAAATGCCATAGATGATGAGAGGAAAAATTTCATGGAGGATCGCTTTCGGGAGATTGAGAGCATCCATGCTTCTCAACGAAAGACCATGGAGCTATTCCAGTCCGCACAACGAGCACATGAGGAGAGGATGTCCAACCATGTGATCCCTAGTTGGCCGGATCAATCAATAGAATCGGATAATCCCAAGCAAGGGAGGACAAGGAGCCGTGTGCACGCTCTTGTGCAAGTATTTGAGAATGGAGCGGAAACCAAGGACGAACCGCTAAGGAACCAAGATCGAGGCACAAATTTGGAAGAAATGATGTCTTTGCTTCAAGAGAAGTTGGTGAAAACCTCCCAAGGAAAGGAAGAGTTGGAAAGGAAAATACAACTCATGGAAAAGGAGTTGGAAGAAAAGGAGGCCTTGGGGAAGGTGAAGATTGAAGAGCTTGAAGGGAAAAATGAGAAGCTCACTCTTGAAGTAAACATGCTCAAAGAAGAAAATGCTACCTTATGGAGGAAGGTAGGAGAAGTCTCCAACAAGAACAAGGAGTTGGAAATACAAGTTGGGAGACTTGAAGTTGAGAGGAATTCCACATCAAAGGAATTCAAAGACCTTGCAAGGCTATTTGAAGAATTCGAAGAAGAGTGTGCAAGGAAGACAAGGAAGTTGCTTATGGAAGCGGAGCGGAAGGCAAAAGCTTTGGAGGAAACAAAGGAGGCACTTGGTAGGAAGGATGAAGCCCTCAAAATAGCAAAAGTGAAGGAGTGTGACTACATTGTCTATGTAGACAAGGTGGAAAAAGAGGTCAAGGCACTACAAATGAAGCATCATCAAAGGCCACATAGTCACCACCCAAGAGGGAGTTTTCTAAACCATCCTCCTACTTGCTATTTTTGTTTTCAAAAAGGGCACTTCAAAGCTCAATGTTTTAAATTCCATAAGCATGAAAAATTGAGAAAGTCTAGGAATAGGAAGAGTCCACCTAGAGTTAAGCGAATTTGGGTAAGAAAAGACTTGGTTGATCAAGTTAGACCCAAAGGAAAAGAAAAGGGGAAATCAACTCAACTTGTTTGGGTTGTGAAAAAGAACATATTTCCAAACTTGATAAAACCTCCTTTAGTTGATGACACCCCTAGCACATGTACATAATTTTGAAAATTCTTTTTGTGCATTTTATTTTTTATGCTTTATTTGTTTAGTTTATTTCTTTTGAATAAATGGTGTTCCAAACTCTTGTTGGCAATTGCATGTATTGATTATATTTTGCCGGAACTTTCTAATGTGCTTAGTGCTTGTGTAGTTTTCTATTGCTTCTTGAGGAAGCAAGTGAGTGTTGCTTGTGCGGCAAGGCAAGGTTCTTTATCTCTTGGGAAGAAACAAAGACAACTTGTAAGTCTTGGAGGGACGAGCAAGCCAAGAGTGCTCATAAAAAGGGCGAGGACTTTATCCTAAGGAAGCAACATTGTGAGAGTTCGATGTGTGGGATCACCATGCCACGTCTTGCCTAGACGTTAAATCGTGCGCTTGGTGGGAGGCAACCCACTTAGGTACATTTCTTTTTCTAGTTTAAATTTTGTTTTTGTCTTTATTTTATTTTTGCTTAGAATAAGGTTGTGAGTTGTTTGTGATAGTGGATTTAGGCTTTGATGATCATATTTTATCCTCATGGATTGTGATGATAACTCTTGATGAATTTGCATTGATATATCTCTTGAGTGGATTAGGAGCATATAGGATATTCTTGAGCCACTTGATTTAAATCTTTGGGATAATTTTTAAATGGACATTGAAATGTGTTTTAAACTCTTTGATTAAGGATGTGTTGCGCCGAACTTACCGGTATATGCCCCAAAGACGTTGAGGACAATGTCTAATTTAGGTTTGGGGGTGTGTGTGCAACATCGTCTCTTGTTTGCAATTGTGTGCAAAAACATTTTGAGCCTAAAATTTTCAAAATTTTCGAAAATCTTGTGAAAATACCATGCTTGAGCATACTTTGCTTGTTGAGATTGTGCCATTGTGTGTGCAAGTGAGGAATTGTGTATCTTTGCCTTGCTTAGTTTAGATTAACTTCATGCCATTTAGGGTTGTATTGCTCAAAGCGCGCTAGTTCTTTTCTCTTGATGTTAGAGTGGATATTCAATTGTGCTTGAAGGTTAGGAATTAATAGTGGAGACTTCCCGTGATGTTCACAAACACGGCCTAAAAAGCGTATTTTGAGGGAAAGTTTTCACTCTTTAAACACTCTTTCAAAAACACTTGTTGTGCATATTTTAAATTGTCTCATTCACACTTAAATGTTGTTTGCCATAGAACATATGGACTGCTTGTGGATGCCTTGATTGGCTTTGTGGACAAACCTTTAGAAATGATTTTAGGCAATGCATGTGAAAAACCACCAAATTGGCCTAAATACTTCCTATCCCTCTAATGTGTGTGCTCCATAGCCCATTTGAAGCCAAACACAATTAAGCTTTTCATTCATGAACCACATCAACATGAAACCATAAAGCCTAAACACTAGACTTACCTTGTACCAAATGGTTTGCTAAGGCTTAGGGGTTGAATGTAAGTTTTGAGGAGTATCAAAATGTAAGGCGTGTACTTAGGCAAATTTGTATGTGCAAACACATAAAACAAGATGAAATGCAAGGCTTGAAAAGAAAAAGAAAAGACAAGCAAAGAAAAGAAAAGAAAAGCATGCAAAAGAAAAGAAAAAGAAAAAGAAAAAGAAAATGATGAATGAGGCACAAAATGCCTAGATCAATGTTGTAGAATTAAATGAGCTACTCAATGAAAATTAAGAGTAGAAAATGCACAAAATAAATTGTAAGCCTAGACGCCTAAGTGTGGAATATGCAAGTTGTAATGAGTATGTTGTGCTTAATTAGAATGTATGCCTTAGTGTGACCTTTGGGTGTTTGCAATCCATTTTTCCCATTTATTGTCTCACCATTCACCTTTGGCCCCATTACAACCAAATGAAAAGACCTATTTGATCTTTAGGAATGTCCACTTTGGAAATTTTGGTTGATGCATGTTCTTTCCGTTCATGGTTTTCAATTCCTTTCATGAGACAAATTTTTAGAAATTGTGTTTTTAAATAATCATGTGCAATTATATTTGATATTTTGAGCATAAACTCATATTGCATATGAATTGTGAGTGAAGCCTAGGATTCCGTGTGAAAATGAGAGAATCCGGTGAGGATTAGATGTCGAGGCGAATTACATTCTTTTCCTAATGGCACCTTAGTTTTGAAGCTTAAGCATCTTGAATGTGGAATCGCGTTGCGTGCAATGTTTACTTAGAGTGGCATGTCTTTAATCTTTATTTAGCATATCTTACATGCATTATTTCCTAATGAGCATAACGTTGGTTTAATCTCTTCACTTTTGGTTTTGCAAGTTGAAATGTTGGCTTTTGAGTCTTTTACAAAGAGTTGGTGCTTTAATGTGATTATTTGATTTTTAGATACATGTCCATTGTGTGCTTATGTTTGTTTTGCTCGAGGACGAGCAAAAGATAGGTTTGGGGGTATTTGATCGAACCAAAATTGGTATGATTTTGGTCCCCATTTCCTTCTCCTTTTGCTTGATTCTTGGGCATTATTCCGTTATTTAATGGTGTAAATTAAGTGTTTTCAGGAATTTATAGAGTTCAGGGGCATTGGAGTAATTTTGGTGAAACAGGGGTAAAAGTGTAAATTATGAAGGAAAGAATGACGTTTTCGTAATTACAGAGGAGTTCAGGGGTCTGTCCGTAATTTGCCAAGAGAACCAGCCAAGCAGCGCCACGTGGCAAAGAAGAATCAAGCTTGGGCCTCTGATTGCACCCCAGCCCATTTCTTTATGCACCCCAAGAAGCTGCAGCAACGCCACGTCATTTAATGAAACGGTGCGTTTCATGCTTCTAAACGCACCCCAGCTGATTTCTAAGTGCACCCCTAAAGAGAGACGCAGCCCATGCCACGTCATTTAATGAAACGGTGAGTTTCATGCACCTAAATGCACCCCAGCTGCTTACTAAGCGCACCCCTATTAAGACAAAAGAAGAGACAGCTGTGCACACCCCACCTTACTGCTAAATGCACCCACCTTTTAGGCCTAATCTGCTGCAGCCCTATTTACACCCCACCTACCTGCTAAATACCCCCCAAAACTATTCATCTTCTTCTCCAAACGAGCAGCAGCCATGGCTCAACTCACCAAACCCTTGGCCAACCGGAAATGGGCTCAAACGGACCTACCGGTGGCCGGTTTCCGGTCCAAAATTACGGCAAAGTCAACGGCTTCACCGTCGCAACAATTCCGGCCCTTCAATTGGCCGGAATCCAGCCAACCATTTCTCACCCATTTCTCCCCATTTTGCCCCTCTTTGTCTTGCCACGTCACCAATTGGGTCGCCATTTGTATTCCGAGGTCGCCATGGCGACAGGGAGTTGTTTTGGCTCCAGATTCGTTGCCATTTAGGGTCGCCCTTTGGGTCGCCATTTGCCAAACCGCGAATCTCCTCTCTGTGAAATCTGATTGGCCAAGCAAATTACACAATGACCCCCTCTGTTGGACTAAATGGTAATTTGCTATGGTCAGGGGGTGTTTTGGTAATTTACCACCCGTGACCTAATTTGAAAATCCTATAAATTCATCACATTTTTCCTATTTTAGACAACTCTTGACCACCAAGAAACCTCCTTTCTCCACCATTCCTTTTCTCTCCATTTTCTCTCCTACCTAAACTTAACATCTAGATTACCTCCCCAAATCATTCCTTTTCTTCCCATCTTCTCCACAAATCTCCTTAGTCACTTCCCATTTGACTCCACCCATCTAGACATATCCTCATCATCCACTCTTTACACAAGGAGCATCAAAGGCAAGGAAAGGATCAAGCTTACAAAAGGAGACCCATGGGTGATTTCCTAATCTCTTACTTGCCTTCCCTTTGATTGTAATATGTGTAATTAAATCCCCTTTCTAGGGTTTTGATGTGAGAACATTTGGATTGGGATTTGCTTAAACTTTAATATATTTTTAATTTCTATTTGTGTTCTATTCATTTTATAATTAGATTCTTTGCATTATGTAATTGACATGTATATCCACTAGTTGATTATAATCTTGCTTAGGATAATTTGTTATATAATCTTGATTGGATTGACAACCTTGATGGATTGAGAACATAGTGAATAGGATAGATTGTCGGAGGGTATATCAACCACGATAATCTAAGCCGTTAATTGTAACAAATCGATCCCGCCGTGACCCCCTTTCCTTAATCGGTTAGGCATTGCGGTGGGAAGTTGTTTAAGGTTCATAATAATGGCCTAAACACATTTTAGAAATCAATTGGTTAACATCTATGAGATTCGTTCACTAAAGTAGCTTGATAAGCATTTCCCGTAATTCATTTGTGATCCCATTAATTCCCTAGCTATTCTCTTAATTGATTATTCCATTATCTTATCTAGATTTGTTAAGTATTCTTTTATTAGTTTATTAGGTTTATTTTTCATGTATGTTTGATGGCTTGACAACCCATTCACTCATCCATATTTTTATGATTTATTTTATTGCATATAGATTAGTTAATTTATTCAACTAATCACCTTAATTCCCTGTGGAACGAATTCTAAGCTTACCACAATACTCATTTTCAAATCTTAAAATATATTGCGTAAAGATTCATTTTATAACATTCTTTTGGTAATTCGCAATTTGGTAACGACACAAAAAGCGAGTCATCATTGGTATAATTATAAAAGTTTGACAACAGGTCCACAATATTTACATGACAGAATAAAAGAATGAAATGACTTAATAGGGTGGGGTAGTTTAGGTATAATATCTACCTATCTATCTATCTATCTATCTATAAACAAATGAATAAATATTGTGAAGCAAAAACCATGGATGGAAAGTCCTGCCATGTGTCTCATTCAGAAACTATCTAATTGATTTAAACATTTGCCATTTGTTATGTGGCACGGGTTTTGTATTAAGTATTATTATTTTAAAAAATAATAAATAAAACCCAAAAAAGAAATTAGCATTAATAACTCTTCTTCTCCCAAAGCATTGATATTCTCATTCTCTTAACAATTAAGCGTGTGGCTACTCATTTACCGTTGTAATCACACATCAACCAAAGTTCTAATTCCAACCAAATGTCCATATTTAATAGGATAGTAAATATAAATATATATTAATTCATTCAATAATGAAGGATGCATGCATGGATGACTTAAATACTCTATGAAAAACTATTCAGAAAGTCAAAGAAGAAAACTCCTTGATCTTCTTAATATTAATTAATTGAGATATCACCTACTCATATTCGTAATTACCATTCTACCTATTTAATATATTCGAGGAGTTTCTATTACATGCTTACAATGTAGCAACATATTAAATTAAACTAATCATTCTCTTTCCTTATTATGTTTTTCACTTTTGTCAATATATAAAACTATTCATAGAGACTTCCTTATTCACACTGTTGCATGTTCAACCATTCAACATTAAGATTACATGATGGAAAGTAATCACCCTTACACAATACATTAACCGTAGTGTGTGACCATTCTTACTTTTCACCGTGTAAACATTGACTAGTTGCATGCTCAAATATCCATAATGCAATTACACTATGATACTTTTGGTTCGTAATATTTTTTATTTATTTTATGAAAAATATATTTATTTGAATTTCTGACATTTCATTCTTTATAATTGATTACTTTTTTTTATATATAAAAAAAATACATTAATCATATTTATGTGATGGAAAAAACTTCTAACATAACAACCAAAGTAACATCTAACATGGACTTAATGATTAATTTCATGTATATACCAACATGGACATAATATAATCTTCTCACTACTTCCATTACATCAAAGTAACTCATAGGTAATAACATCTAACATGGAAGGAATGACTAAATCCAAAAAACATTTCGTGTACCAACAGGGACATAATATCATCTTCTCACTGCTTCTATTACATCAAAGTAACTGAGAATCTATACATTTCCGTTTATAAAACTAGTAATTAAAACGCATATAATCAAGATGATGGCAAAGCTGGGAAGATGATGGACGGCAGAAAGTTGATGAAAAATGGGAGTATGAATTAGACGTCATTCTTTCACTTGGAAAAGATGATGAACTATGTTTGAAGGATGTGGGGGTGACTACACAGGTGTATCTGTTTCAGTAGGGGGAAATGGTTGTCAGGAAAGCCGTGCAGACGAGGACAAACTGGGGACCTTTGGATATATCAACGTCAATGTCCGCCCAATAATCTTGTCCCGACTCATGTCTCGTGGGGTGCACTAATGCCAACTTAAGAGCATCACCCCGCCGCTTAAACCTCTCCGCCAAAAACATATCAAGAACTTCTGTATAATTGGACAAAACAATCAAGGTCAAGTCGACTAATGCCGATGAGTTGTTCGTTAGTTGGCCTGAGATTTCTCTCCTGTTCACCCAAAAAAAAAAAAAAAAACAAAAGGGAATTGTTAACACCGTCAGAAAACAACACAGAAAATAAAGACTTTTATTCAATAAAAATCAAAATTGATTACCAAGACGCCTTTGGATGGAGCATGAGAATGCTTAGTCGAATTTGAAGTTTGGTAAATTTCCATGGAGAACTAACAACTACAAGAAAATAGATTAAAAAGCAAAGCAAAAGACATTTAGAGAAAGAAGTTTTTCATTTATGAGAACAACTACTTTTCAGAGGACAAGCACCACAACCCAATGTATATAAGAATCTCTTGGACGGTCACACCCTCACTTAAAAAACAATATATTTTCACTTAATCCAGACCGGCGCCCTCTTGTCCCATCAATGAAACAGCCTTTTGACTTGTTGTTGGAAAGATAAATCAACTTTGCATATTCCCAACATTTGATTCCCGTAACACTTGGTTTTTCCCTTTTTTTTTTACAACAATACCCTTGTGGTTTTCTAACATGTCACATAAACATAGCGTACCAATCCGCATACTCCATCTAAATTCCATTTATATCCTTTTCCCTTTCGCAACCTATTAAATTACTGTATAATAAAATTTCAATTATAAATTTGATTAACATAAAAATTATCTTGCTTCATATTTATGTCCATGTATCGGTGAAATGGTGAATGGGTGATGACTGGGTACGTTTTCAAGTCAGATCTGTCTTTTCTTCATGTATTGTTTATTCTGCCAAGCAGAAATCGTGTATTGGATAAAATTACAATGTCAATTGGCGAATGCAGTTCCTGAAAGGCCACGTGGCAATACCCTATTGGAGGGGTCATTCCCTGTGATGTAACTGGTCACTACCCAAGTACAATGTCCTTTTTGATATTGGAAGACACTTATCTGAGTTGAAAACGTGTTGGCGTTGTTGCGACTACAATTTGACAGCCTATGAATCAACCGTTGGGACTCCAACGGCTATATTTCCGTCAATCTAAACCTGCTGTTTGTAATTTGGATGTGCACGTTGATAGACATCTTCTATTCTGCTACTCTTCTCAATCGTACATTGCATTGGTTCCCTATCTGTTTCCTATAATTAAACAATCACACACAATTCTCTTACAATCAACAGGCATGGAAGGTAGTTCAGGGTCAGCAAGCAACATTAATGGTGGCTTGGGAATATTCAGGAACAAATCATGCAGATGTGGGAAGAAGGCTACTGTGAAAATATCTAAATCCAAAGAAAATCCTGGTAAGTTGTATTTTGTTTGTGCACAACGGCAATGCAAATATTTTAGTTGGTGGGAGGCCGATTCATCAATTTTGCAGGGACGTTCCCTAACCACTGCTGAAGTCAGTAGAGATTCTACATCTATTGGTCGAGATCTATCCATCGACAAAGAAGTGGAAATGCTACAAGCAAAGATGCACTACCTCGAAACAAATTTAAATGGACGAATGCAGAATTTGGAAACTACTGTAAGTGGAAAAAAGATGATGATGCTTGTTAATATGTTATGCTTTGGTGTCTTAATATGTGTGTTTTTTATTAGTTTGATGGAAATGTACATGAACATTTCACATAAAGCACTTGTAGCAATTTCCAGAAATTAAGTGGACCTTGCAGTATTTCAGAACTGAGGGTTAGCCATTGCTCTTAACAAGTATACTTCAGCTTTTTAAACAGTGCAACGTTCATAATTCTTATACACTCCGATACAGGGCTCCAAACATGGCCAGTGCCACATATCGGTATAAATGTTCATAGACAACAATTCCTGTGATTCAAACCGTGCACATCAAAGGCTTTTTAATTGTTCAATTGTTTTTGATCAAAAAGTGGGATAGTAATACATCTAGTGGGGGATGACTGCCCCAAACTCTTCCCGTCCTAAGTATTTTGCTTTTATATTAGTTTGACAGTTATAATGAATAATTTCCTTTGTATCTAGCACAAATTATTATAACGCAACTGTAACTTTGGGAAACGCGAAAAAATCCTCATACGCTTTTTGATGAACCTTTTACATACTAGTCATTCTACGCCAACTGGTCACATCAACCCCCTTTTTTGGGTAATTAATTTTTAATGTCACCGCCAATACGCTTTGGATAATTCGATATCTTGAACTGTGATTTGACTGATTTGACAGACGGTGATGATGAGAATCAAGAAGCATCACCAAAGGCTCAATTGCATGTTCCAGTTGGGCCAATTGCAAGGACCAAGAGGATCAAAGAAGCATTTAATGATAATTGATTCTGAGTTGCTGAAGTACAAGTTCGGCCCACATGAAGACCAAATCCGGGCTAAACTTTGTAGACCTCTATAGGGGGCATATGAGGTCGGATTATCTATTATAATATATTTCTGGAAAGCCCAAGACGATCCCTACAGATGTTATGAAGACTCCGTCATCCGTAACAGATCGCAACAGGCCCAAAATCAGCCATCTATCTTATTACGCGCAGACTTGAGCTGGACGCCAAGGAGAACTTCGTGGGCCTCTACAGAAGGTATATGAAGTTGGATCGTCTATTATAATATGTTTTCGGAAAGCCCAAGACGAGCCCTACAGACGTTATGAAGACTTCGTCCTCCGTAACAGATCACAACAAGCCCGAATTTAGACATCTAGATTGTTGCGCGAAGACTTGAGCTGAGGAGTCCGAATTTCAGCTTAATTCCGTGTGGTTGGAGGAGTCCTAATTTCAGCATACTTGTGTGTGGTAGAGAAGATTCAATTTCAGTTTAGTATTTAGTATTTTGTTCCCTTTTAGGTCTTAGATAGTTTAGTATTTAAGGGACTCATTGATGTATTATTAAAAAGACTTTGAATGGAATAATATTATTTGAGAGAACGTTTTCTCTTGGTTCTTCATTGAACTATGAACTTATCAAGGTTTATACCTTGTGGCGTTCAAACTTGACTTATCACTCACCTTCTTCTTGTTCTTGAGTGTGGCGTCTACAACCTTCTTGATACCGTTGGTTCTTATCTCCATATAGATAATGGGTCGCGGTCCTTTTTATTTTCTTTATTTGTAAACTTGAATTAGAAAACGATCCTTCATTACCATATATTGGTTCCGGGTCTCACTACTCTTGGTGAGGTTTATATCAGTTGGTATTAGAGCAAGAAGCATCACCAAAGGCTCAATTGCATGTTCCAGTTGGGCCAATTGCAAGGGCCAAGAGGATCAAAGAAGCATTTAATGATAATTGATTCTGAGTTGCTGAAGTACAAGTTCGGCCCACATGAAGACCAAATCTGGGCTAAACTTTGTAGACCTCTACAGGGGGCATATGAGGTCGGATTATCTATTATAATATGTTTCTGGAGAGCCCAAGACGATCCCTATAGATGTTATGAAGACTCCGTCATCCGTAACAGATCGCAACAGGGCCAAAATCAGCCATCTATCGTATTACGCGCAGACTTGAGCTGGACAAGAGCTGGACGCCAAGCAGAACTTCGTGAGCCTCTACAGAAGGCATATGAAGTCGGATCGTCTATTATAATATTTTTTCGGAAAGCCCAAGACGAGCCCTACAGATGTTATGAAGACGTCGTCCTCCTTAACAGATCACAACAAGCCCGAATTTAGACATCCAGATTGTTGTGCGAAGACTTGAGCTGAGGAGTCCGAATTTCAGCTTAATTCCGTGTGGTTGGAGGAGTCCTAATTTCAGCATACTTGTGTGTGGTAGAGAAGATTCAATTTCAGTTTAGTATTTAGTATTTTGTTCCCTTTTAGGTCTTGGATAGTTTAGTATTTAAGGGACTCATTGATGTATTATTAAAAAGACTTTGAATGGAATAATATTATTTGAGAGAACGTTTTCTCTTGGTTCTTCATTGAACTATGAACTTATCAAGGTTTATACCTTGTGGCGTTCAAACTTGACTTATCACTCACCTTCTTCTTGTTCTTGAGTGTGGCGTCTACAACCTTCTTGATACCGTTGGTTCTTATCTCCATATAGATAATGGGTCGCGGTCCTTTTTATTTTCTTTATTTGTAAACTTGAATTAGAAAACGATCCTTCATTACCATATATTGGTTCCGGGTCTCACTACTCTTGGTGAGGTTCATATCAGTTGGTATCAGAGCTTAGGCTTCTAAATCAGGTTTGATATATCCTTTTTTTTTTCTATTTCTTTTTATTTCGGTAGATCCAAAAAAAAAAAAAAAAAAAAAGTTTGATCTGATTCCGATTAAAAAAAAAATTGATCAGATCCGTTACAAAAAAAAAAAAAAAAAAAAATTTGATCAGATCCGTTACCAAAAAAAAAAAACAAAAAAAAAAGAGTGAACGAAGTGTGAAAAAAGGCAAGAGAGTGCGAGCTCATCAGAGGTTAACAGCTGAAATTGAGTGAAACACGAGTGTGAGTGCCTTCATTATTGAGAGTAAACACGTGAGGGAGTGTTTGTGAGGCTTACCAATTTGTTTTCGTAGGTTAAAGAAAAAAAAAATGTCTGATGATGCACCAAAAAAGTATGATCTCAAACTTTTTTTAAAGTTCTTTGATCAAAAGTTTGATCAGTTGGAGATGAGGTTGGATCAACAATCGAAGAGGAAGGGTACCACACGAGTTGGGCAACATTCGGGTTCTTCTTCATTATGGGAACCGAATTGGAACGAGAGGGATGACCAACCTAGTTTCAATGCCAAGGCCGAACCTTCCAAAGATCACAAAGATGGAGAGATTTTGGTCGCAAGAAGAACTCTTAGTGCTCAAGTAAAGGAAGATGATGAGGTACAACGTGACAATGTCTTTCACACCCGATGCCATGTTAATGATAAGGTATGTAGCATGATAATTGATGGGGGAAGTTGTACTAATTTGGCTAGCACTAGTTTGGTGGAAAAACTAAATTTGGCCACTTTAAAGCACCCAAAACCTTATAAGCTACAATGGTTGAATGATAGTGAAGAAATCAAGGTGACTAAACAGGTGTTGGTGTCTTTTTCCATTGGAAAGTACAAAGATGAAGTCTTGTGTGATGTGGTACCAATGCATGCGAGCCATATCCTTTTGGGGCGACCATGGCAGTTTGATAGGCGTGTAACTCATGATGGTTACACAAATAGATACTCCTTTGTACTCAATAAAAAGCGAATCACTCTTGTACCCTTAACCCCAATACAAGTTTATGAAGATCAAGTGAGATTAAAAGAAAGAAAAGATGAAAAAAAGGAGAGTGAGAGTTCAAAAGAAAGAGAGACAAAAGAAAGAGAGATTGAAACAGCAAAAAAAAAAATCTCGGCTGATGAGAAACAAAAAAAAAGACAACAAGTGAACTTCTATGCAAAAAAAAGTGAGATCAAAAAGGCCTTGTTTTCAAATCAGCCAACTTCTTGGCCTAGTGTTCTTGTTTCTCTTTTGCAGGACTTTGGTGAAGTGTCGCAGGCAATCAACAACATTACGGTGAAGATTCGAGGACGAATCCTTTTGAAGAGAGGGGGAATGATGAGAATCAAGAAGCATCACCAAAGGCTCAATTGCATGTTCCAGTTGGGCCAATTGCAAGGGCCAAGAGGATCAAAGAAGCATTTAACGATAATTGATTCTGAGTTGCTGAAGTACAAGTTCGGCCCACATGAAGACCAAATCCGGGCTAAACTTTGTAGACCTCTACAGGGGGCATATGAGGTCGGATTATCTATTATAATATGTTTCTGGAAAGCCCAAGACGATCCCTACAGATGTTATGAAGACTCCGTCATCTGTAATAGATCGTAACAGGCCCAAACTCAGCCATCTATCTTATTACGCGCAGACTTGAGCTGGACGCCAAGCAGAACTTCGTGGGCCTCTACAGAAGGAATATGAAGTCGGATCGTCTATTATAATATGTTTTCGGAAAGCCCAAGACAAGCCCTACAGATGTTATGAAGACGTCGTCCTCCGTAACAGATCACAACAAGCCCAAATTTAGACATCTAGATTGTTGCGCGAAGACTTGAGCTGAGGAGTCCGAATTTCAGCTTAATTCCGTGTGGTTGGAGGAGTCCTAATTTCAGCATACTTGTGTGTGGTAGAGAAGATTCAATTTCAGTTTAGTATTTAGTATTTTGTTCCCTTTTAGGTCTTAGATAGTTTAGTATTTAAGGGACTCATTGATGTATTATTAAAAAGACTTTGAATGGAATAATATTATTTGAGAGAACGTTTTCTCTTGGTTCTTCATGGAACTATGAACTTATCAAGGTTTATACCTTGTGGCGTTCAAACTTGACTTATCACTCACCTTCTTCTTGTTCTTGAGTGTGGCGTCTACAACCTTCTTGATACCGTTGGTTCTTATCTCCATATAGATAATGGGTAGCGGTCCTTTTTATTTTCTTTATTTGTAAACTTGAATTAGAAAACGATCCTTCATTACCATTTATTGGTTCCGGGTCTCACTGCTCTTGGTGAAGTTCATATCAGGTGACAATGCATTAAGTACTGTATAGGGAACCCAAACAATAAGTACTGGTGGCATTTGGTTAGTGGAATGGTAATGGGCATTTGAAATCAAGGAATGGGAAGCTGATTCCTTTGTTTGGTTAGTATCTGAATCAGTATTATTTTATTTGGTTAACTACCGAATGGAATGGAATTAATTATATTTTGACCAAATTACCCCTAATTACAAAACACTTATAATAAGATGATATATTATGGATAATAATAATAAAATTTGAAAGTACATATATTTAAAGGAATGTAAGTAATAATGACATTTTTATTTTCAATTACAAAAATTTTGTATATATATTTCTCAAATATATAACATGTTATATATATATATATATATTATAATGAGGAAATTGCATGAAATGATCAAAAAATTTATGGACTTATTGTTTTTAGCCACAAATTTATTTTTGATTATATTTGTCACTTTTAGGCTTGAACTGACAAGTAAACCCTTCCTTTTATCTTTACTTCACCCAAAATTTCCCCCCAAAATTTCCCTCTCTCTTATTTCTGAAACCCTCCATTTTATTTTTCATTTAAGATACTCTCTCTCTCTCTCTCTCTCACACACACAACCAAACGGATTTTGACTTTAACCCGGCGACGGCGACGGCAGCACCGACGGACTCCGACCTCCATTTTGTGGTCTTTTCTCTCTCTTGAAGTAGATTTCGTGACCTAGAATGTATGTATCCCCTTCCTAGTTGTTTTTTTTTTATATGAAGATTAAGAGAGTGGATTCGATTTTTAGTGAAACCCAGATTTTTTTTATTTTCTGTTATGAACTTACATGCCCGTTTGTTTTAAGTTTACATGCCAGTTTGTTTTAATTTTACATGCCCATTGTTTTAATTTCATGCTCGTTTGTTTTAATTTGACATGTGATTTGGTAATTTTGTTTTATAGTGAAATCAATCTCCTGTTGTTTTTTTACAATTATATGTTGTTTGATATGAAGATTAAGAGAGTGGATTTGATTTTTAGTGAAACCCAGATTTTTTTATTTTCTGTTACGTACTTACATGCCCATTTGTTTTAATTTGACATGTGATTTGGTAATTTTGTTTTATAGTGAAATCAATCTCCTGTTGTTTTTTTATAATTATATGTTGTTTGATAAGAAAATTAAGAGAGTGGATTCGATTTTTAGTGAAACCCAGATTTTTTTATTTTCTGTTACGAACTTACATGCCCGTTTGTTTTAATTTTACATGTGATTTGGTAATTTTGTTTTATAGTGAAATCAATATCCTGTTGTTTATTTATTTATTTATTTATTTATTTTTTATAATTATATGTTGTTTGATAAGATTAAGAGAGTGGATTCTATTTTTAGTGAAACCCAGAGTTTTTTAGTTTGTTTTAAAGTTACATGCCAGTTTGTGTTAAATTTACATGCCTATTTGTTTTAAAGTTACATGCCAGTTTATTTCTAACTTACATGTGATTTGGTAATTACGATTTATAGTGAAATACTTGACATGCAGGAATATGGATACAAAGAGATTGGTCATCTATCACGGTAGAAGTTGGGTGGGCAATTGTTACGAGGGTGGTTTGACAAAGTTGGTCAATGTTCCTAGAGGTTTGACTTATGATGCCTTGGTTAAGTTGGTACAAGATATTGCAAAAGTTGATGCTGCTAGGTACACCACAGAATTATGGTCATTGGTCTTTACAAATATTGGTGTTGCTCGACCGATAATTGAGAATGACAATGAGGTGTCATGTATAATGGATGAAGATAAGTTGATACCAGCGGTTTATGTCACCATTTATCAGAAGGGACCAACAGATTGTGTGCAGAATGGTACTACATTGGATGAAGATGACAACCTACTACAGTCGAATTTTCTTCAACAATCATATGAACCTACTCCAGAACCTGGGTATGACGGGTTTCTCTAGCAACTGGCAGCATGTGGGTCCATTCCAATATCAGACCCAATTGTATGTACTGATGAAACCATTAATCATTAAGAGAACAGGCAGGCGTAGGACACCGATAACTCGGATGATGTGTCGATACCCAACATTGACACCAATTACTCGGATGATGGTGTGGGTGCTGGTTCTGCTAGTGTTGGTCCATCGGGTTTTGCTACCTTTGGTGAAGGTTCCTTTGGAGAGGATGGATTGGGTGAGGATGGATCGGGTGAACATCCAACCCCACGAGCTTGGAGTATTCCTGGATCCGAAAGGTATTCCTTAGAACCCAATCGTATGGACAAAGCTATTTCAGATGATGGATGCTTATATAGGGGTAAACTGTTTCGATGCAAGAAAGATCTTAAGCGAATGGTGCACAAGTATGCTTTGAACGAGAGTTTTGAACTTTGGATTAGAAGGTCTAGCAAGACATGTTATGAGGCAGGATGTAAAGATGGCGAATGTGAATTCAAATTACGTGCATTTAAGATGCAAAAAGGAGAATATTGGGTGGTTCAAATGTTCGTGAAGGACCATACTTGCAATATCGATGGTTTCCACGCACGTTTTCGACAAGCAAATTCTTGGACTGTCGGTGAACTATTAGCCCCGAAGTTGAAAGTACAAGACCACTCTCTAAAACCCAAAGATATCATGGTTGAAATGCAAGTGGAACATGGACTACATTTGTTGTATACCAAGGCGTGGAGGGCAAAGGATCATGCAGAGGCATCTGTTTTCGGTGCTCCCAAAGAATTATTCAAACTATTGCCTGGTTACTGTCACCGATTGAAGGAAGTAAATCCAGGGACTGTTACTGCAATGAAGACAAATGATGCAAATCGGTTTGAATATAAGTTCATCGCTTATGCCGCTTCACTTCATGGATTTCGTATTGTGATTTGGCTGGTTATTGCCATTGATGGTACTCATTTGAAGGGTAAATTTTTTGGAATTTTATTTGTAGCTATATGTCTCGATGCAAACAACCAGGTTTATGGCTTTGGGGACGTTGAAGATGAACTCTCATGGACTTGGTTTTTAAATGAGCTTAAAAAAGCTATTGGTAGTCCTGAGGATTGCATTATCATATCGACCGCTACCTTGGGATCAATGCTGCAATGGAGAAAGTGTACCCTGATGTATTGCATGGATATTGTGTGTTTCACATGGCTCAAAACATCAAAAACGATTACAAAACGAAAGATGTGAGTCTTCTTTTCAAACAAGCATGGAAGGCATACTGGAAATCTGAATTCAAGGAAGTGATGCTGGAGATGATGAAGGTTAATAGGGTAGCCTTCGAAGATTTAATGAATGTTGGGCCCGAAAGGTGGTCTCGTGCATACTCTCCCGTGTCACGTTACCGCTTAATGACATCTAGCATTGCTGAGTCGATGAACTCATGTTTGGTACATGCTCGCCGAATGCCAATAACAACCATGGTTGAGTTTATTACAGAGATGATCCAGAAATGGTTTTATAAGTGCCGTACCAAGGCTGAAAAAAATCGGACACAATTGACTCCATGGGCCACCACATTAATAAAAGAAAGGAATTATGATTCAGAAAAGTACACGGTTCATCCAATTGATTTTGTTAACTTCAATGTGAAGGATGGAAATAAAGATGGTTTGGTGAATCTTTCTGAAAAGACTTGTAGTTGTATGAAATTTCAAGTTGATAAACTGCCATGTCGGCACGCATTAGTTGCGATAAGGTTATTATCCTCTTGTTCCATTGTATCTTATTTTCTTACCAAATGTGATTCATGTAATTACTCATATACTTTAATGTCGTAGGTTCTCGAAGAAGCCTTTTGGAGATTTTTGTGGGGATTGCTACAAAACTACTAGTTGGGTTGAAGCATATTCCAGGAACATCTTCCATGTTGGCCATCCTAATGATTGGACTATTCCTGAAGATATGAGATCAAGGGTTGTTTATCTGCCTCCTTTTCGTGCACAACCTGGAAGGCCAAAAAAGAAGAGATATAAATCTGCCGGGGAACATGGAAATGGGAAGACAAGAAATTGCACAATTTGTGGTAAATCCGGTCACAACCGACAAAATTGTCGGAATCCACAGCCATGTCAGATTCCTGTACCATCTGCAACATCTGCAACATCTATAACATCGAAGCGACCACGTAGACCGTACAGGTGCAGGAAATGTGGAGAAGAAGGCCACTGTTATCCAAAAATTGTTAATGGGGTAGAATTCCAAATAACAACTTTAAAAGGGGCCAAGACCAGGATCGATCCTGGTCGGAGGGGTATCACGTAGTTTGATACCGACTATGTCCTTATCAATGCAAACATGATACGAAACACTGAAAATCAGATAATCATGAGCTTTTATTGATTGTTACTTTGCATTACAGTATACGAACTATCTCTTTTTTGGGTTATAATGATGTATGGAAATTTTTCATAAGTAATGGAGACGATGATGATGGCGAATCTGTGCCAGTCGATAAGTAGGACTAGAATATCATCTTCTTTTTTCAGAGGTCTCCCCCCTCGGCGGTGAGTAAACTGTTGTATATATAGGTCATGTTTGCTTGCCATGCACTCCTACAATCTCGGACTAGGGTTTGGCAGCTGCAGGATCCTCTTCTTTTTAGGAGATAATCTCGGAGCTTTACGTATAAAATCCAGTCCTTCCTTTCTAGGAGGAGTCAATCTCTTACATTCCTAGTAGGATTTTTACCGTGTTGACCTGCTCAAAGCAGGACTCTCTGGCGGGAAGGAATGTAACTCCTCTGTACGGTGGCGTTTTATTGGATCTTTTAGGGAGCTTTAGTTTCCAGTACGAGAATCTGGCTGCCTAGTATTCTCTTGCCTAGCGGGCTGTCTATGTTTAGTAGGCGTCTGACTGATGAAGTAGGGGAATATCTAGTTGATATTATAGCGGGAAGCTCAGTAGAACCCCGTGTCGAGGTGCTGCAGGGTCCGTAGGAAACTGTGTCGAGGTGCTACGGGGTCCATAGGAAGCCCGGTCATAACTGGGTTGGATCCCGCTGTGAGTTCTAGTGAGTGTTTTGGCTCTCGGCCATATTATTGAGCTAAGATGTTGGCGGGGTGGACCCCGCTGAAGGAGGTGTGTATTTGGATCAATCGGGGTCCACTCTGTCAGGGTAGCCGGATGGTGTTCGCACTCCTATACCTTTCTAGTGTTAAGGTGGAAAATTCTTCTTTGGTCCTCCGCCAATTTTGGTGGTTAACAGAAGCCCCCCCTGACTTGGACACTGATACCTTGTCGGGGTCGGGGTCGGGGTCGGAGTTAGGATCTTGCCATTACTTGAAGGATCTTTTGCCTTATCTGCTTACTTCCCTGTATGACTAGATTTCCACTTAGGAGGAGGAAATCTTTATTTTGTACGTTATAACTGGTTGCGAGTCCCTCACCGATTGGGTTCCTCGTTTTTCAAAAAGAGCCGTTTTAGCGCGATTAATGCGGAAAATGCCTCTAACCATTCTTCCGATCACCGAATCCGATTTCCGGGTATGTAATTGTCATTCTTCTTCTATAAATAGACCAGCTCTAATGGCGCTTCTCTCTTACTTTCAAACTTTCAAACTTTTCAGAATCAACCGAGAACAAAAAACTCTTCCTGACTTACTTTCTTTCTTTCTTGGCTTTCAATCTTCCCGAAATTCCTCTTCCCTTCTTCTTCTTCATCAATGGCTTCTCCTTCCAAACTTCCTACTTCCCATGAACTTGCCACTGAGCAAAACCCTTCTACAGCGGCGGCCTCTGTTCATCCAGACCCCGTCTCACCACATCAATCTGATAGTATCGATGCCCTCTTCAGTATGGAGGCGGCCGACGTGGCGGTGGATTCCCCGACCTCGGAAAAGAAAAAGCGGGGTCGAGAGGGGGATGGTGTTACTGATGATGCCCCGCTGGCTCAACGCCGTCGTTCTACTCGAAACCCGTGAATCGGGTCGGGTTTTCACCATCAATTAGAAGACCCGGTCTTGATCGGTGATGAGGTGGGCGCCTTAAAGCTTGGAGGTGACAAGGAAGGTGGCGGACCGGATGTCACCCTGGTCGGGGTCCAAACCGGCTCTTTTATCGCCTTTCACGATGGTCGGATTATACCCGACTCTGTATGCACAATGGATACGCTCAACAAGCTACGGGAGGAGTACAAGATCCCGGAGTACATCACTCTCTCTCTTCCCCACAGGGGTTACGACGTATACACCCCACCTCACGACCGCCTGTTGATCCACAAAGAAGCTTTTGAGTGTGGAGTCCGGCTTCCGCTGCATCCTTCTCTCCGTTGGGCTCTCGTTGCGCTTGAATTGGCCCCTCTCTAGATCTCGCCGGGCTTCTGAAAGCACCTGACAAGGTTCTTGGTGCTCTAGAAGGAGCAGTGCGAAACAGATCATATAGAGCGAGAGCCGGGGTTGGATGAGCTTCGCTTCCTCTTCAACATTACGAACATGGTGCCCCGGGGACAGTTCTATCTGCAGAGGCAAATGTTAAATATTCAGCGCCCTAGAAGGAGGAATGGCTCGTCGTGGAGGGTGAATGGGGGGCGTACGGCCTTCATTGAGGGACATGAGTACCCCGTCCCTACCCAATTTACGGCGAGGGACAAGTGGGCGAAGTGGGTGCTAGATTTCGAGTCCCGGGACATTCTTACAAGGATCCCGAAGAGGGGGTACGCCAACATGCAGTATCCCACTCTAGATCCCTTTGAGGGAGCCCATTTGGAGCGGTACTTGAAGATATCCCTCGCTCTTCCTGGTAAGTTGACTGCATCTTGCTCTTCTGCTTTTTTATGTATATATTCTCCTTCTTCTGCTTCTCACTGAGCATCTTCTCTTCTTGCAGTATCGGCTACCCCGATGGTAGCGGGGTCTCCTTCTTCTTCTAGGACAGGGGATATAACTCTGCTAGCTCATTCTTCCCCTGTTCCTTCTCCTACTCCTGCTGCCAAGACTGTGTCTGGGTCCATCCGAGTGGGAACCGACCCCAACCCTCCTCCTGCTCCCTCAAAAACAACTGCTCCTGCTCCATCGCGCTCGAGGATTTCGACGATGTTGGCTAGGGCAGCTAGGCCCGAGGTTCTGGAAGGTCAGCACAGAAGAAAGCTGCCCCTACAAAAAAGACTTCACCTGCTCCTCCTCCTACTTCTACAGACTTCTCCAAAAATCCAGCAAGAATCTTGATGGAGGAGGCAGCTATCCGCACCCCTGCCCCTGCTGCTGATGTGGCCTCTGGATCGGGGTCAAGGGGTGCTACCTTTGACGAGGTGGTATCCCCATTTTCAGCCTCATGCCCCGGTGGAAGTTTGACGGATATGGCCAAGCTTCCTACAGATATCTTGGTCACCAAGGGGGCCTCGGTTCTGGCTGAGGTATACCTCTACTTCTTTCTTGCTATTTATTTCCTCCTTCTGTTAAGTACTGACTTTCTTTCTTTTTGCAGGGCTTCAAGTTTGCCATGGCCATAGAGAGGCAGCTGTTGACACTGATGGAAGCTTATATCGGCCTCCAAGCGAAGCTGGAGGATACTCAGCAGGAGCTGGTCCATACCCAACAGAGCGTGGCTCCTCTGCTTCAAGATGCCAAAAACGCTGAAGAAGGGAGGCAGGAGGCCTTGGTGGCTCTTAGGCGTGCTGAACGCAGCCTGGATACTGAGACAGTCAGGTCCCTACGCCGTCAGGAGGAAAGGGAGTGTGTAAAAAGAGAGAAGAGGCTGCTGCAAAGCGAGAATCAACTCTTGCGGGACACTATAGCAGGCTTGGAGGCTCAACAGAGGCCTTCATTCGAGGATGGCTACTTCACAGCCTGCTACGAGGTGGCCACTGCTTTGCCTCCTCCCTTCGACCTCGAAGAAGCCTTGAACTAGGACCGGGAGCAAATAATGATAAAGGTTGCCCAGCTAGCAGGAGGGGATCAAGAGACAGAGGCCCCTCCACAGGAGGTACCTCACCCGGATCAAGAAGCTGACATGGCCGCTGAAGTCCAACTCGATGGCACTGAGGGAGCTGTTCTAGATCCTCATACCATTGAAGAACAAGTGGTGGACCCCGAGTCCGCTACTGGAGTGGTCATTGTGGAGGAGGATGAGGGGCCAGCTAGATCCGAGGTCCCTGTGGTTGAAGGGGCCCAGACTGGGTCTTCTGCTGTGGAGGAGGTGCTTAAAACTGATGCAGTAGCTGAGCCTTTGGGAGAAGGGGCAGTTGGCCAAGGAGAGCATCCAGAAGAAGAAAGAGAAGACTAGCCTAGCCTCCCCTATTAATTAAATTTTTTGTAGCCCAAATCGAGAGCTGGGCACCCCGTTTTATCAATTTAACTTGTAGCCCGAATGGGGACTGGGCACCCTGATTATAAATATAACTGTTTTCATTACTTGCTTCGTACTTGAGTCCTTCTTGCTTTTGTACGTAGAAGCTTTCCACAGCATATAAATTTGTTGATAATTGGACTTCTGATGAGTAACTGGACCCCGGTGGGTAATAAAGACAAAACATAAGATGCTTATATTTCGTACTTGTTAGAATCAGCGGGGTCATATCATGTCTTCCTTCAATCAGATTCCTGTGAGCACGCAATAGTATAAAATGTAGAGCAGTCTGTCGAGGAAACCTGATACTGACAAACAATTTGACTCGCTGAGGATAAACTTCTAAATCTTCCTCTGACTTTGGGTTCCCTGTCAGGGTAGTAAGTGGGGAAATAATGAACGAAGCATCCTGGTGAGTCATCCCGGTGCGACTGTAGATCTGTCCTGGTAGGCAACGAAGGCCACTTTAGCACCAGGCTTCTCGGAGGAGGGTATTCCCCGACCAAGGCAGCAGGAGTGCCCTGAGGCTATTTCCTGGTCTCAAGGCGAAGTAAGGAATCAGGTACCATGAGGCAGCTCGATCTTACTGTAATCTGTCCTGGTAGGCAACTAAGGCCACTTTAGCACCAGGCTTCTCGGAGGAGGGTATTCCCCGACCAAGGTAGCAGGAGCGCCTTGAGGCTATTTTCTGGTCTCGAGGCGAGGTAAGGAACCGGGTACCCTGAGGCAGCCTGATCTTACTGTAATCTGTCCTGATAGGCAGCTAAGGCCACTTTAGTACCAGGCTTCTCGGAGGAGGGTATTCCCCGACCAAGGCAGCAGGAACGCCCTGAGGCTATTTCCTGGTCTCGAGGCGCTTTAGTAATGGAGATCCTCCTAGAGGGTTTAACCCGGTCTAGGGCATTAGGAGTTTTATGTTGCACTTCTGGTCTTTAGGCGATTTAGTGGTGATGAATTATGTACGTTCAGTAGGAGGGATTGGAGGATCTAGTAGGAGACATCAAGCACTGGACATAGGAGAGTCATATAGGAGAAAGAACTGCTTTTATTGAATTTCTCAAATGGTACAAACATGAAATTGGGGTGAGTATTCCCCTTGATACGAACAAAATTTCTAAGGATAGAATTTCCGGAGATGATCGGCATTCCATGTATGGTCCACTGGGTAACCCTCCATGTCTTTGAGCTTGTAAGCACCACCCCGGAGTGATGTCTTAACCAAGTACAGACCCTCCCAGTTAGGGGCTAGCACCCCGTCAGATCTCCTTCGTGCGTTCTGGGTCACCTTTCTGAGAACCAAGTCTCCTTCTTTGAAGTTTCTGACCCTCAACTTTTTGTTGAAGTTTCGGACCCTCAACTTTTTGTTGAAGTGTCGGGCTATCTTGCTCTGGTACACAGCCACCTTCTGTGCGACCTTGCTTTGCTTTTCCTCCAGCAGGTCCAAGCTAGCTCTTAACTTAGCCTCATTATCTTTCGGTTCGTAATTTTGGACCCGAAAAGATATGAGCTTATGCTCGATGGGCAAGACTGCTTCTACCTCAAATACTAGGGAGTAGGGGGTCTCTCCTATTGCTGTCCACCTAGTCGTTCTGTAGGCCTACAGTACATTGGGTAATTCTGTTACCCATAATCCTTTCTTCTGTTGGAGCTTTTTCTTCAGGAGCTTCTTAATGGTCTTGTTGGTTGCTTCAACCAGCCCATTGGTTTGAGGATGTGCCACCGAAGCAAAACGGAGATTGATCCTCCGGTCTGCACAGAATTCCCTGAAGTTGGCATTGTCAAATTGCTTCCCCAAATCAGTTATGATGACCATTGGGGTGCCAAATCGGCAGACAATGTGTTCCTTGACAAAGTTGGTGGTCTTTTCTTCGGTTATCCGGGTATGGGCCTTGGCTTCTACCCACCGAGTAAAGTAATCTATCGCCACCACTGCATGCTTGGCTTGGCCGGGTGCGGTGGGAAGTGGCCCGATCAAGTCTAGTCCCCAGATGGCAAAGGGGTAGGGAGTACTGATTGAGGAGAGCCTCTCTGGTGGGAGATGATGGAGGTTTGCTGTTTTCTGACAAGCCTCGCAGGATCGCGCGAACTGCTTTGCATCTTGATGTATAGTCGGCCAGTAGTAACCCATCCTGATTACCTGGTAGGCCAAAGTTTCCCCTGACACGTGGTTACCACAATCCCCTGAATGCACCTCGTTGAGCGCCCAGCGCGCGTCATCGGGATGGAGACACCTGCGTAGAGGGAGAGACTTTCCCTTACGGTATAGGTATCCTTCTACCAAGTAGTACCGGGTAGCTGTCCTCTTGAGCCGGCGGGCTTGATCCAGATCTGCAGGGAGAATGTCGCTTTGGAGATAGTCTACTATTGGATCCATCCAACATGGGAGGCGGCTTACAGGAAGGACCTCTGGAGAAAGGAACCAATTGGAGGGGTACCCCCTTTAGTAAAGCATGTCCCTCTCCAATGACAATCTTAGCTAGAACATCTGCGCGATGGTTTTTCTCCCTAGGCACTTGCTCTATTCTTACACCCTTGAACTTCTTCATAGCCTCCTGAACTTTAGCCAGATAGGCCATCATGCTGTCACCTTTTGGTTGGTACAATCCTATCACCTGATTGACCACTAATTGAGAATCACTCTTGATCTGAAGGTACTCAGCCCCCAGAGCGCCTGCTACTTTCATTCCTGCTAGCAGAGCTTCATATTCTGCTTCGTTGTTGGTGGCTCTGAATTCAAACCTGAAACAATGACTTACCTCGATTCCCTCAGGGTCAATCAGGATCCGGCAACCGTTCCCTTGGGTCTACTGTTCTGCCTGGGTTCAGGATCGGGCTAAACTCCACTATAAAGTCCGCCAGGGCTTGGGCTTTGATCGTGGTTCTTGCCTTGTATTTGATGTCGAACTGTGTGAGCTCTAGGGCCCATAGAACCAATCTACCTGACACATCTGGCCTCTGGAGGAATTATCTCAAAGGTTGATCTGTGACAACCGCGATGGTGTGAGCTTGAAAATAAGGCCGGAGCTTTCTGGATGTGGTCACCAGGGCGTAGGCGAGCTTCTCTAGTAAGGTGTAATTTCTCTCGGACTTTGTAAAAGCCCGGCTCACGTAGTAGATCGGCCTCTGTACCCCGACACTGCATTCTTTCACCAAGGCTCCACTGGTAGCCACTTCAGAAACTGCTAGGTAGAGTAGGAGTTCTTCACCCGGGGTTGGTTTGACTAGTAGTGGCGGGCTTGACAAGTATTCTTTTAGAGCTTGAAAAGCCTGCTCGCTCTGCTCGTCCCACTTCATCTTTTTCCCCTGCTTGATGATTTTGAAAAAAGGGAGACATTTATCTATGGAGCGGGATATGAATCGGTTCAGGGCTGCTATCCGTCCGGTTAATCCTTGTACCTGCTTGAGGGTTGTAGGGGACTCGAGATCCAGAATGGCTTTGATCTTCTCAGGATTTGCCTCAATTCCTCTTTCATGTACCGTGTGAAACAAATTATGGTGTGTTCAATATTAATCTAGAGGGGGGGTGAATAGATTTTATCCGATTTTACCAAATTTTCGTTAATGGTCAAGATTACGAAAATACCCTCCACTAGTCAAAATACAATAGCAAGTGTAATATGGTGCGGAAATTAAAAGACACTTGATATTTACGTGGAAACCCTCACGGGAAAAACCACGGGCTATGTAAGTGAGCCACACTTGAACCTCGAATCCACTAAATGTGTAAAACGATTACAACCTAATCCCGGAAGTAATCACACACCTACCTACTCCCGGTATAAGTGAACCTAGTCCCAATGCTTGTGATTTATGCAACCTAATCCCGGAAGCAACACAAGACTTAGTTCTCAATGAAGAGAAAACAACCTAAGTGAATATATGAAATACTCAAAATGCAACAAGAGCAAGGCAACTCTATATGCTTACCTAGAATGATGATATATCAATGAAATCAATCCTAGATATCAAAAGCTAAATGACATATCATAAAGCTTAGCTAGATGTTATCAATCACAAAACAATCCTAGCTATCAAACAATGTCAACATGTCCAAACATGTGAACTCAATTAGTTGTAGAGAATTTCTAACAACATAATTGTCAATTAAATCCACAAGAACATTCAATTAAGCTTGACTAGATAAATAAACATTAATCTATCAACCTAATCATCAACCAATTGTACAAGAATGTTCTAGGGTTAGCTATTTAGGGAAAATCATCCTAATCATGTAAGCTATCACAAACAAAACCCAATCATGTCATAACTTCACTAAATATGCAATAAGAGTGAAGATTTGCTAAACTAAGCAATAAAAGACATGTCTTGACTAAGATAGAACAATAAATGAAGATGTTGAGTTTGTTCTACTTACCAAGTCATAAATGAAGAAGACCCATGGAAGATTGATGCATGAAACATGTTAGATGCACATGGGTTTTGAGTTTGGAGAGTCAAAGAAGCAAGATTGAAGCTTTCTCTCTCTAGGGTTTGAGTTTCTCACTCTAAGGTCTGATTTTGAGCTCACAAAAACGAGCAAGGAAGAAGATGATACTTAAATAGGACCCCTAGATGAAATGACGTCGTTTTGAAAAGTTTGCAGAAGATATGCCTTGACCGCTGTTCACCCGCTCTACGTAGGGCGGTTGAACAGCGGTCCACCTGGGAAATGAAGAACAAAGTTCTTCATGATCGCCCTACGTAGGGCGAGTTCCAGGCGACCTAGGAGCGGTTGCTCTCGGGTTATGCACCGCTGTTCACACGCTCTACGTAGAGCGGTTGAACAGCGGGTGAAGAGCGGTCAAAAAATCGACCAGTGGCACCGCTCTACGTAGGGCGGCTGTAGAGCGGCCAAGAGCAAATTGCTCAAAACCCCTTTTGACCGCTGTTCGTAGAGCGCCTGTAGGGCGGGTGAACAGCGGCCATAACAACCACAATGCATCACCTTCTATACATGATGCAATCAACAGAGAATGCAAGAAGAGAAATTAAATGAACATTAATACACACATAATAAGGACACACAATCATACAATAAGAAGAATTATGCAAGTGTTGTGTGTGTGTGCATCTATTTCTCTTCATTACAAGAAACACTAAGAATTATACCTTTGGAGTGCTTCTTCCCTTGAGGTCTTGAAAAGGGCCTTTGAGCATGATCTTCAATCACCTAACTACCCTTACAATTCAAATCCCCAATATGTGGTTTGTCTACGAAATAAGCCAATCAACAATGGGAATCCTTACAATCTCCCCCTTTGGCTATTTCGTGACAAAACCACCACTCACAATGATCCTCACAAGATAAATGAAACTTCGGGAAATTCTACATTACAAAGTACAAAGAGATACAAAGAGATAAGAAAATAAAACTTCAAGTCTTCAATCTCTTGTAGAATAACCAAACCTTCAAAACAATAAGATTACACTTCCAAAGCAAGTGTATGTGAGATGATCAAGTGAAAGAAAAACAAGCATTTGCATATGAATCTTTTAACCACAATATCATGCAATGTATGAGTATGCAATGCTCCCCCTCAAAGGTTACTCTCTCTCAAACTTCTCCCCAAAGCATACACAATGCTCCCCCTATATCTCTCAAGACTTCTCCCCCTTTTTGTCATGAGATAGGCAAAGGAGCTCCCCCTATAGGATTGCTTTAGCAAAGAGAGCTATTTGCACAAAAGAGGCATTTGCATAATCATATAAACGAACTTTATGCAAATCAAGAATTTAGAGAGATTCAAGGAGATTTTATTCACAGAAAAGTGTGTGTGTGTAAAAGTTGCTTAGCATGTAATACAAGCACTATTTAGCTCATGCATAAGAATCAATCAAAGCAACAATCAACAGGTTTTCCAAATGAAGTCAAACCAATTAGAGCCCTGTTGTTATGACAAGAAGATATATATCCAAGCATTTGTGTGCAGAGTGTACTAACCACATCAAAAAATATCATCTTTTCTACATTGCAAGACACATCATCAATCAACAATTTTGAGGTCTTTATTAAGCAATGCATCACACACATCATCAAACACATTTCAACTTTTCTGTTTTTCTCCTTTATCCTAAAAAGCATGTATTTCTGTTTATCATGCTAATGTAACTCTCTTGAATGCTTTCACTCGGTTTCAAATGAGTAGCCATTTCCTACATTGGGCGGCTGCACGTCATATTGCCAGTAGCCCTTTTTCAAGAGAGAGCTTAAGAATGCATATCAAAGAATCATGAACATGGAGAATAATTTGAGGTCAATCACATGTACTAACAAGTAGAACATTCCTCAAATGGATAAGCACACTCAAGCAAAAATAGAAATCATGCAGTACATGCTAGGCAACCGTGCAAGGTGTTATTAAAAACATTATTAAAGCATTAATCAATGTTATTCACCAAGCATTCTCAAACAATCATAAAAGAGCATAAAAGAAGTTAACTTTTTGCATATGACAATTCATGCAAGTTTGCTCTCTTTGCTTGAGCTCCCCTTATTGGGGTCAAATACTAGAACTCATCACTCCACAAGACATATTCCAATAGATCTACTAAGAGTTTTAAATCGAGTAGCATCTAGAGGTTTTGTAAACAAGTCGGCTAGTTGATCATTTGTACCTACATGCTCAAGTACAATGCATTTATTTTCAACTAGATCTCTAATGAAATGATGACGGATGTCAATATGCTTAGTTCTAGAATGTTGAACCGGATTCTTGGAAATATTAATAGCACTCATGTTATCACAAAAGAGAGTGAGTGTACCTTGGTTGAATCCGTAGTCTACTAGCATTTGCTTCATCCATAGGAGTTGTGTGCATCCACTCCCCGCGGCTATGTACTCGGCCTCCGCCGTGGACAAGGAGATTGAGTTTTGCTTCTTGCAAAACCAAGAAACAAGATTGTTTCCAAGGAAAAAGCAACCGCCCGATGTGCTTTTCCTATCATCACAATTTCCGGCCCAATCCGCGTCACTAAAGCCTACAAGACTAGCATTAGTGTCAAAAGAGTACCAAATCCCATAGTTAGAAGTCCCATTCACATATCGAATGATTCTCTTGACGCAAGAGAGATGGGACTCCTTGGGATCGGATTGGTACCTAGCACACACACCCACACTAAAGGATATGTCGGGCCTACTTGCGGTCAAATAAAGCAAGCTTCCTATCATACCCCTATAAAGTGTTTGTTCTACACTTTTACCACTAGCATCTTTGCTTAGTTTCAAAGTGGTGCTCATGGGTGTGTTACAATGTTTGGCTTTCTCAAGACCAAACTTCTTCACTAGGTTTTTGGCATATTTGGCTTGGGATATGAAGATCCCATCACTTAATTGCCTAATTTGCAAACCTAGGAAGTAACTAAGCTCACCAACAAGGCTCATCTCAAATTCATGAGACATAACATCAACAAATTGTTGGACTTTGGTGTTGTTGGTGGATCCAAACACTATATCATCAACATATATTTGAGCTATAAAAAGCTCATCATTGTCTTTCTTGATGAATAGAGTCTTGTCAACACTACCTCTTGTGTAATCATTGTTGACAAGAAATTGAGTGAGGCGCTCATACCAAGCCCTCGGTGCTTGTTTCAACCCATAAAGAGCCTTCTTGAGGCGATAGACATGGTTGGGGTGGTGTGCATCCACAAACCCCTTGGGTTGCTCAACAAACACTTCCTCTTGCAAGAAGCCATTGAGGAAGGCACTCTTAACGTCCATTTGGTGCAATTTGAACTTGTGCACACAAGAGATGGACAAGAGAAGCCTAATGGACTCTAGGCGGGCAACGGGAGCAAAAGTCTCCTCAAAGTCGATACCCTCAATTTGAGAGTACCCTTGTGCAACAAGTCTTGCCTTGTTACGCACTACGTTGCCATCCTCATCGGATTTGTTCCTATATATCCATTTTGTGCCTATGACATTAGTGGTCTTAGGCCTAGGAACTAGAGTCCAAACCTCATTCCTTTCGAATTGGTTTAGTTCTTCTTGCATGGCAAGAACCCAAAACTCATCATTTAGAGCTTCATCAATCTTTTTGGGCTCTATTTGAGAGGTGTAGCATGTGAAGCTAATAAGATTAGCTATTTGCCTTCTAGTCCGAACACCCTCATTCACATCTCCAATAACATCTTCTTTGTTATGGAGTCTTCTAACCCATGGAGCGGGTTCATTAGAGTCCAAGTTAGGAACTCTATCAATAGGTTGTGTGTCATTTTCAACAACATTGGATGTCCCCACATTAGGAGTCACAACAACCTTCTCCAAAGGAGAATCATCACTAAGAATAACCTCCTCCTCATGATTACTACACTTGAGCCTTTCATCATCAAATACAACATTAGATGATTCCATAACACTTAGAGTTTTCTTATTGAAAACTCTATAGGCTCTACTATTCAAGGCATAGCCAATAAAGATACCTTCATCACTCTTAGCATCAAATTTGCCAAGTTGATCTCGGTCATTTAAAATGTAGCATTTGCTTCCAAATGTGTGGAAGTAGCTAACATTTGGCCTCTTGCCTTTCCATAACTCATAGGAGGTATTCCTAGTACCGGGCCTTAGGAAAACTCTATTTCCTATATAACAAGCCGTGTTGATGGCTTCGGCCCATAGATTCCTAGGCACATTGTTGCTAAGCAACATCACACGGGCCATCTCTTGAAGAACCCTATTTTTCCTCTCAACAACTCCATTTTGTTGAGGTGTCCTAGGAGCCGAAAACTCATGGGAGATACCTATACTATCACAATAGGTTTCAAACGAAGCATTCTCAAATTCCCTCCCATGGTCACTTCTAATCCGTTTTATGCTTTTAATGTTGGAATTCATTTCATTTTGAAGTTTAGTACAAAGCATTTTAAACTTATCAAAAGTTTCGGATTTTTCTCTAAGAAAATATGTCCATGTGAACCTAGAGAAATCATCTACACAAACAAAAATGTATCTCTTTCCACCCAAGCTCTCGGTTTGCATAGGACCCATAAGATCCATATGGAGAAGCTCTAGAGGCTCCTTGGTAGAGAGATACTTGCCCTTTTTGTGCATGCTTTTAGTTTGTTTTCCTTGTTGACAAGGTCCACAAATACCATTGGCTTTCTTCCCAAGCTTAGGGAGGCCACGCACACATTCAAACTTTCCAAGGGTCCGTAGATCCCGAAAGTTCATGTGGCCAAGTCTTTCATGCCACAACTCAATTTGCTCATCCTTGGACACATTGTTTGAGACTATTCTAGCTTCAAGACAATAGCAATTGTCGCTAGATCTCATACCTTTCAATAAGGTTTGTCCATTGGGCTTTAGGATAGAGCAATTCTCTTTGTTAAACAAGACGGAATATCCTTCATCACTAAGATGAGAAATGCTAATCAAATTGGCTTTCAAGCCATCAACAAGTAAAGCATTGGATAAGGAGGGCAATCCGGGAACGGAGATGGTTCCTTTCCCTATGACATTCCTTTTGGATCCATCACCAAAGGTGACATTTCCTCCTTCCTCCATAACAAGAGTCTCGAAGAAACTCTTGTTTCCCGTCATGTGCCTAGAGCACCCACTATCAAGATACCAAAGATTAGAAGAATTTGCCTTCAAGGCAATTTGTGCAACATGGCAAACATTTTCATTCTTTCTAATCCATTTAAGAACAACATTTTCTTTCTTAAAGGTCTTTGGTACATGGGCTCTAGTAATCCTAGGATCATGCAAATTAGTCTCATTATTCCTAGGAACATGCATCTTGGCTCTAGTCTTTCTCTTCTCAATCATGCTTCTAGTTCTACACATTTTAATATATCGAAAGCAATTTGGTCTTATGTGACCATTAAAACCACAAAAGTGACAAATGGGAATGAATTGAGGAATCATACCATTGCCTTGAGCATTTATGGGAGCCTTCCCATTTCTTTGTGGTTGAGTGGGTTCAATCCATCTCCTTTGTTGAACCGGTCTATCTTGCTTCCAATGTTGGACTTGCATGATTGGATTTTTCCCTTTTTGAGCCAATAGATGAGGAATGTTGGCTTGAGGTTGTCTCCTTGGTGCCATCTTCACTTGTGCACTTTTTGAGTTTTGTCCTAGATCTATTTTCTTCCTAGGAGTGTGCACCGGAGAAGCTTCTATGTTGCCCAAGCTCTTAACAAACACGGTCTTCTTAGAAGAGGTGGTCTCTTGACAATCTTCAAACCCAAGACCTCTCTTGTCACATGGACTCTTTCCAACACCAAGCATGTGATCTAATTTTTTGGTGCTAGAGTCCATCCTAGTAAGTGACTTCTTAGCTTCAACAAGCTCCCTCTTCAAACCTTCTTCATTCCTCCTAGATAAAGCTAACTCCTCTTTTAGCTTATCTTCTCTCTTCTTAAGTCTTTCCACTTCTTCACTTAAGAGATCATTGTGAGATGAAAGCTCAACATTTTCTTCTCTCAACATCTTGATCTTCTTAGTTGTTTTCATCTCTAAGCTCCTAAACTCCTTAAGATATTCAACTAACACTTCTTTCTCCACATATCCATTAGTGGAGTTAGCATCGGAGTCATCTTCACTAGAGTCACTTTCCCTTTGACTCTCTTCCTCTTTTTCACTACCACTTTTGCTCTTGTGAGAAGAGGCAAAAGCTAGGAAGTTAGCCATGATGTCTTCATCATCCGAAGAATCATCTTCTTCATTGGAGTCATCACTACTTCCACTCCAAGTGGCGGCCATCACTTTTCCCTTCTTCTTTTCCTTGTGATTAGCACATTCGGGAGCAAAGTGACCAATCCCGCCACACTCAAAGCAACGGACCCCTTTCCTTTCGGTCCTCTCTTGCCTTGGTTCAAACTTCTTGAAGGGAACCTTTTTCTTGTCTTGGCCTCTAAAACCAAATCCCTTCTTTCCAAACTTCATAACCTTGTTGAATCTTTTCACAAACAAGGCCATGTCTTCATCCGAGTCATTCTTCACCTCCTTTTCATCCTTAGAAGCTTTCAAAGCAATACCCTTTTGCTTTTTAGGAGGAGTAGTGCTAGGACCCTTCCTAGACTCATAGGCTAGAAGTCTTCCAATGACTTCACTCGGCTTCATATCCTTATATCCACTATTTTCTTCTAAAGCCGTCACCTTTGACTCAAACCTATCCGGTAAGGATCTCATAATCTTTTGTTTAATCCTCCTATCCGAATAAGGATCACCAAGTTGATGACTTTGGTTGACTATGTCCATCAACTTGATCTCGAAGTCGTTGAAGCACTCATTCTCCTCCATCTTGAGCATCTCAAATTGAGTTTGGAGAACTTGAAGCTTGGAGTCCTTCACAACTTCGGTTCCCTCATGAGCAACTTCTAGGATTGTCCATGCTTCCTTAGCAACCCTAGTGTTTTGAATCAACTTGTATTGATTCTCATCCATGGCACATAGGATGGCATGCATAGCCTTCCTATTCCATTTTGACGCCTCAAATTCTTGTGCACTCCATTGTGCCTTAGGCTTCAAAACTTCTTCTCCTCCACCCGTAGGAGTCATCATGGGAAGATCATATCCATCTTCAACCGACATCCATGCTCGGTCATGAAGTTGACATATGTAGGATTCCATCTTCCCTTTCCATGAGGAGTAATTCAATCCGGTGAGAAGAGGAGGACGTGTGCTAGAAGCCCCCTCGTTGCTACCACCGTTTCCACTCATTGTGTTTATGAATGAAATGAAATGAATGCACAATGTATGAATGAACAAAAATCACACAAATGCAAAACACACCAAAATGAGCAAGGATCACCTATGTATATCTAGGAACCCGCTCTGATACCAATTGAAACAAATTATGGTGTGTTCAATATTAATCTAGAGGGGGGTGAATAGATTTTATCCGATTTTACCAAATTTTCGTTAATGGTCAAGATTACGAAAATACCCTCCACTAGTCAAAATACAATAGCAAGTGTAATATGGTGCGGAAATTAAAAGACACTTGATATTTACGTGGAAACCCTCACGGGAAAAACCACGGGCTATGTAAGTGAGCCACACTTGAACCTCGAATCCACTAAATGTGTAAAACGATTACAACCTAATCCCGGAAGTAATCACACACCTACCTACTCCCGGTATAAGTGAACCTAGTCCCAATGCTTGTGATTTATGCAACCTAATCCCGGAAGCAACACAAGACTTAGTTCTCAATGAAGAGAAAACAACCTAAGTGAATATATGAAATACTCAAAATGCAACAAGAGCAAGGCAACTCTATATGCTTACCTAGAATGATGATATATCAATGAAATCAATCCTAGATATCAAAAGCTAAATGACATATCATAAAGCTTAGCTAGATGTTATCAATCACAAAACAATCCTAGCTATCAAACAATGTCAACATGTCCAAACATGTGAACTCAATTAGTTGTAGAGAATTTCTAACAACATAATTGTCAATTAAATCCACAAGAACATTCAATTAAGCTTGACTAGATAAATAAACATTAATCTATCAACCTAATCATCAACCAATTGTACAAGAATGTTCTAGGGTTAGCTATTTAGGGAAAATCATCCTAATCATGTAAGCTATCACAAACAAAACCCAATCATGTCATAACTTCACTAAATATGCAATAAGAGTGAAGATTTGCTAAACTAAGCAATAAAAGACATGTCTTGACTAAGATAGAACAATAAATGAAGATGTTGAGTTTGTTCTACTTACCAAGTCATAAATGAAGAAGACCCATGGAAGATTGATGCATGAAACATGTTAGATGCACATGGGTTTTGAGTTTGGAGAGTCAAAGAAGCAAGATTGAAGCTTTCTCTCTCTAGGGTTTGAGTTTCTCACTCTAAGGTCTGATTTTGAGCTCACAAAAACGAGCAAGGAAGAAGATGATACTTAAATAGGACCCCTAGATGAAATGACGTCGTTTTGAAAAGTTTGCAGAAGATATGCCTTGACCGCTGTTCACCCGCTCTACGTAGGGCGGTTGAACAGCGGTCCACCTGGGAAATGAAGAACAAAGTTCTTCATGATCGCCCTACGTAGGGCGAGTTCCAGGCGACCTAGGAGCGGTTGCTCTCGGGTTATGCACCGCTGTTCACACGCTCTACGTAGAGCGGTTGAACAGCGGGTGAAGAGCGGTCAAAAAATCGACCAGTGGCACCGCTCTACGTAGGGCGGCTGTAGAGCGGCCAAGAGCAAATTGCTCAAAACCCCTTTTGACCGCTGTTCGTAGAGCGCCTGTAGGGCGGGTGAACAGCGGCCATAACAACCACAATGCATCACCTTCTATACATGATGCAATCAACAGAGAATGCAAGAAGAGAAATTAAATGAACATTAATACACACATAATAAGGACACACAATCATACAATAAGAAGAATTATGCAAGTGTTGTGTGTGTGTGCATCTATTTCTCTTCATTACAAGAAACACTAAGATTATACCTTTGGAGTGCTTCTTCCCTTGAGGTCTTGAAAAGGGCCTTTGAGCATGATCTTCAATCACCTAACTACCCTTACAATTCAAATCCCCAATATGTGGTTTGTCTACGAAATAAGCCAATCAACAATGGGAATCCTTACACCGTGAATCGCAGAAATTTGTCTGCTGCTACCCCGAACGCACACTTATCGGGGTTCAACCTCATCTGGTTCTGCCTTATTACTTGGAAGGTCTGGGTAAGTCCCCTGTATGTTGTCCCGCTTATGGAGATTTAGTGATCATGTCATCTATGTACACCTCCATGGATCTCCTTATCTGTTCCCTGAACAGTTTATTCACCATACGCTGGTAGGTGGCACCTGCATTTTTGAGTCCGAATGGCATTACCTTATAACAGTAGAGGCCTTGTCCGATGATGAAGCTAGTTTTGTCTTGGTCTGAAGGATGCATCACGATTTGATTGTACCCCGAGAAAGCATCCATGAAGCTTAGGAGCCTGTTTCCTGCAGTGCAGTCAATGAGCTGGTCTATTTTAGGCAGAGGGAAGCTATCTTTGGGACAAGCCCGATTGAGATCGGTGTAGTCCACACACATTCGCCACTTCCCGTTGGATTTGGTTACCATAACCACGTTGGCGATCCACTCAGGGTACTGGGATTCCCTGATGAATCTGGCCTTCAGGAGCTTGTCAACCTCTTCTTGGACTGCGGCGTTCCGTTCAACATTGAAGTGTCTTCTTTTTTGTTTTACAGGTTTGAAAGTTGCATCCACTGCTAACCTATGGGTAGCAAAGTTAAGAGGAATGCCAGGCATCTCCTCATGGCTCCAAGCAAAGATATCGTTGTATTCTCTGAGGAGCTCTATTAAATCCTTCTTAACCTCCGGGTCCAGACCTTCTCCCACCTTTACTGTCTACGCTGGATCTTCACTCTGGATCTGGACCTCTTCTAGCTGCTTTGCGGGGTACCCATTGGTCCAACCACGCTCTTCTTCTTCTGACTCCTCCACGATTATGTCTGGTACCTCTCCTTCTTCTAAGACATAATCATCCCGCTCTGTCGCTCTCGGACCTGGGTCGCTGGTCACCGATGTGTATTGCTTAGCCAATGCAGCGGGGTTGGTGGATACCGCATAACAATTTCGGGCTGCCTGCTGGTCCCCCCTTACTTCTCCTACTCCTGATCCTACTGGAAACTTCAACACGTTATGGTAGATGGATAACACTCCTCTAATCCCTGACAAGAAAGGCCTTCCCAAGATTGCATTGTATGCAGACGGGGTGTCTACTACAATGAACTCCATCATTATGTTCTGTTGAAGAGGAGCCTCTCCGACTATCACTGGTAGTATCTTTGTTCCCATCGGCATTACGGAGTCCCCTGTGAATCCGTATAGTAGAGAGGTACAACTGTTATAGCAAGAGTTCTTCAGGTTGAGCTGCTTATGAGCCCCCTTGAATAGAATATCCATGCTACTTCCCGTATCGATCAGGACGCGGTGTACTAGGCAGTTGGCAATCGGTACTGTTATGACCATGGGGTCATCATATGGCTGTACTGTATTGTAGACATCCTCCTCCGTAAAGATGATCTTGGTGGAGCGGGATAGATCTCGGGGTCCACCATTGACCTTCAGTATCTCATGGTCAGTGTTAAGCCTGGGAATCTTCCTTGCGTGGTTTTTCCTTGAATTGTTGGAGGTTCCAGCTAAGGTGGGGCCTCCACTGATGGTGTGGATCACCTGGATCTGCTGCATTAGATCCTTTTCTCCTTCTCTCCTTCTTTCTGCTGCTTCCTGCATCCCGCTTTGAACCTGCTTTCCTTCTTTGATGCTATCTCGTACCTGTTATAAAAATTCAGTCAGAAGTCCTCCCTTTACCAGTGCTTCTATCTGATTGCGGAAACTGTAGCATTCTGAGGTGTTGTGCCCCACATCTTCATGGAAGTCGCAATACTTTTATTGATTCCTCCTGTCTACCGGGATCTTCATGGGAACTGGCTTTCTGAGTAGACCCTTATCTCGAATAGCGAGATAGATAGTGTTACCTGAAAATCGTTATTGAGATGGGATTCCAAATAACAACTTTAAAGGGACCAAGATGAAGATTGACCTTGGTCGGAGGGGTATCAAGTAGTTCGATACCGACTAAGTCCCTAACAAAGCCGGAGCTAAATAATGATGTATATCAAACTGGTCAATCAATAAGCTTTTATTGGATAGTCTATTTTCTTTACAATATATGAACTAATTTCTGATTTGGGCTACAATGGAGTACGGATCATAGTCCCGGCGATGGAGATGGTAATGGTGGAAGAAGTGTGCCTATCGATAAGTGGTCTGTAGGGTTTCTCGATTTCGATCCCCTTTTTACCGATGAATAAGTTGTTATATATAGGTCATGTTTGCTTGCCATGCACTCCTACAATCTCGGACTAGGGTTTGACAGCTTGTTGGATCATCCCTTTTTTAGGAAATAACTTCGGAGCTTTAATGCGCTGAATCCAATCTTTCCTTCCTAGGAGGAGTCAATCACTTACCTTCCTAGTGGGATTCTTACTGTACTGTACTGTACTGTTCTGCTCAAATTAGGACTCTTTGGCGGGAAGAAGTGTACCTCCTTTGTACGGCGACGTTTTACTGGATCTTTCGTGGAGTTTTTAGTTCTTGGTGTTAGGGTCCGGCTTCCTGGTGCTCTTATGCTTTAACGGGCTGCCTACATTTAATAAGCATCCTAGTGACGGTAGTAGGGGGATATGTAGCTGACTTGTAATGAGATGATCAGTAGAACTCCGTGTCGGGGTGCTGCGGGGTCCATAGGAAGCTGTGTCGGGGTGCTGCGGGGTCCCTAGGGTGTAGTGTTGATGGGACGATGCGGGGTCCCTAGGGTGCTCGATCATAACCGGGCTTGGTCCTTTAAGACGCTGGCGGGGTGGATCCCGCTAAAAGAGGTTCATACCTGGGCCAATCGGGCTCCACTCTGTCGAGGTATCTGGATTGTGTTCGCACCTGCTTCTTGTGTTGAGGTGGAAAATTCTTCTTTGGTCCCTCGCCAATTTTGGCGGTTAACAGAAGTCCCCCCTGACTTGGACACTGACACTTTGTCTGGGTCGGGGTCGGAGTCAGGATTTTTTCGTTTGCTTGAAGGATTTTCTACCTTATCCGCTTACTTCCTTGTCTTACTAGGCTTCCACTTTGTAGGAGGAAACCTTTATTTCTTCCGTTATAACTGATTGTGTGTCGACTGCTGATTGGGTTCCTCGTTTTCAAAAAGAGCCGTTTTGGCGCTATTAATTGTGGAAAACGCTTCAACCCATTCTTCCGGTCACCGATTCCAGTTTCCTAGTGTGTAACCAACATCCCTCTTCTATAAATAGACCAGCTCCACTGGTGATTACTTACTTTCTCTCAAACTTTCAAAAAATTGTAACCGAAAAAATCCTGCTTCTTTTTTCTTTCTCTCTGCAATCTTTCGAAAATCTTTCCTTCACTCTCCCTTCCTTCAATGGCTTCTCCTTCACGAATCCCTACTTCTCAAGAAGTCGCTGCCGAACAAAACCCTTCTACAGCGGCGAATCCTATTCGACCTGAACCTGCTTCGCCTCCCCAGTCCGATAGCATCGACGCCCTCTTCAGTATGGAGGCGGCCGACGTGGTGGTAGATTCCCTAACCTCGGAGAGGAAGAAACGGGGTCGAGAGGAGGATAGTGACACCCAGCTAGCTCAACGTCGTCGCTCCGCTCGAAACCCGCAAGTTGGGTTGGGTTTCCACAATCGACCCGAAGACCCGGTCTTGATCGGTGATGAAGTGGGCGCTGCTAAGTCTGGTGATGGTGACGGAGGCAACGACGAGAGGGTTTCTCTAGTCCGGGTCCAGGCCGGCTCCTTCACCCTTTTTCATGACGGGAGGATAGTCCCCGACTCCGTCTGCACCCAGGATACTTTGGCCAAGCTAAGGGAGGAGTATATGATCCCGGATAACATCATCCTCTCTCTTCGTCACCGAGGATTTGATGTCTATACTCCGCCTCAAGATCGTCTTTTGATCCACAAGGCGGCCTTCGAATGCGGTGTTCGACTGCCCCTACACCCCACGCTACGCCGGGCTCTTGTCGCGCTGGAGTTAGCCCCCTTACAGATTTCACCGGGGTTCTGGAAACACCTGACGGGGTTTCTGGTGCTCTGGAAGGAGCAGTGCGAGAAGGATCGCATCGAGCGAGAGCCGGGATTAGATGAACTCTGCTACATCTTCAACATCGCCAGTATGGTGCCCCGGGGTCAGTTTTACCTTAGGGCGAACAACGACATGAGGTTCATCGTCCCAGGAGCAAACGTGAAGTATGCCGCGCCCTGGAAGGAAGAATGGATAGTGGTGGAAGGCGAGTGGGGGCGCACCGCCTTTATTGGGGGATATGAATACCCCGTCCCTACTCAGTTCACAGTGCGGGATAAATGGGCGAAGGGGGTGCTCGCTCCTGAATCCCGGGAAATCCTTGCGAGGATCATGAAGAGGGGGTATACTAATATGCAATATCCCACTCTTGATCCCTTTGAGGGAGCCCGCGTGAAGCGGTACTTGAAGATATCCCTTGCTCTTCCCGGTGAGTTGACTGTTCCTTACTCGTTTACTTTTTTACTTACATATTTTCTTTGTTTTCTTTCTTATTGAGTATCTTTCCTTCTTGCAGTGTCTACTGCTCTGGTGCTAGCGGGATCTCCTTCTTCTACTGGGGCAGGGGGGATAACTCTGTCAGCTCCTCCCTCCCATGTTCCTTCTCCTACCCCTGCTGCCAAGACTGCGTCGGGGTCCATCCGACTGGGAATCGACCCCAACCCCCTTTCTGCTCCCTCAAAAATGCCTGCTCCTGCTCCAGCGAGGTCTAAGACCAAGACTCCCCTTCCCTCTACTCCTTCATCGCGTTCAAAGATTTCGGTGATGTTGGCTAGGGCGACTAAGGCCCGAGGCTCTGGGAGGTCGGCACAGAAGAAGGCCGCCCCTGTAGCAAAGACTTCCCTTGCTCCTCCTCCTACTATAACTTTCCCTGAGGACCCTGCGTGCATCCTGGTGGAAGAAGCTACTGTCCACATCCCTGCCCCTGCTGCTGCTGTTGCTTCTGGATCGGGGTCAAGGGGTGCTACCTTTGATGAGGTGGTATCCCGATTTGCGGACTCGTGCCCTGATGGAAGTTTGGTGGATATGGCCAAGCTTCCTACTGACATCTTGGTCACCAAGGGGGCATCGGTTCTGGCCGAGGTGAACTTCTACTTCCTTCCCGCTATTTATTTTCTTCTTCTGGCCAAAGATTAACTTTCTTTCTTCTTGCAGGGCTTCAAGTTTGCCATTTCCATGGAGAGGCAGCTGCTGACATTGAGGGAGGCTTATATCGGTCTCCAAGCGAGGCTGGAGGATACCCAGCAGGAACTAGTCCAGACCCAACAGAGCGTGGCTCCCCTGCTGCAAGACGCAAAAAATGCTGAAGAAGGGAGGCAGGAGGCCTTGGTGGCTCTTAGGCGTGCGGAACGCAGCCTGGACACTGAGACAGTCCGGTCTCTACGCCGCCGGGAAGAAAGGGAGTGAGTGAAACGAGAGAAGACGCTACTACAGAGCGAGAATCAACTCATGCGGGAGACCATAGCAGGCTTGGAAGCTCAGCAAGGGCCTTCATTCGAAGATGGCTACTTTACAGCCTGCTACGAGGTAGCCACAGCTTTGCCTCCTCCCTTCGACCTCGAGGCAGCTCTGAACTGGGATCGGGAGCAAATCATGACAAAGGCTGCCCAGCTAGCAGGAGGGGACCAAGAAACAGAAGCCCCTCCACATGAGGTAGTTCATCCGGGTCAAGGAGCTAACGCGGCGGCTGAGGTTCTACTCGATGGTAGCGAGGGTGCTACTCTAGATCCCCCTATTATCGAAGAACAGGTGGCGGACCCCGAGTCTGCTACGGGAGTAGTCATTGTGGAGGAAGATGATGGGCCAGCTAGATCCGAGGTCCCTGTGGTTGAAGGGATTCAGTCTGGGTCTTCTGCTGTGGAGGGGGCGGTTCAAACTGATGCAGTAGCTGAGCCTTTGGGAGAAGGGGCAGCTGGCCAAGGAGAGCATCCAGAGGAGGAAAAAGAAGACTAGCCTGGCCTCCTTTCTTATTAAAATTTTTGTAGCCCGCATGGGGAATTGGGCACCCTGACTATAAATATAACAGCTGTTTTCATTACTTGCTCCCTACTTGTGTTCTTTTTGCTCTTGTGCTTAGAAACTTTTCACTACAGAAACTTTCCATAAAATAAAAATTTGTGAACAAGTTCACCCCGAACGAATAACTGAACCCCGATGGGTAACTGGACCCTGATGGATAACAAGAATAAAACATTTGATGCTTACATCTCGTAATCGCAGGAATCAGCGTGGTCGCACTCTGATCATATCTTCCTTAATTCGGGCTCCCATGAACAGTTCTAAGCGTAGAGCAATATGTTGAGGAACCCTGACTTTCACAAACAATTGATTTGTTGAGGATGAACTTCCAAATCCTTTCTGACTGTTGATCCTCTATCAGGAAGACAAGATGTTTTATATCAACTGGATTTTGACAAACTTCCCAGTTCCCCCCCCCCCCCCCCCTGACTGTGGATCTTATAATCGAGGTAGTGAGTGGGGGAGTAAAGGACGTAGCACCCTGATGAGTTATCCCGATGTTACAGTAGATCTGTCCTGGTAGGCTTCTAAAGTCACTTTAGCACCAGGCTTCTCGGAGGAGGGTATTCCCCGACCAAGGCTGTCCTGGTGGGAAACTAAAGCCACTTTATCACCAGGCTTCTTGGAGGAGGGTATTCCCCGACCGAGACAGCAGGAGCGCCATTAGGCTATTTCCTGGTCTTGAGGTGCTTTAACAATGGAGATCCTCTTGGCGGGCTTGACCCAGTCCAAGGCATCAGGAGCGCCCTGAGGCTATCCCCTGGTCTTGAGGCGAAGTAAGGAACCAGGTACCCTGAGGCATCCCGACTCTTACTGTAATCTGTCCTGGTAGGCAACTAAGGCCACTTTAGCACCATGCTTCTCGGAGGAGGGTATTCCCCGACCAAGGCTGTCCTGGTAGGCAACTAAGGCCACTTTAGCACCAAGCTTCTCGGAGGAGGGTATTCCCCAACCGAGGCAGCAGGAGCGCCCTTAGGCTATTTCCTGGTCTTGAGGCGCTTTAACAATGGAGATCCTCTTGGCGGGCTCGACCCAGTCCAAGGCATCAGGAGCGCCCTGAGGCTATCCCCTGGTCTTGAGGCGAAGTAAGGAACCAGGTACCCTGAGGCATCCCGACTCTTACTGTAATCTGTCCTGGTAGGCAACTAAGGCCACTTTAGCACCAGGCTTCTCGGATGAGGGTATTCCCCGACCAAGGCTGTCCTGGTAGGCAACTAAGGCCACTTTAGCACCAGGCTTCTCGGAGGAGGGTATTCCCCGACCGAGGCAGCAGGAGCGCCCTTAGGCTATTTCCTGGTCTTGAGGCGCTTTAGCAATGGTGAATTAAGTGTATTTAGTTAGAGGCGTTGAAGGATCTAGTAGGAGACATCATGCAATAGACACAAGAGAGTCAAATAGGAGAAAGAACTGCTTTATTGAATTTCCTCAACGGTACAGAAACGAAATCGGGGTGTTAGATTCCCCTTGAACAAGATTTCTAGGGGTAGAATTTTCGGAGATGATCAGCATTCCATGTGTGGTCTACTGGGTATCCTTCCATGTCTACCAGCTTGTACGCACCACCCCGGAGTGACGTCTTAACCAGATATGGCCCCTCCCAGTTTGGGGCTAGTACTCCATCGGACCTTCTTTGCGTGTTCTGGGTCACCTTTCTGAGAACCAAGTCTCCTTCCTTGAAGCTTCGGACCTTTACCTTCTTGTTGAAATGTCGGGCTATCTTGCTCTGGTATATTGCCACCTTCTCCGCCACCCGGCTTTGCTTTTCTTCCAGTAAGTCTAGGCTAGCTCTCAATTTAGCCTCGTTATCTTTCGATTCATAATTTTGGACCCGGAAAGAAATGAGCTTATGCTCGATGGGCAAGACTGCTTCTGCCCCGAATACTAGGGAATAGGGGGTCTCCCCTGTGGCTGTCCGCCTAGTTGTTCTGTAGGCCCATAGTACATGGGGTAACTCTGCCACCCATAATCCTTTCTTCTGTTGGAGCTTTTTCTTCAGGAGCTTCTTGATGGTCTTGTTAGTAGCTTCAACCAACCCATTGGTTTGAGGATGAGCTACCGAAGCAAAACGGAGATTGATCTTTCGGTCTTCACAGAATTCCCTGAAGTTGGCATTGTCGAACTGCTTTCCCAAATCAGTTATGATGGCCATCGGGGTGCCAAATCGGCAGACAATGTGCTCCTTGACAAAGTTTGTAGTCTTTTCTTCAGTTATCCGAGTAAGAGCCTTGGCTTCTACCCACCGAGTAAAGTAATCTATCGCCACTACTGCATGCTTGGCTTGGCCGGGTGCAGTGGGAAGTGGCCCGATCAGGTCTAGCCCCCAGATGGCAAAGGGATAGGGAGTACTGATCGAAGAGAGCCTCTCTAGTGGGAGATGATGGAGGTTTGCTGTTTTTTGACAAGCCTCGCAAGATTGTGCGAACTGTTTTGCATCCTGGTGTATAGTCGGCCAATAGTAACCCATCCTGATTACTTGGTAAGCCAAGGTTTCTCCTGACACGTGGTTGCCACAGTCCCCCGAGTGAACCTCGTTGAGCGCCCAACACGCGTCATCGGGATGGAGACATCTAAGTAGGGGAAGAGACTTCCCTTTGCGGTATAGGTATCCTTCTACCAAACAGTACCGGGTCGCTGTCCTCTTGAGCCGGCTGGCCTAATCCTGGTCTACAGGGAGAATTCCACTTTGGAGATAGTCTGCTATCGGATCCATCCAACACGAGAGGCGGTTCACAGGAAGGACTTCTACCTCTTTAGCTATGCTGGAGGAAGAAATCACTTGGAGGGGTACCCCTTTTGGTAACGCATGTCCCTCTCCAGTGGCAATCTTAGCTAGAACATCAGTGCGGTGATTCTTCTCCCTGGGTACTTGCTCTATTCTTACACCCTTGAATTTTTTCATAATCTCCTGGACTTTAGCTAGATAAGCCACCATGTTGTCACCCTTTGCTTGGTACAACCCTGTTAACTGGTTGACCACTAATTGAGAATCACTCTTAATCTGAAGGTACTCGGCCTCCAGAGCTCCAGCTACTCTCATTCCCGCTAACAGAGCTTCATACTCCGCTTCGTTGTTGGTGGCTCTGAATTCAAACCTGAAACAGTGACTTACCTCGACTCCGGCGGGGTCGATAAGGACGATCCCAGCTCCGCATCCTGCCTGGTTCGAAGCTCCGTCCGTGTAAAGTATCCATACCTTACTGTTTTCAGGCCATCCCAGAGGGGTTTGACTCGGGTTGGGGTCTACTGACTCACACGGGTTCAACCGGGCTAAATTCTACTATGAAATCCGCCAGAGCGTGAGCTTTAATCATAGTTCTTGCTCTGTATTTGATGTCGAACTGTGTGAGTTCAAGAGCCCACAGGACCAGTCTGCCTGACACATCTGGCCTCTGGAGGAATTGTCTTAATGGCTGATCTGTGACCACCGCGATGGTGTGAGCTTGAAAATAAGGCCGGAGCTTTCTGGATGTCGTCACCAAAGCGTAGGCGAGCTTCTCCAGTAAGGTATAATTCTTCTCGGACTTCGTAAAAGCCCAGCTTACATAATATATCGGCCTTTGCACTCCATCACTACATTCCTTTACTAAGGCTCCACTAGTAGCTGCTTCGGAGACTGCTAGGTAAAGCAGGAGCTCCTCACCTGGGATCGGTTTTACCAATAGCGGCGGGCTTGACAGGTATCCCTTTAGAGCTTGAAAAGCCTACTCGCTCTGCTCATCCCACTTCATCTTTTTCCCCTGCTTGATTACTTTGAAAAAGGGGAGACATTTGTCTGTGGAGCGGGATATGAACCGGTTCAAGGCCGCTATCTGCCCAGTTAATCCTTGTGCCTGCTTGAGGTTTGTAGGAGACTCGAGATCCAAAATGGCTTTGATCTTCTCTGGATTTGCCTCAATTCCCCTTTCATGCACCATGAATCCCAAGAATTTGCCTGCTGCCACCCCGAATGCGCACTTAGCGGGGTTCAGCCTCATCTGGTTCTGCCTTATTACCTGGAAGGTCTGACGTAAGTCCCCTGCATGCTGCCTCTCTTCTAGAGATTTGGTGATCATGTCATCTACGTACACCTCCATGGACTTCCCTATCTGTTCTTTGAATAGTTTGTTCACCATACGCTGATAAGTGGCACCTGCATTTTTAAGTCCGAAAGGCATTACCTTATAACAGTAGAGGCCTTGCCCGGTGATGAAGCTGGTTTTGTCTTGGTCTGACGGATGCATCATGATCTGATTGTACCCTGAGAAAGCATCCATGAAGCTCAGGAGCTTATTTCCCGCAGTGGAATCAATAAGCTGGTCTATTTTAGGCAGGGGGAAGCTATCTTTGGGGCAGGCCCGATTGAGATCAGTGTAATCCACACACATTCGCCACTTCCCGTTAGACTTAGTTACCATAACCACATTGGCGATCCAGTCGGGGTATCGGGATTCCCTGATGAACCCGACCTTCAGGAGCTTGTCAACCTCTTCCTGAACCGCGGCATTGCGTTCAGCATTGAAGTGCCTTCTCTTTTGTTTTATCGGTTTGAAGGTTGCATCCACTGCCAACCTATGGGTCGCCAGGCTGAGTGGAATGCCGGGCATATCCTCATGGCTCCAAGCAAAGATGTCATTATATTCCCTGAGTAGCTCTATCAAATCCTCCTTCACTCCCGGGTCCAGACCTTCTCCCACTTTTACTGTCTTTGTCGGATCTTCGCACCGGATCTGAATCTCCTCTAGCTGCTCCGATGGATACTCGCTACTCCAACCACGCTCTTCTTCTTCTGATTCCTCTACGACTATGTCTGGTATCTCCTCTTCCTCTAAAACATGATCATCCCGCTCTGCCGTTCTCGGACTCGGGTAGCTGGCCACCGATGCGCATTGCTTAGCCAACGCAGCGGGGTTGGTTGACACCGCATAGCAGTTGCGGGCTGCCTGCTGGTCTCCCCTTACCTCTCCTACTCCTGATCCTACTAGAAACTTCAACACGTTGTGGTAGATAGACAGCACTCCCCTAATCCCTGACAGGAAAGGCCTTCCCAAGATTGCATTATATGCCGACGGGGTGTCTACTACAATAAACTCCGTCATTATGTTCTGTTGAAGAGGAGCCTCCCCCACTATCACTGGTATTATCTTTGTTCCCATCGGCATTACGGAGTCCCCTGTGAATCCGTATAGTAGAGAGGTACAGCTGTTGAAGCAAGAATTCTTCAAGTTGAGCTGCTCATGTGCTCCTTTGAACAAAATATCCACGCTGCTTCCCGTATCGATCAAGACGCGGTGCACTAAGCAGTTAGCGATCTGTACTGTTATGACCATGGGATCATCATGTGGCTGCACCGTATTGTAAACATCCTCCTCCGTGAAGATGATTTTGGTGGAACGGGATAAGTCTCGGGGTCCTTCATTGACCTTTAGCAACTCATGTTCAACGTTGAGTCTAGGAATCTTCCTTGCGTGGTTTTTTCTCGAATTGTTGGAGGTTCCTGCTAGAGTGGGGCCTCCACTGATTGTGTGGATCACTTGGATCTGCTGCATTAAATCCTTCTCTCCCTCTCTCCTTCTTTCTGCTGCTTCCTACATCCCACTTTGAACCTGCTTTCCTTCTTTGATGCTGTCTCGTACCTGTTGTAGGAATTCAGTCAGAAGTCCTCCTATAACCAGTGCTTCTATCTGATTGCGGAGACTGTAGCATTCTGAGGTGTTATGTCCCACATCTTCATGGAAGTCGCAATATTTATATTGGTTCCTCCTGTCCACAGGGACCTTCATAGGGATTGGCTTTCTGAGTAGGCCCTTATCCCGAATAGCGAGATAGATAGTTTCCCGTGAAGCATTTAGGGGAGTGTAGTGATTATACCCCTCTTCCTCTCTTGCTATTCTGGATACCTCCATCATGGGAGGCTCTCTGGGAGGAGATCTCCTTACTGGGTATCTATCCTGGTACGGAGGAATTGGAGGCGGCCTGTAAGTAGACCGATTTGGGGGCAGATTGTGAAATTTCCTAGTTGGTGCAGGCTTCGGGGCTTCCTTCTTTGGGCGCGGTGCTAATCGGGTTTCATCGTGTTCAATTTTGATCCGGAGTTGTTCCTCGATGTCCACTTGTACCAGAGCCCGATTATAGGCTTCCTGGTACGTCTCAGGAGGATGCTTGGCAAAAGACCGGAATAACCTGCCTGCCCACAAATTCCTCTGGAAATTGGCTAAAGTTTCCTTCTCGTTGAACACTCCCATCTGGACGACCTCTTTGTGGAATTTCTCCACGTAGGATCTCAGAGTTTCACCCCGCTCTTGAACTACATACTGCAGCAGGATAGGATCCTTGGGACGGGGTTTGATTCCCTAGAACTGTGCACAGAAAGCTTTGGTAAGTTTGGAGAAAGAATCAACACTACCTGGTGGTAATTTTCTGAACCATGTCTTGGCACAGTCTGTCAGGGTTGAGGGGAACATCCTGCACATGGCAGTCCTGGTTGCACTCTGAACTTCCATCTGGTGGACGAAGCTTTCTAGGTGGCTGACAGGATCCTCGGTTCTAGAATACTTTTCTGAAGGCATCCTGAATTTGGGAGGCAATCCTGCTTCTCTCACCCTTTTAGAAAATGGTGCGTTCATCTCTCCCAAGGGGTTTTTCTGACTCCCTTGATGCTTTCCCTTCTTCAACTGCTCCAACTCCTTTGCCATTTTCATCATTTGATCCTCCAGGCGTTGAGACTTTTTGGTTCCAGACCGGGCTGCTGAAATTTCCTCATCTGATGAATCTGAATCCAGGATGACCTCCTTTCGCTTTGCTCTCTGACGTTTTTCTCTGGTACTCTTTCGGGATTTGGCGCTTCCCTCTGAATCAGGATGCGGATCCCTCTCCTTGGCTCTTGGTTTTGGTGGAGACTGGACCTTCCTTGGAGGAACCTCGATCGCGGACTTCACTAGCCTGGGTCTGAGCTCTGCCTGTCGAACTAAGAGGGGTGGGCCCAATCGGTCAAAAACAGGCACCCTGGCACTTGGGCCAGCATCCCCTGGGATCCCGGTGGCTTCAAAGGGAATCCCCTGGGCTATCATCCGGAGTCGGATTGCTTCTACGTAGGCTGCGGCGTGCTGTTCTAAGACATCCCGATTGGCTTCCTCCCTAACGGGGTCTTGAGGGACTAGGCCTACAACTGGTGGAGGTACCGGCGGAGGATTCTCGTTCCTAGCGCCTTTACCCCGCCTCTGGGCTCTTTCAGTGGAAGCAAGGGACTGAAGTCCTGATGGCTCCGGGTGACATTGGGAGGATCGGAGTCTCATTCTGGATATTTTTCAGATGGAAAAAAATCGCTATTTGAATGACGGTTGGGATAATGGATTCCCACAGACGGCGCCAAAAGTGTTACTTGAAAATCGTTATTGAGATGGGATTCCAAATAAAAACTTTAAAGGGACCAAGATCAAGATTGACCCTGGTCGGAGGGGTATCAAGTAGTTCGATACCGACTAAGTCCCTAACAAAGCCGGAGCTAAATAATGATGTATATCAAACTGGTCAATCAATAAGCTTTTATTGGATAGTCTCTTTTCTTTACAATATATGAACTAATTTCTGATTTGGGCTACAATGGAGTACGGATCATAGTCCCGGCGATGGAGATGGTAATGGTGGAAGAAGTGTGCCTGTCGATAAGTGGTCTGTAGGGTTTCTCGATTTCGATCCCCTTTTTACCGATGAATAAGTTGTTATATATAGGTCATGTTTGCTTGCCATGCACTCCTACAATCTCGGACTAGGGTTTGACAGCTTGCTGGATCATCCCTTTTTTAGGAAATAACTTCGGAGCTTTAATGCGCTGAATCCAATCTTTCCTTCCTAGGAGGAGTCAATCACTTACCTTCCTAGTGGGATTCTTACTGTACTGTTCTGCTCAAATTAGGACTCTCTGGCGGGAAGAAATGTACCTCCTTTGTACGGCGACGTTTTACTGGATCTTTCGTGGAGTTTTTAGTTCTTGGTGTTAGGGTCCGGCTTCCTGGTGCTCTTATGCTTTAACGGGCTGCCTACATTTAATAAGCATCCTACTGACGGTAGTAGGGGGATATGTAGCTGACTTGTAATGAGATGATCAGTAGAACTCCGTGTCGGGGTGCTGCGGGGTCCATAGGAAGCTGTGTCGGGGTGTTGCGGGGTCCCTAGGGTGTAGTGTTGATGGGACGATGCGGGGTCCCTAGGGTGCCCGATCATAACCGGGCTTGGTCCTTTAAGACGCTGGCGGGGTGGATCCCGCTGAAAGAGGTTCATACCTGGGCCAATCGGGCTCCACTCTGTCGAGGTATCTGGATTGTGTTCGCACCTGCTTCTTGTGTTGAGGTGGAAAATTCTTCTTTGGTCCCTCGCCAATTTTGGCGGTTAACAGATAGTTTCCCGTGAAGCATTGAGAGGGGTGTAGTGGTTATACCCTTCTTCCTCTCTCGCTATTCTGGATACTTCCTTTAAGGGGAGCTCCTTGGGAGGTGATCTCCTGACTGGGTACCTCTCTTGGTACGAAGGAATAGGAGGCGGCTTGTAAGTAGACCGGTTTGGAGGTTGATTCTGAAATTTCCTAGCTGGTGTAGGCTTCGGTGCCTCATTTTTAGGGCACGGTGCTAATCGGGCTTCATCATGTTCAATCTTGATCCAGAGTTGTTCCTCGATGTCCACCTGTTCCAGAGCCCGATTGTAGGCTTCCTGGTATGTCTCGGGAGGATGCTTGGCAAAAGACCGGAATAATCTGCCGGCCCACAAGTTCCTCCGGAAGTTGGCTAGAGTCTCTTTCTCGTTGAATACTCCCATCTGGACAACCTCTTTGTGGAATTTCTCCACATAAGATCTCAGAGTTTCACCCCGCTCTTGAACTACGTACTGCAGCAGGATAGGATCCTTGGGTCGGGGTTTGATTCCCTGAAACTGTGCACGGAAAGCTTTGGTGAGTTTAGAGAAGGAATCGACACTACCTGGTGGTAACTTTCTGAACCATGTCTTGGCACAGTCAGTCAAGGTTGAAGGGAACATTCTGCATATGGCCAGTCTGTTCGCGCTCTGAACTTCCATCTGATGGACAAAGCTTTCTAGGTGGCTGACGGGGTCCTCTATTCCGGAGTATTTTTCTGAAGGCATCCTGAATTTGGGGGGCAACCCTGCCTCTCTCACTCTTTTGGAGAATGGTGCATTCATCTCGCCCAGGGGGTTCTTTTGGCTTCCTTGATGTTTTCCCTTCTTCAACTGCTCCAATTCCTTCGCCATCCTTATCATCTGATCCTCCAGGCGCTGAGACTTTTTGGTTCTGGATCGGGCTACTGAAACTTCTTCATCTGATGAATCTGAATCAAGGATTACCTCCTTTCGCTTAGCTCTATGACGCTTTTCTTTGGAACTCCTTTGGGATTTGACACTTCCTTCTGAATCGGGATTCAGGTCCCTCTCCTTTGCCTTTGGTTTTGGTGGAGACTGAATCCTCGTAGGAGGAACCTCGATTGCGGACTTTACTAGCCTGGGTCTGAGTTCCGCCTATCGGACTAGGAGAGGTGGACCCAATCGGTCGAAAACTAGTGCCCGGCTACTTGGGCCAGCATCTTCTGGGACCCCGGCTGCTTCAAAGGGGATCCCCTAGGCTATCATCCGGAGTTGGATTGCTTCTACGTAGGCTGCGGCGAGCTGTTCTAAGACATCTCGATTGACTTCCTGCCTAGCGGGGTCTTGAGGGACAGGGCCTGCAGCCGGTGGGGGCACTGGTGGAGGATTCTCATTCCTGGTGCCCTTACCCCGCCTCTGGGCTCTTTCAGTGGAAGCAAGGGACTAGAGTCCTGATGGCTCGGGATGACCCTGGGAGGATCGGAGTCTCATTCTAAATATCTCTGGATGGAAATAGGCTGTTTTTTAAACAATGGTTGGGATAGGTTCCCCATAGACGGCGCCAAAAGTGTTATCTGAAAATCGTTAATTGGGTAGAATTCCAAATAACAACTTTCAAAGGGGCTAAGACCGGGATCGATCCTGGTCGGAGGGGTATCACGTAGTTTGATACCGACTATGTCCCTATCAATGCAAACATGATACGAAACAATGAAAATCAGATAATCATGAGTTTTATTGATTGTTACTTTGCATTACAGTATACGAACTATCTCTTTTTTGGGTTACAATGATGTATGGACATTTTTCATAAGTAATGGAGACGATGATAATGGCGAATCTGTGCCAATCGATAAGTAGGACTAGAATATTGTCTTCTTTTTTCGGAGGTCTCCCCCCTCGGCGGTGAGTAAACTGTTGTATATATAGGTCATGTTTGCTTGCCATGCACTCCTACAATCTCGGACTAGGGTTTGGCAGCTACAGGATCCTCTTCTTTTTAGGAGATAATCTCGGAGCTTTACGTACAGAATCCAGTCCTTCCTTTCTAGGAGGAGTCAATCTCTTACCTTCCTAGTAGGATTTTTACCGTGTTGACCTGCTCAAAGTAGGACTCTCTGGCAGGAAGGAATGTAACTCCTCTATACGGTGGCGTTTTATTGGATCTTTTAGGGAGCTTTAGTTTCCAGTACGAGAATCTGGCTGCCTGGTATTCTCTTGCTTAGCGAGTTGTCTATGTTTAGTAGGCGTCTTACTGATGAAGTAGGGGAATATCTAGCTGATATTATAGCGGGATGCTCAATAGAACCTCGTGTCGGGGTACTGCGGGGTCTGTAGGAAACTGTGTCAGGGTGCTACAGGGTCCATAGGAAGCCCGGTCATAGCTGGGTTGGATCTCGCTGTGAGTTCTAGTGAGTGCTTTGGCTCTCGGCCATATTATTGAGCTAAGATGCTGGCGGGGTGGACCCCGCTGAAGGAGGTGTGTATTTGGATCAATTGGGGTCCACTCTGTCGGGGTAGCCGGATGGTGTTCGCACTCCTATACCTTTCTTGTGTTGAGGTGGAAAATTCTTCTTTGGTCCTCCGCCAATTTTGGTGGTTAACAGCCATAATTCACAAAAATGTCCATTGACACTGGAAGTTAGTGGTACAACTTAGTTGTTATCAATGATGTTTTAATACTTAAATGTATTGGTGAAACACTATATTTCATAATGTAGCTTTTCTGAAGTTACATAACAGTATTGAATTCATGTATTTTTTTTTTTTATCAAATTCCAGTAGTTTTACATTCCAGGACCTTGAAAACTTACATGCCAGTGTTTTTTTAAGTCACATGCTAGTGTATCTCGAAGTTACATGTTAGTGTATTTTTAATGATGTATCTATTTGAATGACTGAGTTGCAAAACTAAACATTCCAGTAATGTTACATGTCAAGACCTTCACAAGTTACATGCCAGTGTATTTCGAAGTTACATACCAGTGTATTTTGAAGTTACATGCCTGGATATTCTTGTTTCCCCACTTGAAAGACACCCACTTAAATGATCAAATTCCAGTATTCTTACATGGCTGCACCTGTTAACAAGTTTTTAATGATGTATCTATTTGAATGACTGAGTTGCAAAACTAAACATTCCAGTATTGTTACATGCCAGGACCTTCACAAGTTACATGCTGGTGTATTTTGAAGTTACATGCCTGGATATTCTTGTTTCCCCACTTGAAAGACACCCACTTAAATGATCAAATTCCAGTATTCTCACATGGCAGCACCTGTTAACAAGTTTTTAATGATGTATCTAGTTGAATGACTGAGTTGCAAAACAAAATATTCCACTATTGTTACATGCCAGTGTATTTCGAAGTTATATACCAGTACATTTTGAAGTTACATGCCCGGATATTCTTGTTTCCCCACTTGAAAGACACCCACTTAAATGATCAAATTCCAGTATTCTTACATGGCAGCACCTGTTAACAGATTTTTAATGATGTATCTATTTGAATGACTAAGTTGCAAAACTAAACATTCTAGTATTGTTACATGCCAAGACCTTCACAAGTTACATGCCAGTGTATTTCGAAGTTACATGCCAGTAGACTAAACTTCAAAAAGTACAGAACATCATCAATTCCATCATCAATTCTAGTATTGTTACATGTCAGCACCTATTAACAAGTTACATGCCAAGATATTTTGAAATTACATGTCAATTACTTCTAAATTTGCATGCCAGTAGACAAGAAATGCATGAATAAAAACACACACCATTCATGTAACTAACAAGCTTTAGTCAAATTTCAAACAGATGGAACCAAGGAAGCACTTCAGGAAAGGTCCACATCAATATAAAGAAAACCAAAAGCATATATCATTAGCTTTTGAAGTGGTAAAATTTCATTTTGTTGTTTAATGAAAGGCTAATTTGGTAGCTTATTCATTACCTTAATTGGTTCTCTTTAAGGACCGTGAATTGGTCTCGATGGAGGAGGTCCCTCTATCTGTTGTTAAGCTTGACTCTGTCTGGGGTGATAATTCATTAACAGGGCTAGTGATTTTCAAAGTATCATGGATTTTTTAAAGATCAAATTGTACATATAAAATTACAAAACATAAAAAATATTGGACTAAGTCAAATTAGGCTTTTGTCTATCATTTGAACAATGGAGATGGATCAAACATTGGGATGCACACATTACACTTGCAAAGAGTAAGAGTTTAAGATAAGACTACAACTCTTAATGTCACATTAATATGCCAGTACATTAATATGTCACATTACATGCCAGTGTTTATAAAAGTTACATGCCAGTGTCTATGAAAGTTACATGCCCGTGAAGTAATGCATCAAAACGAAACCAAACTCCAAGTGAAGTCCTAATTAGGAAGCTCATGAATGACATGCAAATGATGCTCACAAGAATTGTACGAGCAACTCAAAACAAACAGTGCGAAACTCGTGAATGATAGTAAACTTTGTTATATGAGATTATGCTCTATCATATCAAATAATCTCAATCAAAATAAAGAAGGAATTTGAAAAAGATAATGGGGTTAATTAGGATTTTTTTTTTTAATTGAATAAATTAAACTGAATACAAAGTTACAATGAAAATAAGTCCACCTATATTGAAATTATAGGATTCCTTAACAGCTATAGGTCTGGGACAAAAACACATGGGTGGACTTAAATTAAGAGGTCTTTTATAATTTAAGCACATGGGGTTAATTATGATTCCTTAACAGCACCAGACCTATATTAAAATTATAAGTCCACCCATAAGCAGTCAGTAATCAAAGCTAATATCGTATATCAACTTCACATACTTCAAATTCCCCACACCATAAATAGAATTACCCATACCATAAATAGTGTGAATACTAAAAATTATCAATTACGTAATCTTGCAAATGCAACATAAGAAAGCCTTTTGTAGTTACTAGTTATTGTTCAGTTTGGGAGTTTATAGTTATATGTTGGGTAATGTTTTTATTTTATCAATATACCACTATAAGAAAGCCTTTTATTTGTAGGTAGTGGTAAATGTGAAACAGAGATTGCATCAAATAGAAATTGAAATGTCTAAAATTCGTTCAAAGCCACCACAAAAGGAAAAAGATGTAAAATCCAAATCATTGTTGCATTCTGGTGAGACCATTTCACAGCTTAAAGAAACATTTTAATCTCCTTTAGTAAGATATAAGTTTGAGCATCCAATTATCTTAAGTGCTTTGGAATTCATGAGAATGAATGAATGATTTGATGATAATGCCAAAACCTTCTTTTGCAATCCGGGGTGTATTATTTGCAGCAATTTTCTCTTGTCGTTCAATTTCGGTCGGGCCCAATCCACCAAGCTTTGCTCTTTGCTTGGTCTAGTCTTGTCAACAGATTTCCTTCCTGTCAAAAGCTCCAGAAGAACAACTCCAAAGCTGTATACATCACTCCTGGCAGTCAGGTGTCCTGCTCAATTCATACACATCTCATTCAGTTCACGGAGTAATTAGAGTTCTTGAAATCAAAGATGCATGAAAACTAGTAGGAGATTATAGTACTTGAAACATAAGACTTACAATAAGACTGCAATATAATGAGAACAAAAAGAGAAAAAAAAATGGTTTGCTCTTTTATAAATTTATACCGACTTACAATATAATGAGATTATAATACTTGAAAGAATCATGAACTTAGAAAGACTTACAATATAATTCAAACAACATCTACTAAAACACCATAGACAGAAACGACAAAATTGATAAGGAACATGATTCAAGGCAGAAATTCCCAAAATGAAAGCATTTCCAACCAGATAGCCACAGTACCAAAAATTCAAGAAATGAAATAAAACTGTCAAGCAATTCTAACCTACATCTTGGTTATAAAGTTTTTGTCAAGTGTAAGAAAGGCTCATAAGAGCAGAAATTATATATGAAAAGATGTATCAAATTCAAATCAGAGATATACACAGACAAAACGACAGCTAAGAACTAAGGAAGTGAAAAAATATAGTTGTTGTAATTGTTTATCTTTATAAAGTTTGAAAAAAATATAGTTCTTGTACCCAAAGTATTTTCAAATTGGTTACCAAATATATTTCATCATTCTTGTCAAAAAATCGCATAAAAAATCATTATAGGTATTTAAACTATACATAATAAAGTCACTTGTCTTTCCTGCTTTTAATTGATGTTGCCTGTCAAATCATCAGGCTCATCATCTTTATTATTTTCTAGATCATAATAAACAGTGAAATCAAGATCATATATGAACTTGAACCAGTGAAATAAATTGGAACTCAACAGGTGCTACTACAATTACCAGTATTTGGATGTTTGATCATTAAATGTTAAAATCAATGCTAGTGTCTAAAAAAGGATAGGTTTCTTTAACAATCCATTTCCATATACATTCATGTCCTTTTACTTCAAAAGCAATAAGGCTACAAGTTTGTAGATCAAGTCAATCTATTTTTAACTCTCCTTATACAAATCTTTAGGAAATGCTTTGGCAATTTAAGTGCATATCTTTCTACCAAGCATCACTAAAACATTTTTTTTTTTTTGAAAACTGCACACTTTATACCAAGGCCAAAAAACACACAACACACACAACACCAAACAAGGCACAAAGACAGCCAGCAAGGCAAAAACCACACCAGAAAAAAGCAACACCCAGCCAACAATCCTGGCAACAACAACAAAAACAAAAGACAACCCCACAACCAACAAAAACAACCCCGGCCCAAAACAGCCCCTCCCACACACTAGAGCACCCCGCACCAGAACAGCACAAAACAACACCAGAAAACAGCATCACAGCAAAGGCAACAGCAGCCACCATGCACCCCCTAAACCAGAACTGCACAAACAGAATCAGAAAAACAGCAAAACAGCAACTAGGCACCAGCACCCAACCCAAAACTCAACCCACATCCTTCCACTCAATAAACTCCCCATCAGAAAAAGAAAAGGAACCCTTCTTGGCTAAACAATCAGCTTCAGCATTAGCATCTCTAGAATAAGTGGCTGATGTAAAATGGATCTCAATCATATAAGTAGCATCTCTAAAACAAAAAACAATTTGATCTCAATCATATAAGTGGCTAATGTAAAATGGATTTGTGAACTCCATAAATGCATATAAATTTGGATGGCAATGAAGGAAGATAGGCTCTATTGCCATGGCAACATGTTTAGGTCAATTTTGTTGCCTTTCTCAATGTCAATACTACAACAACCATTCACATCAAAGATATATCTGTAACGCCTAACTCTATCGAACTCAATTTAATGCAATCAATATCATTTACTAATTTGTAATGACTTTCCCTGGCTTCGTGCTTCTTCACGATTAATTTAACATGTAGTAGTCCTAGCATGCTTACTAGTACTAGTGAACTACTACTAACCATAGTACAATTCAAAATTTAACATACAACCAATTCTGAAAATAATTAAAGACAAAAATATATTCACTAAAAATTGAAAACAAGATTCATATCATCAAATTCAATAAATGGAACTCACTACTTACAATTTGGGATAGCAACAACATCATAGCACTTACGCACCAATCTTAAGCAGTCCAAATAATGCAAGACTTCGGCGTTGGGGTCCTTCTCAATCACAACATCAGAAACCGTAATCTGCACGTCACCTTTGTAACTAGCGATCCTCCCTCACACTCTGGCCACGGCACTGACAAAACAGTTATAAAGTTTTTGCCAAGTGCAAGAAAGGCTCATAAGAGCAAACGGGGGGGGGGGACAACAACACAAAAAGAAAAGAAAACCCCAAGACCCCCACCCCACGCCTATAATAGGCACACCAAAAACACCCTAACAACCCCCAAAAACACAGACCCCAGCTGCCAAAGAAAACCACAAAGCAAAACCAACAGGCGACAACCCAGCCCCCAACTCAAAACTCAAACCACTGAACCTAAACAATTTACAAGAACCTCAAAAGAAAATAATAGAAAAGATATCAGAAACCTACCTAAAGAAATAAATCGAAGAATAGAGAAATCGAAGAATAAAGAAATCGAAGAATAAAGAAATCGAAGAATCGAAGAAATTGATAGAAATTTGAGAAACAAAATCAGAAATAACAATCAAGGAGAAATGAAAGAGAGACGGCGAGAAATACCCGATAAATGACAGGGAATCACTGGCAGCAATGGCGAACAGAGGCTCGACGGCGATCTCTCTCTCTCTTCCTTTTTTTTTTTTTTTTTTTTTTTTATTACTTTTGCTCGTTTGTTTTACTGATGGGTGGGTTCCAGCCATTATATCACTTTACTGGACTGTCAGTTTTTTTTTTTTTTCAAATTTCAAATTTTAAGGGTATTTCTGTCAAAAAGTGGTAAAATGTGATGAAAACAATAAAAAATAAACTTGTGGCTAAAAACAACAAATCCATAAATTTTTTGGTTCTTTTTGAATTCACCCCTATTATAATATATATGTTATTATATATAATAACATATACATCATAATATGTACAAAATAATCCTAAAATAATATATGTGACATAATAATATATAAAATGTAAATTATATATTTTGGAAAATAGTAATTAAAATACAAAAGTATATTATATTATATATATAATTACATAATATATATATAATATGTATCATGTAATAATCGATTTACTGTTTAATACATGGAACAGGCACTTTGAAAAGAGTGTGCGCGGTATGACATTGAAAGAGTAAAACCAACATTTTGGGTGACAACAACAGTCGGGCAACTGCTGGATGAACGAGTCTAATAGATAACATGTCACTGCTACCAAACGTTGTAATGCCAAGAAAATTCGAAGAACATAGCTTGTAATTCCGGGAAAAGCCCAAGGATACAAGGAATTATTCCTTGTAATGACATGGACGTAGATGATTGGGCTAGAATTATTTATACCATGCAATGGTACTACAACAATAAAACAGGGAGAATGATATTTACCTCCTAATTCTGATGCAGCTGAATGATGGGAAGCATACCCGTACATAATTTTTAATAGGGCAATGTAACAAAGGATCGTCACAGTACCCTCATATTATACTGTATAATTTATTATATCACTTTATGGTACACAATATAACTTCAGTATACGGCAATGTAATCAAGGATGTTCAATGTTGAAACATCCTATATAAACTAGCATGTACCCAAATCGACAACATCAGCTCCTCAATGCAACTGATGGAGAAGACGGTTGAGGTTGATCACATATTCACATTTTTAATGTTTACGATATAAAGAAATAAAATTAGACCATATAATTTCCTAGAAATATGTTTTGCTCCGAAACTGTTCCATTTTACCCAAATCTAATTAACCACATATCTCTGAATCACCGCTAATCTATTCTTCCCATCTCAATTATATTTTTTACACACATTTACAGCTGTAAGATCATAAAAAGCACCCTCGCTGACACGAAACACGAACTAAAAAAACGTTACACGATAAAAATAACCTAAGTTACTGCATCCCTGCACTGTGGACACTGAGAAATTTCAATTATGTTGACCTTTTTGAAAAGAGTACTCATACTCCACCCAAAAATTGAACCCAAATTCCAACCAATGACACTTTCTGTGTCAACATCACACACACCATGGGCCCACATCATGATTTACAATATGTTTTGTGGTATTGACAGCTCACATTTGGTTTGGAATTTGGGTCCGATTTTTTAGAGGAGTAGCATCAGTGCATAGGGATGGAAATTTCCCCATAGGGCCCCACCCCCACGGGGCCCCGCCCACAAATGGGGTTTTTGGGGTGGGGGTGGGACCAAATTTTGCCCCCCAAAACCTAAATGTTGGTGGGGGTGGGGGAACCTCCCCCCACCCCATTTCCCCATTCCCCCTTTTCAAAATGGGGGGTGGGGGTGGGGCCTCAAGTCCCCCATTTCCCACATATATTTTTTATTTATTTATATATATAATTTTAATTTTATTTTCTTCAAAATAATAATAATAATAATAAATAACCCTATTACTCTATTACTCATATTTTGGATTGATCGAAAGCTTTAAATCTGTTTAAACTTTTATGTGTAATAGTGTAATACACTAACACTATATTATTATAGTTATTTGTATTGATTTTGGATTAAATTAAATCAATTATATATTTTTTAGATTGTATATGTTGTTAATTATTGGATTGGATATTGAATCAGGATGAAACAAAAGTTTGGTCCGATCGAATTCCGAATTTTGAATTCTAAATTCGGAATTTCGGATTGAACAATTTTATGAATAGCAATGGGGGAAATGGGGGGCAGGGGTGGAGGCAGGGGTACCTCCCCCCAAACACCCCCATCCTCAATTCCCCCAAATGGGGTTTGGAGGCAGGGGTGGGGGGAGGTTTTAGGAATGGGGGTGGGGGTGGGAGGACCCTCCTCCGCCCCTTTGGGCCCCCATTCCCATAGGCAGTGCATTACTCTTTTCAAAATTATGTTATGCTAAAAAGCACTAATACCTTATTCGGACAAGAGAATCTTGGATGCACCCCATACATTTCACCCCTCCAATGGGTGAATGCCATTTGGCAAGGACAATGAGTTATCTCTGCCATGTGGCATGCACCTATTGGTTAGAGTGTGTTGCACCGGGTGCATGAAAGATTATCTCTGTTTGGACAACCAATTTAATTAAATAGTTAGACAAACTCCAGATACAACTAAAACCCATTCCAAATATGGCAAAATGTTCCATGACGAAGTATTTAAGAACCATAACTCTGTTGATTATCAACTTGATAGTCCTGTCTGCTGAGCCAAGTTGTCCTATGTGTTGGGGTTTTTGCCCTAAAGCTTGTAATTTGTAAATGTGAATTGAATATAAATAAAAGAAGTAGTTTATTCATTAAAATTATCTCATACATTTATAATAACATGTGTACTTAACATCCAAGATTGCCGGATGTAATTTCAAACCGAGTATATGATGTAATTTCAAACCGAGTATATGATGTAATTTCAAACCGAGTATATGAATGTCATATAAAGATGGATTCAGTTTGAAACGAGCAATCTAAAGAGTCCGTAGATAGCAAATAAAGCTGGGTACTTTATTTGTGGTCAATCTATAGCTGCGGTCCATTCCGTAATGTACGGTGATCTTATCCTAGATCATTCATATGGAGATATGAGAATGGAGGCATCTTGTATGATGTGATCATATAGGACTGGGCCATGATCTATATAAATCTCTCACCAATATCCGTTACATGATGAGATTCATATATATCAACAAATGATGGCTATATGTGGGTGATCTTAATCCTGAGTGTCTTATCGACTCCTTCAGGTTAGATCGTGGTCTTTGATATACCATGGGTGAGGTCGGAGTTGCATTCCTGATCAATATGCTCCATATGTTGGGATCACGGTTTGGCTTGTGGCTGGGAAGGTCTGCACACAATAGTGGAATCCACTCCTTCTTGTGAGAAGTAGATAGTAGTTCCCTTAAGGGTTGATTCGGGGCTTGAACAATATGAGCACTCTCCAAATTCCGTAAGGAATGTAGGATTTATTGTTCATTAGAGAATCAATGGTACTTAATGGAAAGATATAATTAGAGGGGTATAACGGACATTATGACCCAGCTCTAATTATGAACTACCTGTGGAGGATTATACCATATGTAATAGCTATATCAATGGACACCAAGAATTGTTGGTTTGTGTAAAAACGTCTACAGTTGAGAGAGTGCAACTTCGGGTTTTTAGTGGAATAACACCGAAGTTAATAATCATGAAATATTGATTAAAGAGTTTAATTAATTATTTCTAAGGATTATTGGAGCTCAAAATACTGTGGGTCCATTAGGTCCCCTTGCTAGCCCGATCGATTTAGGTAACAAGGGTCACGGTTAATTAATTGGATTGACCAATTAATTGTGTTACAAAAGTGACACGTGTCTATTCGGGAATTAATTGAATAATGTGATTATTCAATTAATAAATATTAATGATTATGTTAAATAAATAATTAGATTATTTAATTGTGTAATTAATCATTAGATGGAGGGTGTTGATCGATATTTAATTTTGAATGAAGAAAAGATAATTTGATTATTTTATTTTCATTTAATTAAATATTTAAATTTGAATTTAAAAGAGTTTGAATTCAAATTAAATCAAATTAATTAATTAATATCTTTAAAAGATATTCGATATCTAAAAAGATTTTATTAATTAGTTTAAATTTAAAAAATATATATATATATGATATATTATTTTAAAGGTGATAAATATTGATTGATTTTGTATCAGATACAAAACAAAGGCAACACCAAAAAGAAGAAAAACAAGAAAGGGGGCGGCCAACAATGAAAAAGAAAAATAAAAGAATTTAATTTTTTTTTTTGTTTGAAAAAAAATTGTTGGCCGAACTTCTTCTACAACAAAGCAAGGGGTTGCTTTTGTGTTCTTCTCTTCTACCTCCTTATAGGTTCCTGAATACTGTGACGCGCCCACACGCTGTTACCAGTTCCGGGAGATAGCGAGGAAGATCAAGTGGTTCAAATCAGCAGCAGATCGAATTAAAGTGAAGGAGCCTCCTACGTAGGTATGAAATCGTTTCACCTTCTTTAATTGTTTTCGATTATTACTGTACAAATAGGTTTAGTTTATGATTGCATAAAATATTTTTAAAAACCCTTCCGCTGCGCAATCTGTAAACTTAGGCACTAACACTATGGTCCTTAGCAAGATTGATGAAGTTCCAAGTGCCGGCTAGAAATATCTTTATATGGAGATGTAATGGCTATGAATGGTGGGTCTTCTGTTGAGCTCACGACCTCGGATCGTTCAAGTGCTAGACGACTGATGTACAAAAAACCCATCAAGGTCGTGGAAGGTAAGCCTCCGACATTTCCATCTTTTTCTACGCTTTTCTCGTTTGCGTTGTTCAACAAGAGTGGTGATGGTTTGGCTTTTTTTATGGTTCCGAAGGGTTATCGTTTTACTCATGTGGGTAAGTGGTCATTTGGTCTATCTATGATGAGATTTAATAGAAGCAAGTGTAGGGTGGTGGTCGTTGAATTTGACACCTCTTTAGATCCCGAGCATGGTGATTTGAATGGAAATCACATCGGCATTGATGTTGACAATCTGTTATCGGTTCAATTCTGTAATATTTCATCTCAGAATATTTCCCTTAATAGTGGTAAGAAATTGGATTCATGGATCGATTATGATGCTAGTGCAAAGAGATTAGAGGTAATATTGAGTCATTCTGGTAATATAAAACCTGTGAATCCTGATATGAACCTCACCAAGAGTAGTGAGACCCGGAACCAATATACGGCAACGAATGATCGTTTTCTAATTTAAGTTTATAAAAACAAAGAAAATAAAAGGACTGTGACCCGTTATCTATAAGGAGATATGAACCAACGGTATCAAGAAGGTTTTAGACGCCACACTCAAGAACAAGAAAGAAGGTGAGTGATAAGTCAAGTTTGAACACCACAAGGTATAACCCTTGATAAGTTCATAGTTCAATGAAGAACCAAAAGAAAATGTTCTCTCAAATAATATTATTCCATTCAAAGTCTTCTAAATAATACATCAATGAGTCCCTTAAATACTAAAATATCTAAGACTTAAAAGGAAACAAATATTCGGCAATTAATGCCTTATAATCAGAAAACTAAATTGGGCAATATTTGCCGTACAAACGAAAAGAAAATAAAACTAAAACAAGCAATTAATTGACTTGCTCCCTATTTGGAAGGCTAACATTTGGAAGTAAATTAGCCCCATAATTTGAGAAACAAATCAACCATTATTCTTTGAAAACTAAAAAGGAAAAACTGAAATTCGGACTCCTCAGCTGACCTCATATGCGCAACAAGATAGATGTCTAAATTTGGGCTTGTTGTGATCTGTTACTGAGGCCGGAGCCTTCATAACATCTGTAGGGATTGTCTTGGGCTTTCCAAAAATATATTATAATAGATGATCTGACTCCATATGCCCTCTGTAGAGGCCCACGAAGTTCTGCCTGGCGTCCAACTCTTGTCCAGCTCAAGTCTTCGCGTAATAAGATAGATGACCGAATTTGGGCCTGTTATGATCTATTACAGATGACAGTGTCTTCATAACATCTATAGGGCTTATCTTGGGCTTTCCAAAAACATATTATAATAGATGATCTGACCTCATATGCCCTCTGTAGAGGTCTACAAAGTTCAGCCCGGATTTGGTCTTCATGTGGGCCAAACTTGTACTTCAGCAACTCAGAATCAATTATCATTAAATGCTTCTTTGATCCTCTTGACCCTTGTAATTGGCTCAACTGGAATATGCAATGGATCCTTCGGTGATGCTTCTTGATTCACATCATTCCCCCTCTCTTCAAAAGGATTCGTCCTCGAATCTTCACCGTAATGTTGTTGATAGCCTGCAACACTTCATCAAAGTCCTGCAAAAGAGAAACAAGAACACTAGGCCAAGAAGTTCGTTGATTTGAAAACAAGGCCTTTTTGATCTCACTTGTTTTTTCACATAGAAGTTCACTTGTTGTCTTTTTTTTTTTTTTTTTTGTTTCTCATCAGCCGAGATTTCTTTTTTTGCTGTTACAATCTCTCTTTCTTTTGTCTCTCTTTCTTTTGAACTCTCACTCTCCTTTTTTTCATCTTTTTTTTCTTTTAACCTCACTTGATCTTCATAAACTTGTATTGGGGTTAAGGGTACAAAAGTGATTCGCTTTTTATTGAGTACAAATGAGTATCTATTTGTGTAACCATCATGAGTTACATGCCTATCAAACTGCCATGGTCGCCCCAAAAGGATATAGCTTGCATGCATTGGTACCACATCACACAAGACTTCATCTTTGTACTTTCCAATGGAAAAAGACACCAACACCTGTTTAGTGCCTTGATTTCTTCACTATCATTCAACCATTGTAGCTTATAAGGTTTTGGGTGCTTTAAAGTGACCAAATTTAGTTTTTCCACCAAACTTAGTGCTAGCCAAATTAGTACAACCTCCCCCATCAATTATCATGCTACATACCTTATCATTAACATGGCATTGGGTGTGAAAGACATTGTCACTTTGTACCTCATCATCTTTCTTTGCTTGAGCACTAAGAGTTCTTCTTGCGACCAAAAGCTCTCCATCTTTGTGATCTTTGGAAGGTTCGGCCTTGGCATTGAAACTAGGCTGGTCATCCCTCTCATTCCAATTCGATTCCCATAATGAAGAAGAACCCAAATGTTGCCCAACTCGTGTGGTAACCTTCCTTTTTGATCGTTGATCCAACTGATCAAACTTTTGATCCAAGAATTTAAAAAAAAGTTTGAAATCGTTCTTTTCTGGTGCATCGTCAGACATTTTTTTTTTTACCTACAAAAACAAATTGGTAAGCCTCACAACACTCCCTCACGTGTTTACTCTCAATAATGAAGGCACTCGCACTCGTGTTTCACTCAATTTCAGCTGTTACCCTCTAATGAGCTCACACTCTCTTGCCTTTTTCCACTCTTCGTTCACTTTTTTTGTTTTTTTTTTTTAATTGGAATCAAATCAAACTTTTTTTTTTTTTTTTCTGTGGTAACGGATCTGATCATCTTTTTTTTTTTTTTTTTTTTTGATCAAATGAAATAAAAAGAAATAGAAAAAAAAAAAAAGGATAGATCAAACCTGATTTAGAAACCTACGCTCTGATACCAACTGATATGAACCTCACCAAGAGTAGTGAGACCCGGAACCAATAAATGACAACGAAGGATCATTTTCTAATTCAAGTTTATAAAAACAAAGAAAATAAAAGGACCGCGACCTGTTATCTATAAGGAGATATGAACCAACGGTATCAAGAAGGTTTTAGATGCCACACTCAAGAACAAGAAAGAAGGTGAATGATAAGTCAAGTTTGAACGCCACAAGGTATAACCCTTGATAAGTTCATAGTTCAATGAAGAACCAAGAGAAAACGTTCTCTCAAATAATATTATTCCATTCAAAGTCTTCTAAATAATACATCAATGAGTCCCTTAAATACTAAAATATCTAAGACCTAAAAGGGAACAAATATTCGGCAATTAATGCCTTATAATCAGAAAAATAAATTGGGCAATATTTGCCTTACAAACGGAAAGAAAATAAAACTAAAACAATCAACTAATTGACTTGCTCCCTATTTGGAAGGCTAACATTTGGAAGTAAATTAGCCCCATAATTTGGGAAACAAATCAACCATTATTCTTTGAAAACTAAAAAGGAAAAACTGAAATTTGGACTCCTCAGTTGACCTCATATGCGCAACAAGATAGATGTCCAAATTTGGGCTTGTTGTGATCTGTTACTAAGGACGGAGTCTTCGTAACATCTATAGGGCATGTCTTGGACTTTCCGAAAATATATTATAGATGATCTGATTCCATATGCCCTCTATAGAGGCCCATGAAGTTCTGCCTGGCGTCCAGCTCTTATCCAGCTCAAGTCTTCGTGTAATAAGATAGATGGCCGAATTTGGGCCTGTTGTGATCTTTTACGGATGACAGAGTCGTCATAACATCTGTAGGGCTCGTCTTGGGCTTTCCAGAAACATATTATAATAGATGATCTGACTTCATATGCTCTCTGTAGAGGTCTACAACGTTCAGCCCGGATTTGGTCTTCATGTGGGCCAAACTTGTACTTCAGCAACTCAGAATCAATTATCATTAAATGCTTCTTTGATCCTCTTGACCCTTGTAATTGGCCCAACTGGAACATACAATTGATCATTCGGTGATGCTTCTTGATTCTCATAATTTCTCCTATCTTACTCAATTGACTTGTCGACAATATGGCATGACACTGACGTTTTTGTGGGATTGACCTCTTCAAATGGCAACACTACGCAGACGTGTTCTATCTATTCATGGACCTTTAAGTCATGGCTTTATCCACAATGGATGCATTCACAGCCTCTGGATCCTAATACATTTGCCACTGACACGAATACCCCCCAGGTAATATATCCCAAGCAGACTGACAGCATGCGGCTAGGGCTTGCCGCACTCTTGGTAGGAACTGTTTGCGTAGCCATTTTAATAATAGCCATTGGGTTGTATTTGTGGTCCACCTATAAGGAGATGCGAAACGTGGTCCAGCAAGAGGGGTTTGTCCATACAGTGGTTCGTCTGGACCACAAGTAGTTGAAGTTATATGTATTGTATGGATTAGGTTTGTATGAGTTGATCCTTGTGCTTTCATGTTTTCTGTTGTAATTAAGGGTAATGAAGGGTCTTTGTACAAGTAAGCGTAGTGTGTTAATGTTCCGCAGTGTGTTTGCAAGGGATCGACTGCTACGAAAAGTCTGTTTTTCTTTTAATTTCTGGTATCATGGTGAATCCTATGCTCTAACTTATATTTAACTGTGCGTAAAACAAAAAATCTCCAACCCAGCTGCAACTCGGCTTCTCTAACTTATATATATTATATAACCTTTTCATTAAAATTAGAATTATGTGTATAATTGTAATCATTTAAATATTGTTATGTACATCAATCTATTCATTGAATTTGGGTTGCAGTCGGAAAATGGAAATAGTGTATCCTCATAGTTCCACACTTCCACCACTTTTGTGCAAAACTGCCACAAACCCTAAAGATTTAGGGTTGGAGTCTTGGAATCTTGGAGATGACCAATATACCACAACATTGCATTCATGTTCAACAACTATACGTCATGCACCTAACCTGATAAAACCATCAACAACCGTACGAACGTCGAGATTCTGGCAAACCCATCCAGTCCCATATTGCAGACCGTCATTGCTTGTGCAATATTGAATAAAATAATAAAATGAAAATACTTCCACGTGTACACTTGTAAGCACCCTAACCAATGAGTGCATGCCACGTAGTGTCCTTTCTACATGGCATGCACCAATTGGATGGGTGTAATGCACCGGGTGCATGCCATATTCTTTCTCTGAGGAGGAACGAGATCATGCGTTGATATTGAAACATTACCACTATTTGAATCATTACCATTATTTGTATACCAATACTGACGGTAGCTGTACATGGTTGGTCATAATCCAAATTTTAACATCGAGCTTAATAGTGAAGGAACATCTAATCACCATGGGGAAGGTGAATGAATTATAATTAAAAACCATTGAATGATATGACCATGGACCCACCCCTGTTATATAGGTGGGGGGCTGAAGCCCACCCTACCCCCCGTTACAAAATTATACAAAGGTTAATCAGAAAAACCAGCCCACCCTAAATTTAATTAGAGGTGTGAATAATTAGGGTAATGCTACCCATCCCAACAAATCTTCCCAAAAAAGTTTACAATCCCATTTGGCACACTCAACAACCGTGTTATGACATTGCACATACTACAACATAGCACACTTTTTTAATGTGCCACATGGGATTGTCCACGTATTTGGGAAAAAAAATACGTGTACATTAACAATTTCCCGAATAATTAAGATCTTATGCAATGAAAAAATTCGAACACATTTTACATTGAATATTTTATCAAACATAAGAACATTTTTGTCTGATCAATCTCCAAACGTAGCTTAATCTTCAATTCGACATCTACACCATAATATTATATTATTATGCTGAGGTGATATGGTATGGCTTCAAATTAGTGGATTACACAAAGCCACCATCACAATACCAAAACCACCGTATCCTCTGAAAGATTTTCCGCTGAGTATACTTCACCTTTTTTGGTTTAAGCCCAGGAAATGGTTCTGTTGATAGTGAACTATGATGAGGTGTGGGAAGATGTAGAGATCAACCCAAAATCTGTTTTCTTTTTGGCTGTGACACCGACCGATACACTGAAAACGTTGGCGGATAAGATATGCAATCGATTTGGGTTGAACTGCGATGCAATCGATATGTAGTTCAGTACCTTACTTTCTGGCACCGTTGTTGAAATGAGTTTTGACGCTGATTTTCAAATCTTCATTTCACATAACAAACATAATCCTAAATTTTATGTTTCGGTTTTGCACAATCATGTCCCGGGACTTCTCGCACAGGTTCTAAGCCAGAATGAAGATTCAACGGTAAAACCGCTGGTGTATACAAATCAACCCAACGGTTCACCTATTCACATCACCACGCCATTTTCAACGGTGTATGAGTCGGTTATGCGACAGATAAAGAAGAAGGCAAAATATACAGTTACCCCAATTGGTTGTTCACCGGTAACAGTTATATCAGATTCTGGAAGCAAATTTTTTTTTTTTTTTTCAAATGGGTGTCCCGTTGATGAGTCATTGTCTCATATAGCAATCAAGTGGCTTATTTTTGACGAAATACCACTGTTCATAGGTTCTAACACATTATCAAGCAGTACCCACCGAATGAGTGTTAATGATAGCGTACATCCTTTAGAGACTTACGGATGTCGACCAAAAAGTAATGCAAAGGTTGTTCAGTCCAATTCAAAGCATTCTACAAACTACAATGTTCATTGTACAAATGTACACACTGGTGAAGATGATGTTGTCGGTTTTGGAACACATTGCAGTGCAACAATGGTTCCCAGTACTGAACAGGAAACACATCGACATCCTTTACAGCCTCATCAGCCTACAGACAGAGAGGTCCATCCCATGGCCGTGCCTAACACGGCTAACATTGTTGTATCATGTATTACAAACAATCTACCAGATGCTGACTAGGATAACATGAATTACATTGACACCCCTCCTGACCATAATCCCTCAAGGCATAAAGTGCAAGGGTTTGACCATGTATGTTTTGAAAATGTAAACGAATGCAAAGCATTCATATCCGACCTGGGAAACACTTCCATTCATAAAGGCAAGATATTCAAACACAAGGATCAAATGAAGAAGGAGTTGGGTCTGTACGCAATGGAAAACCATTTCTGGTACAGGGTTAAGCGGTCGACGACAATGCGGTATGAGGCATCGTGTACCGACTTAAATTGTCAATGGTTGGTACATGCGGTGAAGAAGCGCTATGGAACCTACTGGTACGTCATTGTATATTGAGATACACACACCTGCAAAGTCCAAAATTATGGTCTTCACTTTACCCAAGTGAGTGCCTATATCGTTGGGAAACTCTATGCCCAAAAATTCATTGATCTAGAATGTAAAATCCGAGCTAAAGATATTATATCGGAAATGGGGTCTAAGCACGGGGTGCACCTATTGTATAACAAAGCTAATCGGGCTAGACTCCATGCTCTGAAAATACAGTACGGGGATCCACTGTAGTCTTTTCAAACGTTGTCGGCATACTTTTACATGCTGAAGTAATGCAATCCCGGGACCATAACAAACATCGTCACATACTCGAAAGACCGGTTTAAGCACAACTTCATGGCACTCGGTGTTTGTCTCCAAGGCTTTAGCCGGGTTATCAGACCCGTCATTGCCATCGATGCAACCCACTTGACGGGATCTGTCAAAGGGGTGCTACTTATAGGGTCAGCCAAAGACGGTAACGAACAAGCATACCCATTGGTATTTAGTTTCGCTCCCTCGGAATGTAAGGGATCCTGGACTTGGTTCCTTTCTGAATTGAAAAAGGGCATTGGTTCTCCTCAGGATCTGGTTATCGTTTCTGATCATCATAGAGGTATTATATCAGCCATGAAAAAGGTTTTCCTAGATGCACATCATGCATTCTGTGTGTTCCATTTTGCACAGAAATTTAGTCGGTCATCCAAGAATCGATGTATGGCATGAGAATTGTTTTACCAAGCATGTTCCAGATATCGTCACGATGACTGTGATATCGACCTTCAATAGATGGCTGCTTGCAACCAGAGGTACTACAACAATATCATGGAAATTGGGTTAGATAAGATCAAACGAGCTTACTGCCCCAAAAATAGGTACCGGATGATGTCTACCCAATTAGCTGAGTGTATGAACTCAGTTCTTCTAGATCTCCAAAATCTGCCAAAAAATCGTGTGTTAATGTAATGTTTGGTATCCATCTATGCGTGTAATCGTGTTTTCAATCCAAGGTCGATTTCTCTCTGATAGTTTAATCGTTTAGATGTGGACCCTTCCCCCCTGTTCATGTATGAAGTCCAAGTTTGATATCCATACCGTCGTGTATTAGTTTAATTAGGAGGAGGATATTCCATCTACCCGTATGAAGTTGTAGGTCAGTTCTTCGTGTGTTGAATACTCTGTACAAAATCATGTAATTATAAATGCAACGTGTCATGCGTTAGCGCTACACCTAACAATTTAACAAGTACTGACATATGGAAGTCTCATTACTTGCAAGCGTCTTCATAAAAGATTACACGATCAAATAGTGTTGGCCGTCAACATGATAATAAACCTGTTTTAGAGGCTTCACACGTGAAGATCCAACATCGTCTACGTACATGATTTCGTACCATAGAAATATGCACAAGTTTTTCATGCGATATATACAACAAAATTAATCAGTATTCAAATATGGCAAACATTGCAATATTTCATAACCAGGTTAATGACATGAACATCAAACATTTTGTTAATTAACATTCCTCAAGTAAGCTATTTGTAAAAAGTTCATAAGCAATTTCCTGCCTATGGCTCCAGATATCTGCTTCAACGAACTTCATGCTTTTCAAACCTCTCAGCAGGGAACGTATCATTAATAGGACAAAGACTCCATTACTTTTCGGACCTATTTGTTTTGGAACTTTGTTTACATCCATCCGACAAGCCTTCATAGGAGCGAGATCACATCTACTCCTTTCCGTTCTGTTAAAATAACCTGTTTGCAAGCAAATAACCGGGAATAGACGTCGGAGTGGTAAAATCTGCCGGACGATCAAATGAGCGCCTTTAGGTGTCCAGTGTGCGTTGGGATCACCACGATCTCCCATGCCTACAGATCAACAACGCAAATAACCCTGTGGCCGTCTTCAACCTTACAGGGGACCACCACCTATAAAGGAAAAGTTATATCAAATATTTATAACCAAATCAAGCTGGAACCCATGTCTGCGCACCAGAACGTTACTAACCTTATCACAGGAATCCCATGGACTGCCCCAGTCTAGTCAGTTGCCGTGTACATATTGTTTCCATTCCGGACGAACGCGATAATTGGAGGGGTAGAAGGGTCGTACTACAGGTGCATGTAAATTCAGCTGCCAGCCTGCCCACGCCATTGCCAGTTCGTCCTGCACAGGACATTTGCATTTTACCCAAGTGCACAATTTCCAGTATAAACATAACCTCAAAGTTACCGATGTACTTACAAAAAAGTTGCAATCAACGATCCCCATTCTGTCCTTCAACTTGTAAGGGTAGTGCTTGCTCCCTCTCATCTTGTTTAACAAATTGAGGTAGGCATCCACGTGTGTATCCAACAGAAGAATATTATTGTCTTCTAATGATATGAAAAATTCCTTTATCTGCAGCATTTCCAGGCCAACGTTACGGCTGCACCCATTACATTACAAGAATGATATTATAACTGGTAATTGATTCTATACGGGCTATGGAATCTAAAATGCATAGTTAGTAATCATCTTATTATAATACCGTCGAATCAATCTTGAACTGCGTATATATCTCCCGGCTGAGGCCAGTGGAAAGAATTCCTCTACTCAACGGGGTTACTATAGGGATTGCGGAACCATAACTCCCGTTGACACTGTCTTGCTAAAGCGGTATCATCTAATACCTGCTGGCTCGAAGCACCCGTGTCATTGGTATGCACATCAATTACAGGTGGTTCATAGTTCGGAACTGGTTTAGAGATTATCGCAGATAGTCTCCGTTTTCGTTGATTTGTGGGTGTACAAGTCGATTGCTCTCCCGAAGAACGTGGACTTGACACCAATGTTGGTTCTGAAATCAGTTCCTCAATAGGAAGGGTCGGAGATACTATCTGTGACACTCTCCTTAACCGATGCTATTTTTTGTGCGACGTATGTTTGCTTATGTTATATGGATGGCCCATTGCCCGTGGAGGTGAACCTTTAGGAACTCCAAGATCTGGGTCTGACTTAATCGGCACACTAAGATATGAATGTGAATGTAATAGTGACAATGGATGTGATTATGGACTTTGTACCGTAGAAGATGATGCCTGTGAGGCTTCAGGTTTGTCCTCATCTACCCCATTGTTTTCCAAGTCCCCTTCATCCGAAACTAGACAAGACTCTGTTATTTGGGCTACCATCAATGTTGCACATGTTTGATCCTTAGACGGATCATCTGGACCAGATTCTGTGTCCGCTATTGGACAAGGCAGATCATGCGACAAAGGATCTAGCCACAACACTAACGGAAGCAAGGAGGCATCTTCTTTGGATATGCCCTCATCCTCGCCATTTATTTCCAAGTTCCCTTCATCAGAAACTGGACATAACTCCATAATATTTGCTGCCACCAACATCGGACATGTTTGATCCTTAGACTGATCATTTGAGCTTGACTGTCTACCTTCTACTGGACAAGGACGATCGTGCAACGAAGGATCTTGCCACAACACTAACGGAGCCAAGGATCCATCTTCTTTCGGTATCTCTTCCTCCTTGCCATCGGTATCTATCTTCATTTTTTCCCGGGAAACTGGACATGAATCTATATTTGGTGGTGCAACCAACAGCAGACATGTTTCTCGTATGTTAAAAGGACTTGATAAAGCCAACGACCATTGAGTTACATCGGGGTCCTCTGCTCTAGGTACTCCTGGATGTACTAGAGCTGGCATACCAAACACAGACAATTTACCTGCTTCTCGGCGCCATAAATATAACGTCATATGAGAAAATAATTTGTCAACTGGAGTGGGTGATCGCGAAGCCAATGAAGGGGCTGCAGCCACCTCTAGTCCACCCCACCCACCCGTTCCAGGGACGATGAATCCTCACACAACACTAAGGGAAGGTTTGATTCATCAACGTCTGGGATGACATCACCAGGGACAAGTTTTTCATATTGCTATGGTTCATCATTGACCCTGTAATAAACGCATCCCCTATCATCTAGCCAATCTTGGTCGTATTGCCTTTCATCATCGTCGCCCTTATCATAACCACCTCCCTCATCATCGGTAGCCTGATCACCACCCAATTCTTCTTCCTCCTGCTCCACACTCTTCTCGCGTTGCAACTGATATCCACAATTACTGTCCCCTACATTTCCCTTAGGGATGAAAGTGTCAGAGTGTTACTTCTATGAATACAAATTAAATCAAATAAAGAAGTTTACACTGGTGACAGGTGTGAATAGATACGTACTTGAAACCCCAGCATCCGTCGTAGCCCTTTGATCTCCCGTCTTAACCCCTTATTGACGATATTGTGTACGCGGTCCACCCCCATTTCCTCACGTATGATACCGCGTACATGTTCCGGTATGGCATTCACCGCGTTCAGCACTCTTTCTAGTACTTCTGGTCCCACATTCTGTCGAGGTACCTCCAACTGTTTATGTAAATGGTATACGTAAAACACTAAAACGTTAGACACGGTGCGAAACAATAGATACACAAACAAATTGGCAACCAACATCATAGACGTATAAACCATTGATCCAATATTACTTCGCTAGTTTACCTCATTGGTTGTGTGACCAAGCGAATGTCACCCACCGTTTGCATGAAAAATGAATAATCTAATTTACAAACATATGAAAAAAGGTCAAAGGGATTAACGATTATAAAAATAACATTTAATCCCCAAATGAATCCGTATAGGTTGTATCTCCTAGTCTGCCCGAGAGGGTCTGCCGGTACCTTAAAACCTTGATGGATGTAGTGGAGGGTCATCTTGAAAACGTAGTGACCCCAGGCAAAGTTGTTGAATGGTTGAACATCCTCCACTAGCGAGAACGTCCAGTACGCCACCTGGCTCCGGTCGTCCTGACCGAAGAGGACCCTGTTGGAAAACAGAAGCAATGCCAACTTAAGTGCATCGTTGGGCCATTCGAAACCCTCCATGAATGGAGCTTTCAATTCTGCAATCACAACTTTTTTTCTTCCCTGAAAGTACCTCATAGTCTCTTGACGGTATGTCTGACAGACGGCCAAATTTTAGGCCAGTGCACAGATAGAACTCCCTCTTCCCAAATCTGACCTTAGTTTTTCCTAAGGCAAACCATAACTCATCCTCACTACCTCCAAGAATGCATATCTATCTCAGCAGCAAGCTGAGAATGAACTGTGCCTAAAAATACCCCCTTTAGGGAAATCCAAGAAGTGGCCAAAACATCCTGACTCGAATTATGCCCTTTCTCCAGCACGATCAAGAATCTTGTCTATATTGGAAATCAATTTGTGAAAACAGTGTGTGTTGATGGTGATATTATAATTCCAAGTGGCACTCGGGTGTACCAACAAATGGTGCAAATTTTCCTCCTCAGCCATCCGGTCAAAAAATATAAAATTGCAAGAGTAAACGAACTAAGCATTGAGGCAGCATCAACATATATCCACACTCAGTATTGAACAGAACAAAACCCATCCTTGAACTCTTTTCCGACTGCGAGTATTTCAGTCGAACACTACATAAACATTCAATATATAATCTATCACAATCGTTCCAGAGAGTAATTGAGATTTCATTTCAATCATCTGCTTGCTATGAAAAATTACAGACTGAAACCCATCAACAACAAACAAATTGGGTAAACTTTATTCCTTGATTGTTCGACATGCCATACCCAGACTGAAACCTATTACCAATTTATACATACCTATCATTAATAATGAAATTGAAACAAACAAACATATGATAACAGAAAAAATTAGGATCACAACAGAGAACAGCATACCGTCAACACAAATGGGTGCGCCATCGATTAAAGAAGTTCTTCCAGGTGTAGGATTCCAACAGTACCTCCTTTTGATGCTTACATGGTATAGGTGCTTGAGTAAGTAAGTATACACGAATGGTCAAAGTCTGTGATTTAGGGATTTATGACCAAATTGCAACTAACCTCCCAGAGGTTTGGTGATACATGAATAAATCACAATTAAAGTGTACACGTAATGGATTAAAATACAGCTGACAAGTTTTGATAAAATTCCAATGAAAGATAACTATTTACAATTTGAAATAGACCGTTTCGGTTGCCTATAAAATATTCACAAATAATTATTTCATTATTATATGAAATTAAGCCATGCATTAATGCAGACGATTGATTTGATGTGTACAGTTACTGTAGTCCACTAATCAAACTTATCTCGGAATTTGAACTTATTTATTATTTTTGGTATGCAAAATTGTTTAGTTTTGAAATTTTCATTTTCTTTTAAATTTTAAAAATTCTAATTCAAAAACCATTTTCGATGTTCGCGTTTCAAAATTCCAATAACCGTAAATTGTTTATGGTATGCTGTTTTGTTGAGGTGGTCATGGACTGTGGAGTATTGAAAAACCAGTGCAGATTTTTGTACCCATATAAAAAGGTTATGGCAACTCTAATTTTATTTACACCCCAAATTCATTTTATAAAAAGTGATGTACAAAAATTAATATGTTATTGTTAACAGTAATTTACAAAACCTGTAACTTCTATCGTTTATTGTAAAACTAATTGTATGGATTCTCATTTGTTGATTGGCTTGTTTCGTGGACAAACCACATGTTGGGGTTGATGTAAGGGTAGCCTAGGAATTGGTGATCATTCAACGGCCCTCTCAAGACCTCAAGAGAAGAAGCACAAAAGGTATATTCTAGTGCTTACTTGCTTTGAAGAGATCTAGTTGCACACACACACAACTCATGCATATATCTTATTCTTGTATGTTGTGTGTTTTATATGTGTGCATTCTTAATTGTTGAATATCTCTTCATGCATGATTATTTAATTGCATCTATCTCATAAAAATGCCATGATATGTTTAGGTATTATGATGCAAAGTCATGAATTTTATTCATGCTTATTTGAATTGATTGCATCGTGTTCTATGATAATGCCATGACATGATAGGCATTCAGATGCATTCAATTCCCACACTTGCACTTCATGTTTGTTAGCTTTAAGTGTGATGTAATTCGTTTCCGTTTGAGTGATCGGAAACGTCTGTGCTTGCGCGATGGTGTGCATGTCTTAGCACGATGGTTGACCACTTGAGAAGGTCTCATTCTTCTCTTGGATAAGTGGTAGATTCGGTTTGGTTATTTGGAGTGAAGTGTCTAGGTTCAAAATATTGGATTTCAATGATTTAAATGTTTTTCAAAACTGACATTTGTATGGTCTTGTGACCATAACTTTTTACACAAAGTTTCAAATTGAGTTTTGTAAAATTCTAGACAAACTAGACACCCATACCTTTCCAACGGTATATTATTCGTAATATTTTATGACCGTTTGGATTGCTTTTGAAATCTCTAAAGTGACCACTAAAACAGGGCATCACAGCTGTTATCTGTATCTGACCTTTGGTCACGCAAATGACCATAACTTTTTCTACAGACATCAAAATGTCCTTCTGTAAAAACAAGTAGAAATTAGACATCCATACCTTTCCAATGATATATTATATGAAAGGTTTTGATATCATTTGGTCATGTTTCGGAGCGCTCGAATCTTGAGATACTGCACTGTCGCGTGTACCGCAAAAATGCCCATAGTTTTTCTAATTCTTCCAAAACAACATAGTTTCACTTGGGCACTATAAATACATATCTTTCTCATAATTTTGAGGGTTGAGCCACAAAATGAAACCCTAGAGAGAGAGGCTCCATATTCTTAGAGAGAAAGCACCAATATTGCTTCTTTAACTCTCTAAACCCAAAAACCCATCTCCATCTTGCATCATTCAACATCATTTGAGCATGGGTCTTCTTCAACACACATGGTATGATTTTTTGAACACTAATCTCATCTAATTTTAGTGTTTCTACTTATCAATTTTATCTCATTTATTACTTGTATGTATTTAGATTTATTTCTACATACATGGTTGAGATTATGTGTTGATTGGGTTAATTTTTACATAGCTTAATTGATTAGGTCATTATTGCCTAAAAGCTATGCCATAAACATTCTTGTGTGATTTATTGATAACTAGGTTGATAGATTGTTTTTAAATCAACTAGTTAATCCTTTGAATGTTTGTGGGTTATTTGTGATAGGTTTGTATCTAGGATTGATTATCCTTTACTTAGCTAAAGTTGTATGCCATGTCATATAGCTATTTTCATATCTAGGATTGATTTTATTGTCATCATATAATCCTAGGTAAGCATCTAGAGTACCCTAGCTCTTCTTGCATATTTGGATATCATTGCATATTCACTTAGGGTGTTGATCTCTTCGGAGAAGTAAGTCTTGTGTGATAGACTGGGATTAGGTCGTACACCGGGATTAGGTTGTATACGCTATCACAACTAGTGGATTCGAGGTTCGAGTGTGGCGCACTTACCAGCCCGTGGTTTTTCCCGTAAGGGTTTTCATGTAAATATCAAGTGTCATTTAAATTCCGCACATATTACACTTGTTATATATATTGACTAGATTGGGGCATTTTCGTAATCTTGACTTAACGCGAAAATTGGGTAAAATTGTTAAAATCTATTCACCCCCCACCCTCTAGATTATTATTAGAACACACCGAGTTATTTGTTTCACTAATATAATAATCTTATCATTGAATACTAATATATAATCTATATAATCTTCATTTAATGAATCGTCGATACCAAGTGTAACCCCTTTGTCCCATAAAATTCGTATATACTGGGAATGCAATACCTGAAAATCCTTGTGAGTAATAAATTAAAACAAATTCGAATATATTGCGAATGCGATACACGGAATATACAGTAGATAGAATTTTTAGTCGGTCAAATAATTAACCATGTGATACAACAAATAGGTATGTGTTGCAGGTTACCTTAACACAAAATGGGTTGTTAGGACTTGGGAGCTTTTCTTTGGTAGAAGAATGCAGTTTTAACTTAATTCTGTTAATGAGTAGAACTCCCTGGTAGTAAATGGAAGCGTGAAGACACTTGAAACGCATGCGTCGTGTGATTTGGTTTGTCTTCCTCATGTAATCGTAAACTCATACAAGAACTTGACTATGGATGCAAACATTTATGTACGACATTTCATTTCTAAACCACTGCACATAATTCAAAGAGTAGAACATAGAAAACACAAGGTCTCAGATTTTCGTTTACATATTCGAAACTTATAAACATCACATCCCAACTTCCAATGTAATATACAATAGCTCAACCCAGAAGTCAAAATTTCCATACGTAACAGTTGAAAAGGTAAAGACAAACAACCTACATGTGTTAGTTTACAGTAAATGTACATGACCTAATGGGAAGGTTGAGACGGTACTGAGCTTATAGGACGACCCATCTCCCTCTCAAAGTCCGCGATCAATCTCTGTGTGTCATCAATTACCTGGATGAACTTTGTCCATAACAAAACCATACTTGTAAAATGGCATCAATTAACAAACATAACATAGAACAGGAATTGGTCTCCCTCCAAGCATAAATAGTAAGCGCTTAATTCAAGCTTCATCCACACTGTAAAGGGAACCCTGGCGCAATAGTCTTCAGTTGCCGCAACAATGGCATTAAACTGTTGTTTATTATTTCATCCCTAAAATTTAATAAAATATTGGATGGTCCAACGAGTTTGAGTCTTTGAGATGTTAAAATTATATCCTGAAGAAGTTGCATCATTTTTGGGCAACGGTTGCACCAAATTAGGTTATGGGGTTGGACATGATGGTTTACAATGTCTATTGTACAACCCTTTACATTATGCTTACTTTAAACTTCTGTATCAACAATAACGTTTGCCATCGAACCAGATGAGTAAAGTCAACCTTGAATCCTTGATATACGATATGTTGACATAGATTTATAGTACAATAAAAACTTGGCTGGACCGGGTGCAACACTCAGCACATGCTGAGTGTTGCACCAAAGAAATTAAATTCTGACACCTCATCAATCCAACTAAATCCAACAACCCAACCAACTCAACAATGAGTCCATTTTTGCTCACTCCTTCCCAATAAGATGACATGTGTCTACGAAGGGGTAAATTTATCCAATTGATTGGACAAAGTTACCCCTCAGTAGACACATGTCATCCATTTAGGAGGGGGTAATGGTTACCTCCATTGAAGGGGGTGAGCAAAAGTGTTATCCTCAACAACCCGTCTAACTCAGCTTTAATCTAAGAAGAACAGAAAGATCGGCAGCCGGAGGAGGACCGATGATGGCGACGCGAAGAGCCACCTAGGAACGGGAGGGTTTCCGCCGTTGGATGGATGAGCATTTATTACATCTATGGGATATCCCATCCGATTTTGACGTCTGACTTGAACCGATTTTAAGTGTCGTATCAATTAAATTTTGGTCATTCAACTAAACCCCTGCCCACCCTTATAACCCACTTTCTCAGGTTAACATCATTGCCTGTACTTTACCCACCCTATTTCCATGTCACATTTCCAAGATTTCATTCTCTAAGAATACGGTATGGGTAATGATGAAAAGTAGAAAATTGGTCATGGGGTTTGGCCCAACATGATAATACTGATTGATTTGACAGTTAAGTAGCTGGGAGTAATTCAAATTGTATTTGACCATTACTGCTTTGAACCATCATTGTTGATGGTTGTTTGTCAACAGACTCCATCGTGTAACAATCGTAAACATTTACAAAAATAGCATTACACGGTACAATTCTTTTTTTCAGTACCCTATATTGACCCACTCAAGTCTTTTCTGACGAGGGCGGCACACCCTATATTTTTGACGATTTATAACACTGCCTCCTCAGTGTTTATTCTTTTATGTTTTACCCTTATTTTAGGCAGAATTTAACAGAAGTCCCACTTTTTTAGCGATGTATCACATTTATAAATGTCTTTCCATATTCATCACTTTAATCCTTACTTTTGAAACAAATTAAGGTGTGTTCAATATTAATCTAGAGGGGGGGTGAATAGATTTTATCCGATTTTACCAAATTTTCGTAATGGTCAAGATTACGAAAATACCCTCCACTAGTCAAAATACAATAGCAAGTGTAATATGGTGCGGAAATTAAAAGACACTTGATATTTACGTGGAAACCCTCACGGGAAAAACCACGGGCTATGTAAGTGAGCCACACTTGAACCTCGAATCCACTAAATGTGTAAAACGATTACAACCTAATCCCGGAAGTAATCACACACCTACCTACTCCCGGTATAAGTGAACCTAGTCCCAATGCTTGTGATTTATGCAACCTAATCCCGGAAGCAACACAAGACTTAGTTCTCAATGAAGAGAAAACAACCTAAGTGAATATATGAAATACTCAAAATGCAACAAGAGCAAGGCAACTCTATATGCTTACCTAGAATGATGATATATCAATGAAATCAATCCTAGATATCAAAAGCTAAATGACATATCATAAAGCTTAGCTAGATGTTATCAATCACAAAACAATCCTAGCTATCAAACAATGTCAACATGTCCAAACATGTGAACTCAATTAGTTGTAGAGAATTTCTAACAACATAATTGTCAATTAAATCCACAAGAACATTCAATTAAGCTTGACTAGATAAATAAACATTAATCTATCAACCTAATCATCAACCAATTGTACAAGAATGTTCTAGGATTAGCTATTTAGGGAAAATCATCCTAATCATGTAAGCTATCACAAACAAAACCCAATCATGTCATAACTTCACTAAATATGCAATAAGAGTGAAGATTTGCTAAACTAAGCAATAAAAGACATGTCTTGACTAAGATAGAACAATAAATGAAGATGTTGAGTTTGTTCTACTTACCAAGTCATAAATGAAGAAGACCCATGGAAGATTGATGCATGAAACATGTTAGATGCACATGGGTTTTGAGTTTGGAGAGTCAAAGAAGCAAGATTGAAGCTTTCTCTCTCTAGGGTTTGAGTTTCTCACTCTAAGGTCTGATTTTGAGCTCACAAAAACGAGCAAGGAAGAAGATGATACTTAAATAAGACCCCTAGATGAAATGACGTCGTTTTGAAAAGTTTGCAGAAGATATGCCTTGACCGCTGTTCACCCGCTCTACGTAGGGCGGTTGAACAGCGGTCCACCTGGGAAATGAAGAACAAAGTTCTTCATGATCGCCCTACGTAGGGCGAGTTCCAGGCGACCTAGGAGCGGTTGCTCTCGGGTTATGAACCGCTGTTCACCCGCTCTACGTAGAGCGGTTGAACAGCGGGTGAAGAGCGGTCAATTAAATCGACCAGTGGCACCGCTCTACGTAGGGCGGCTGTAGAGCGGCCAAGAGCAAATTGCTCAAAACCCCTTTTGACCGCTGTTCGTAGAGCGCCTGTAGGGCGGGTGAACAGCGGCCATAACAACCACAATGCATCACCTTCTATACATGATGCAATCAACAGAGAATGCAAGAAGAGAAATTAAATGAACATTAATACACACAAAATAAGGACACACAATCATACAATAAGAAGAATTATGCAAGTGTTGTGTGTGTGTGCATCTATTTCTCTTCATTACAAGAAACACTAAGAATTATACCTTTGGAGTGCTTCTTCCCTTGAGGTCTTGAAAATGTCCTTTGAGCATGATCTTCAATCACCTAATTACCCTTACAATTCAAATCCCCAATATGTGGTTTGTCTACGAAATAAGCCAATCAACAATGGGAATCCTTACAATCTCCCCCTTTGGCTATTTCGTGACAAAACCACCACTCACATTGATCCTCACAAGATAAATGAAACTTCGGGAAATTCTACATTACAAAGTACAAAGAGATAAGAAAAATAAACTTCAAGTCTTCAATCTCTTGTAGAATAACCAAACCTTCAAAACAATTAGATTACACTTCCAAAGCAAGTGTATGTGAGATGATCAAGTGAAAGAAAAACAAGCATTTGCATATGAATCTTTTAACCACAATATCATGCAATGTATGAGTATGCAATGCTCCCCCTCAAAGGTTACTCTCTCTCAAACTTCTCCCCAAAGCATACACAATGCTCCCCCTATATCTCTCGCCCTATATCTCTCAAGACTTCTCCCCCTTTTTGTCATGAGATAGGCAAAGGAGCTCCCCCTATAGGATTGCTTTAGCAAAGAGAGCTATATGCACAAAAGGCATTTGCATAATCATATAAACGAACTTTATGCAATTCAAGAATTGAGAGAGATTCAAGGAGATTTTATTCACAGAAAAGTGTGTGTGTGTAAAAGTTGCTTAGCATGTAATACAAGCACTATTGAGCTCATGCATAAGAATCAATCAAAGCAACAATCAACAGGTTTTCCAAATGAAGTCAAACCAATTAGAGCCCTGTTGTTATGACAAGAAGATATATATCCAAGCATTTGTGTGCAGAGTGTACTAATCACATCAAAAAAAAAATATATCATCTTTTCTACATTGCAAGACACATCATCAATCAACAATTTTGAGGTCTTTATTAAGCAATGCTTCACACACATCATCAAACACATTTCAACTTTTCTGTTTTTCTCCTTTATCCTAGAAAGCATGTATTTCTGTTTATCATGCTAATGTAACTCTCTTGAATGCTTTCACTCGGTTTCAAATGAGTAGCCATTTCCTACATTGGGCGGCTGCACGTCATATTGCCAGTAGCCCTTTTTCAAGAGAGAGCTTAAGAATGCATATCAAAGAATCATGAACATGGAGAATAATTTGAGGTCAATCACATGTACTAACAAGTAGAACATTCCTCAAATGGATAAACACACTCAAGCAAAAAATAGAAATCATGCAGTACATGCTAGGCAACCATGCAAGGTGTTATTAAAAACATTATTAAAGCATTAATCAATGTTATTCACCAAGCATTCTCAAACAATCATAAAAGAGCATAAAAGAAGTTAACTTTTTGCATATGACAATTCATGCAAGTTTGCTCTCTTTGCTTGAGCTCCCCTTATTGGGGTCAAATACTAGAACTCATCACTCCACAAGACATATTCCAATAGATCTACTAAGAGTTTTAAATCGAGTAGCATCTAGAGGTTTTGTAAACAAGTCGGCTAGTTGATCATTTGTACCTACATGCTCAAGTACAATGCATTTATTTTCAACTAGATCTCTAATGAAATGATGACGGATGTCAATATGCTTAGTTCTAGAATGTTGAACCGGATTCTTGGAAATATTAATAGCACTCATGTTATCACAAAAGAGAGTGAGTGTACCTTGGTTGAATCCGTAGTCTACTAGCATTTGCTTCATCCATAGGAGTTGTGTGCATCCACTCCCCGCGGCTATGTACTCGGCCTCCGCCGTGGACAAGGAGATTGAGTTTTGCTTCTTGCAAAACCAAGAAACAAGATTGTTTCCAAGGAAAAAACAACCGCCCGATGTGCTTTTCCTATCATCACAATTTCCGGCCCAATCCGCGTCACTAAAGCCTACAAGACTAGCATTAGTGTCAAAAGAGTACCAAATCCCATAGTTAGAAGTCCCATTCACAAATCGAATGATTCTCTTGACACAAGAGAGATGGGACTCCTTGGGATCGGATTGGTACCTAGCACACACACCCACACTAAAGGATATGTCGGGCCTACTTGCGGTCAAATAAAGCAAGCTTCCTATCATACCCCTATAAAGTGTTTGTTCTACACTTTTACCACTAGCATCTTTGCTTAGTTTCAAAGTGGTGCTCATGGGTGTGTTACAATGTTTGGCTTTCTCAAGACCAAACTTCTTCACTAGGTTTTTGGCATATTTGGCTTGGGATATGAAGATCCCATCACTTAATTGCCTAATTTGCAAACCTAGGAAGTAACTAAGCTCACCAACAAGGCTCATCTCAAATTCATGAGACATAACATCAACAAATTGTTGGACTTTGGTGTTGTTGGTGGATCCAAACACTATATCATCAACATATATTTGAGCTATAAAAAGCTCATCATTGTCTTTCTTGATGAATAGAGTCTTGTCAACACTACCTCTTGTGTAATCATTGTTGACAAGAAATTGAGTGAGGCGCTCATACCAAGCCCTCGGTGCTTGTTTCAACCCATAAAGAGCCTTCTTGAGGCGATAGACATGGTTGGGGTGGTGTGCATCCACAAACCCCTTGGGTTGCTCAACAAACACTTCCTCTTGCAAGAAGCCATTGAGGAAGGCACTCTTAACGTCCATTTGGTGCAATTTGAACTTGTGCACACAAGAGATGGACAAGAGAAGCCTAATGGACTCTAGGCGGGCAACGGGAGCAAAAGTCTCCTCAAAGTCGATACCCTCAATTTGAGAGTACCCTTGTGCAACAAGTCTTGCCTTGTTACGCACTACGTTGCCATCCTCATCGGATTTGTTCCTATATATCCATTTTGTGCCTATGACATTAGTGGTCTTAGGCCTAGGAACTAGAGTCCAAACCTCATTCCTTTCGAATTGGTTTAGTTCTTCTTGCATGGCAAGAACCCAAAACTCATCATTTAGAGCTTCATCAATCTTTTTGGGCTCTATTTGAGAGGTGTAGCATGTGAAGCTAATAAGATTAGCTATTTGCCTTCTAGTCCTAACACCCTCATTCACATCTCCAATAACATCTTCTTTGTTATGGAGTCTTCTAACCCATGGAGCGGGTTCATTAGAGTCCAAGTTAGGAACTCTATCAATAGGTTGTGTGTCATTTTCAACAACATTGGATGTCCCCACATTAGGAGTCACAACAACCTTCTCCAAAGGAGAATCATCACTAAGAATAACCTCCTCCTCATGATTACTACACTTGAGCCTTTCATCATCAAATACAACATTAGATGATTCCATAACACTTAGAGTTTTCTTATTGAAAACTCTATAGGCTCTACTATTCATGGCATAGCCAATAAAGATACCTTCATCACTCTTAGCATCAAATTTGCCAAGTTGATCTCGGTCATTTAAAATGTAGCATTTGCTTCCAAATGTGTGGAAGTAGCTAACATTTGGCCTCTTGCCTTTCCATAACTCATAGGAGGTATTCCTAGTACCGGGCCTTAGGAAAACTCTATTTCCTATATAACAAGCCGTGTTGATGGCTTCGGCCCATAGATTCCTAGGCACATTGTTGCTAAGCAACATCACACGGGCCATCTCTTGAAGAACCCTATTTTTCCTCTCAACAACTCCATTTTGTTGAGGTGTCCTAGGAGCCGAAAACTCATGGGAGATACCTATACTATCACAATAGGTTTCAAACGAAGCATTCTCAAATTCCCTCCCATGGTCACTTCTAATCCGTTTTATGCTTTTAATGTTAGAATTCATTTCATTTTGAAGTTTAGTACAAAGCATTTTAAACTTATCAAAAGTTTCGGATTTTTCTCTAAGAAAATATGTCCATGTGAACCTAGAGAAATCATCTACACAAACAAAAATGTATCTCTTTCCACCCAAGCTCTCGGTTTGCATAGGACCCATAAGATCCATATGGAGAAGCTCTAGAGGCTCCTTGGTGGAGAGATACTTGCCCTTTTTGTGCATGCTTTTAGTTTGTTTTCCTTGTTGACAAGGTCCACAAATACCATTGGCTTTCTTCCCAAGCTTAGGGAGGCCACGCACACATTCAAACTTTCCAAGGGTCCGTAGATCCCGAAAGTTCATGTGGCCAAGTCTTTCATGCCACAACTCAATTTGCTCATCCTTGGACACATTGTTTGAGACTATTCTAGCTTCAAGACAATAGCAATTGTCGCTAGATCTCATACCTTTCAATAAGGTTTGTCCATCGGGCTTTAAGATAGAGCAATTCTCTTTGTTAAACAAGACGGAATATCCTTCATCACTAAGATGAGAAATGCTAATCAAATTGGCTTTCAAGCCATCAACAAGTAAAGCATTGGATAAGGAGGGCAATCCGGGAACGGAGATGGTTCCTTTCCCTATGACATTCCTTTTGGATCCATCACCAAAGGTGACATTTCCTCCTTCCTCCATAACAAGAGTCTCAAAGAAACTCTTGTTTCCCGTCATGTGCCTAGAGCACCCACTATCAAGATACCAAAGATTAGAAGAATTTGCCTTCAAGGCAATTTGAGCAACATGGCAAACATTTTCATTCTTCCTAATCCATTTAAGAACTACATTTTCTTTCTTAATGGTCTTTGGTACATGGGCTCTAGATGTCCTAGGATCATGCAAATTAGTCATATCATTCCTAGGAACATGCATCTTGGCTCTAGTCTTTCTCTTCTCAATCATGCTTCTAGTTCTACACATTTTAATATATCGAAAGCAATTTGGTCTTATGTGACCATTAAAACCACAAAAGTGACAAATTGGAATGAATTGAGGAATCATACCTTGTCTTTGAGCTTGCATGGAAGTCTTCCTATGTCTTTGTGGTTGAGAGGGTTCAATCCATCTTCTTTGTTGAACCGGTCTATCTTGCTTCCCTTTTTGAGCCAATAGATGAGGAATGTTGGCTTGAGGTTGTCTCCTTGGTGCAACCTTCACTTGTGCACTTTTTGAGCTTTGTCCTAGATCAATTTTCTTCCTAGGAGTGTGCACCGGAGAAGCTTCTATGTTGCCCAAGCTCTTAACAAACACGGTCTTCTTAGAGGAGATGGTCTCTTGACAATCTTCAAACCCAAGACCTCTCTTGTCACATGGACTCTTTCCAACACCAAGCATGTGATCTAATTTTTTGGTGCTAGAGTCCATCCTAGTAAGTGACTTCTTAGCTTCAACAAGCTCCCTCTTCAAACCTTCTTCATTCCTCCTAGATAAAGCTAACTCCTCTTTTAGCTTATCTTCTCTCTTCTTAAGTCTTTCCACTTCTTCACTTAAGAGATCATTGTGAGATGAAAGCTCAAGATTTTCTTCTCTCAACATCTTGATCTTCTTAGTGGTTTTCATCTCTAAGCTCCTAAACTCCTTAAGATATTCAACTAACACTTCTTTCTCCACATATCCATTAGTGGAGTTAGCATCGGAGTCATCTTCACTAGAGTCACTTTCCCTTTGACTCTCTTCCTCTTTTTCACTACCACTTTTGCTCTTGTGAGAAGAGGCAAAAGCTAGGAAGTTAGCCATGATGTCTTCATCATCCGAAGAATCATCTTCTTCATTGGAGTCATCACTACTTCCACTCCAAGTGGCGGCCATCACTTTTCCCTTCTTCTTTTCCTTGTGATTAGCACATTCGGGAGCAAAGTGACCAATCCCGCCACACTCAAAGCAACGGACCCCTTTCCTTTCGGTCCTCTCTTGCCTTGGTTCAAACTTCTTGAAGGGAACCTTTTTCTTGTCTTGGCCTCTAAAACCAAATCCCTTCTTTCCAAACTTCATAACCTTGTTGAATCTTTTCACAAACAAGGCCATGTCTTCATCCGAGTCATTCTTCACCTCCTTTTCATCCTTAGAAGCTTTCAAAGCAATACCTTTTTGCTTTTTAGGAGGAGTAGTGCTAGGACCCTTCCTAGACTCATAGGCTAGAAGTCTTCCAATGACTTCACTCGGCTTCATATCCTTATATCCACTATTTTCTTCTAAAGCCGTCACCTTTGACTCAAACCTATCCGGTAAGGATCTCATAATCTTTTGTTTAATCCTCCTATCCGAATAAGGATCACCAAGTTGATGACTTTGGTTGACTATGTCCATCAACTTGATCTCGAAGTCGTTGAAGCACTCATTCTCCTCCATCTTGAGCATCTCAAATTGAGTTTGGAGAACTTGAAGCTTGGAGTCCTTCACAACTTCGGTTCCCTCATGAGCAACTTCTAGGATTGTCCATGCCTCCTTAGCCACCCTAGTGTTTTGAATCAACTTGTATTGATTCTCATCCATGGCACATAGGATGGCATGCATAGCCTTCCTATTCCATTTTGACGCCTCAAATTCTTGTGCACTCCATTGTGCCTTAGGCTTCAAAACTTCTTCTCCTCCACCCGTAGGAGTCATCATGGGAAGATCATATCCATCTTCAACCGACATCCATGCTCGGTCATGAAGTTGACATATGTAGGATTCCATCTTCCCTTTCCATGAGGAGTAATTCAATCCGGTGAGAAGAGGAGGACGTGTGCTAGAAGCCCCCTCGTTGCTACCACCGTTTCCACTCATTGTGTTTATGAATGAAATGAAATGAATGCACAATGTATGAATGAACAAAAATCACACAAATGCAAAACACACCAAAATGAGCAAGGATCACCTATGTATATCTAGGAACCCGCTCTGATACCAATTGAAACAAATTAAGGTGTGTTCAATATTAATCTAGAGGGGGGGTGAATAGATTTTATCCGATTTTACCAAATTTTCGTAATGGTCAAGATTACGAAAATACCCTCCACTAGTCAAAATACAATAGCAAGTGTAATATGGTGCGGAAATTAAAAGACACTTGATATTTACGTGGAAACCCTCACGGGAAAAACCACGGGCTATGTAAGTGAGCCACACTTGAACCTCGAATCCACTAAATGTGTAAAACGATTACAACCTAATCCCGGAAGTAATCACACACCTACCTACTCCCGGTATAAGTGAACCTAGTCCCAATGCTTGTGATTTATGCAACCTAATCCCGGAAGCAACACAAGACTTAGTTCTCAATGAAGAGAAAACAACCTAAGTGAATATATGAAATACTCAAAATGCAACAAGAGCAAGGCAACTCTATATGCTTACCTAGAATGATGATATATCAATGAAATCAATCCTAGATATCAAAAGCTAAATGACATATCATAAAGCTTAGCTAGATGTTATCAATCACAAAACAATCCTAGCTATCAAACAATGTCAACATGTCCAAACATGTGAACTCAATTAGTTGTAGAGAATTTCTAACAACATAATTGTCAATTAAATCCACAAGAACATTCAATTAAGCTTGACTAGATAAATAAACATTAATCTATCAACCTAATCATCAACCAATTGTACAAGAATGTTCTAGGATTAGCTATTTAGGGAAAATCATCCTAATCATGTAAGCTATCACAAACAAAACCCAATCATGTCATAACTTCACTAAATATGCAATAAGAGTGAAGATTTGCTAAACTAAGCAATAAAAGACATGTCTTGACTAAGATAGAACAATAAATGAAGATGTTGAGTTTGTTCTACTTACCAAGTCATAAATGAAGAAGACCCATGGAAGATTGATGCATGAAACATGTTAGATGCACATGGGTTTTGAGTTTGGAGAGTCAAAGAAGCAAGATTGAAGCTTTCTCTCTCTAGGGTTTGAGTTTCTCACTCTAAGGTCTGATTTTGAGCTCACAAAAACGAGCAAGGAAGAAGATGATACTTAAATAAGACCCCTAGATGAAATGACGTCGTTTTGAAAAGTTTGCAGAAGATATGCCTTGACCGCTGTTCACCCGCTCTACGTAGGGCGGTTGAACAGCGGTCCACCTGGGAAATGAAGAACAAAGTTCTTCATGATCGCCCTACGTAGGGCGAGTTCCAGGCGACCTAGGAGCGGTTGCTCTCGGGTTATGAACCGCTGTTCACCCGCTCTACGTAGAGCGGTTGAACAGCGGGTGAAGAGCGGTCAATTAAATCGACCAGTGGCACCGCTCTACGTAGGGCGGCTGTAGAGCGGCCAAGAGCAAATTGCTCAAAACCCCTTTTGACCGCTGTTCGTAGAGCGCCTGTAGGGCGGGTGAACAGCGGCCATAACAACCACAATGCATCACCTTCTATACATGATGCAATCAACAGAGAATGCAAGAAGAGAAATTAAATGAACATTAATACACACAAAATAAGGACACACAATCATACAATAAGAAGAATTATGCAAGTGTTGTGTGTGTGTGCATCTATTTCTCTTCATTACAAGAAACACTAAGAATTATACCTTTGGAGTGCTTCTTCCCTTGAGGTCTTGAAAATGTCCTTTGAGCATGATCTTCAATCACCTAATTACCCTTACAATTCAAATCCCCAATATGTGGTTTGTCTACGAAATAAGCCAATCAACAATGGGAATCCTTACAACTTTTTTCAAAACTGATCACTTTAGTCCATTTAACCAAATATTTTAAAGTCAACTATTTTAAAGTCTACAAAAGTCAACTTTTGCCCTTATTACTATTTAATTTAGCTAAAATGATTATCTTAGCTTTAAATTAAAATGAAAAATCTCAATAATAAAATCTTAAATAAATAGATAAAAATAAATCTGAAATAAATAATAAAAAAAAATCCATTATTTTTTTTTCTTATTTTGTATTTTTTTTTTAATGTTAATGGATATTTATTTAGCTAAATTGATTATCTTAGCTATAAATTATTATTTAGCTAAAAGATTGTTTTTTTTTTTTTAACCTATTTATTTAAGACAGTTCCTCCAATGATTTCCCAGGCATTGCAGATTTGCAAGGGTTCAGGATTTGATTATGAGGACACTGATTCAGTTTTGGTTTCTAGTTCTTCGGTTGTTAATCCTTCTATTAGTTCTGTCAGTTCGACTGTATGGGTAATGCATGATGCTAAGACTGTTGTTCAGGGTTCTTCGTTGGTCAATCAGGTTCGTCCTATGGTCTCTACCATTTTATCCAGGTCATCTTCTCGTCCGGGTCAGACAGCTCGTCGGCAAGTTAGGGTTCATGAGGTTTCAGGCAATCAATCTTCTGAAGAGGCGGTTGTGTCTTCAATTTCGAATGTCAATGTGGATCAGAGTAGTGATGGATCTGGTGTTTCTTGTTCTTCGGTTGTGGTTCCTAGGGGGCTTATTCGGACCTCGGGTCCGTTGTCAGAATCTCAGGCCGAGCTTCACCTTATTGCAAATTCCTCATGGGCTTCCCAAATGGAGGAGGGTGAGTTCGCCGATGATGAGATTGCTCAGAGAGCTTTGAGGGTTGAGCGTAGGCTGGCTTCTTTAAAGTCCGGATATCGGGCTCCTCCGACGGTTTCCGATGATTAATGTTCTCTTTTGGAACTGTCGTGGGATCTGGGGCGAGCCCACGAGGCGGGTACTTAGAGAGTTATGTCGTTTACATAGACCTGCTTTGGTTTGTATTGCAGAGCCTATGGTTGATTTTTCCTCTATCTCTTCAGGTTTCTGGTCTTCTCTCGATCTTCGTCTGGTGGGCATGAATGATAGGGGTGGGTTGATTCCGACTATTTGGGTTTTCGCTTGTGTTTCTTTTCCTGAGGTTCAGATAGTTCATTGTCATGAGCAACATCTTACTGTTTCACTTTCGATCGGTTCTCGGGTGCATTGGTACACTTTTGTTTATGCGAGCACTTCTACAGTGGTTCGTAGGTCTCTTTGGCAGTCTCTTCGTGATATGGTTAGTTTGGTTTCTTCTTCCTGGTTGGTTGTTGGGGATTTTAATGCGGTTCTGGGTGCTCATGAGGCTTTGGGTTCTCGTTCTCCTGCTCGTGGTTCTTGTGAGGATTTCAGGTCGATGATTGAGGATTGTGATTTGGTTGGTATTCGTTCTCAGGGTGCCCGATTCACTTGGGTTAGAGGTCGCAGTAACCGCACTAGAGTTGAGAGACGATTAGATAGAGTTTTGGTTTCTGATGGTTGCATTTCCTGTTGGCGGGAAATTTCGTGTGTGGCTCTTCCCCGTATCTGTTCAGATCACTGCCCGTTGTTGGTTCGGTTGACAGATTTTGAGGTCTCTAGTCATAGACCGTTTCGGTTTCAGAGCATGTGGTTAGAGCATCCTGATTTTATTGCTATTGTTCGTAGGATTTGGAGCTCTCATGTTGTGGGTAGGCCTCCTCAGGTTGTTATCTATAAGCTGAGAAGCTTGAAGAAGGCTCTCAAGTTTTGGAATTGGGAGGTTTTTGGTGATCTTAACTCTACCATTGCTGGGAAGTGTGTGGAGTTTCATTCTATTCAGCTAGATTTGTCTAACCGGGGTTTTTCAGATGATCTTTTTATGGCCGAGGCGAGTGTTCATTCTGAGCTTGATGTGTTGTTACAGAGACAGGAGTGTTTTTTTCGGGATCGGTCTAGAGTTAGGTGGCTTCGTGATGGGGATCGGAACACATCATTCTTTCATGCCTCTATCAAACGTAGGCAGTATCGTAATGTTATATCAGCCCTTTCGATTAATGGGGTTATATCGGAGGATCGGCCTACCATCAGGGATCATATCATTAGTTATTATTCTGACCTTTTTTCCTCGGATGTTTCTCAAGTTGGAAGAGATTTATCTATTGTAGATGATGTGATTCCTTCCTTGGTAACTGCCGCAGAGAACGTTTTCTTGACTAGCGTTCCATCTGCAGATGAAATTCATGATGCAGTCTTTGCTATGGATGCTGCTTCTGCCCCTGGGCCAAATGGGTTTTCTGGTAGATTTTATCAAAGATGTTGGGATGTTGTTGGTAGTGACGTGGTCCTTGCTGTTCAGGATTTTTTCATCACCAGAGTTATTTTCCCGGGTCTTAATTCCAGTTTCATTATTCTTCTTCCGAAGCTGAGGGAATCTATTTCGGTTGATCAGTTTCGTCCAATTGTTCTTAGCAACTTTCTATTTAAAATTTCTTCGAAGATTTTGGCTGATCGTTTAGCTCTTGTTGCCTCCAGGATTATTTCTCCTCAGCAGTTCGGTTTCATTCGAGACCGGCATATCGAGGATTGTATTGCTTTGGCTTCTGACTGTGTGAATGTGTTGCATAAGAAGTGCTATGGGGGTAACTTGGCCATGAAGATTGATATTCGTAAGGCTTTTGACACCCTGGATTGGTCTTTCCTTTGCAGAGTGCTTCAGGCTTTTGGGTTCTCTTCTATTTTTGTGGATTGGATGAACAGTATTCTTCGTTCGTCTAGGCTTTCAGTTCTTTTGAATGGGGTCCCAGAGGGATATTTCGGTTGCTCTAGAGGGGTTCGTCAGGGAGATCCGCTCTCTCCGCTTTTGTTTGGTATTGCAGAGGACTTCCTTAGTAGATTATTAACGAGGTTGGTGGGTTCTTCTCAGATTCTACCGATTTCCTCCCCAAGGGGTTTTTTGGCTCTAACTCATTTGCTCTATGCAGATGATGTTTTGATCTTTTGCAGAGGCACTCAAAAGAATCTAAAGCATATCATGGGTGCTTTTGGCAATTATGGTGATATTTCAGGCCAGTTGGTTAACTGGGGTAAGTCTTCGATTTATTTCGGATCTTCTATCTCCCCCTCTAGGATTGGTAGTTTGCAATCTCTGGTTGGTATGCAGATTGAGCATCTTCCGTTTTCTTATTTGGGAGTCCCTTTATTTCGAGGTAAGCCTCGAAAAGCAGTGCTACGCCCTATTGCGGATAAGATCTTGTCTAAATTCGCTAAATGGAAGGGCAAGTCTCTCTCTCTGGCCGGTCGTGCTACTCTGATCAGGTCAGTCATCACTGGTTCATTTGTGCACTCTTTCATGATTTACAAGTGGCCTTCTTCTCTTCTGTCACTAATTAACCGCAAGTTGAGAAACTTTTTGTGGACCGGTTCCTGTGAGGAGACTAAGTTGGTTCGGGTTGCATGGGATCGTTGTTGTAGGCCTTACTCACAGGGTGGTCTTGGTCTGAAAGATATTGGGTTGCTGAATGACTCACTATTGCGGAAATTCACCTGGAAGTTTATGACCTCTGATGGTTTTGCTTTCTCTTTTCTTCGGGAGAGGTATCTCAGGCATTTACAGAAGCCTCATGGAGGGTATGTCACCTCCTCGATTTGGTCTTCTCTTCGGTCTAATTATAGTTCCCTTCCGGGCAAGGGTTTCGGATTTTATTCATCAGGGTAGATGGGTGCTAGCCGATTGTTTTCGAGCGCGTTTCCCGGATCTGTGTTTTCGGATTGATCGTATTGCAATTTCTCCTGTTGTGGATTCTCTGGTTTGGGCTAATTCTCGGGATGGTCGTGTTTCTTGCAAGGCTGCTTATTCCCAGTTTTTCCGTGATATTCCTCAGGTTGTTTGGTGGAGAGATGTTTGGTCCCGTTTTATTCCCCCCTCTCGCTCTGCTTTGACTTGGCGTTTGATGTTGAACAGGCTTCCTACTGAGGATCGCCTTTGCAGGTCTGGGTTCCAGTTGGCTTCTCGTTGCAGTATTTGTGGGGTTAGTAGTGAATCTGCAGATCATCTTTTTCTTCATTGTCCCCTGGCGGTTGCTCTTTGGGAGGCGGTTTTCTCGACTTTCCAGCGACGTGTCTCTACCGACACTTGGCAATCCTTCTTCTTGCAAGCCATGTCAGTTTCCTTTAGTGAGCAGGTCAGGATTTTGTGGAAAGCGGCTATCCATGCAGTGGTATGGGGGGTGTGGACTGCTCGTAATCAGTGGATCTTTGAAGGGAAGTCGGTGGACTTTAGATCCGTCCTTTCTTTGGTCTGGTGTGCGGTTTCAGAGGCTAATCGCCTAGGGATTGGTTGTATGCGTAACTGTATGGATGACCTTTTGATTCTTCGTCGATTTGGTCTTCAGGGTCGCCCTTCTAAAGCCCCAGTTATCAAGAGTGTGGTTTGGTCGCCTCCGGCCCCCGGCTGGATCAAAGTGAATACTGATGGCGCTGCTATGGGCTCTCCGGGGGTTGGTGGTTGTGGTGGTATCTTTCGGAACTGTAGAGCATTTGTGAAGGGTTGCTTTGTTATTCCTCTTGGTCAGGTTTTCGCTTTTGAGGCTGAGCTTCTGGCGGCCTCATTGGCCATTAATTTTGCTTGGAAGTATGGGTGGCATCGAATCTGGCTTGAGAGCGATTCTTCTTATGTGGTTCAGCTTCTCTCTTCTCGTTCTGAGTTGGTTCCTTGGAGGGTTTGTCAGGCGTGGTAGCGCTGCATCTTCCAAATCTCACATATGGATTTTCAGGTTTCACATATTTTTAGGGAGGGTAATCAAGTTGCAGATACGCTTTCTAAGCATGCTTTGGAGCTTCAGACAGATTCTTGGTGGTTCTCTGCCCCGCCATTCTGTTCTTCTTTAGTTGGCAATGACTGCATGGGCCGCGAGTCTTTTCGTTTTTCTTGATGTTTTCTTTTTCTTTTTGGTGTGGCCTACGTGCCTCTTTTTGTTTGGGGTTGTTTTCCTTGGCTCTTTGTGCTTTGTTGCTTTTTGTCACTTTTTACTTTCTTTTATCTCTTTTATATACGGATACTGTCTAGGGGTTTTTCAGCATATGATCGCTTGTGATGCTTTTTCCCCTTAGATCAGTCCAATTTTATTAAAAAAAAGATTTTATTGTGGAGAAGTTTATTGTTTTTCATTTTAATTTAAAGTTAAGATAATCATTTTAATAAATTAAATAGTAATAAGGGTGAAATTGTACTTTCACAGGTTTTAAAATAGTTTACTTTCAAATATTTGGTCAAATGAACTAAAGTGATGAGTTTTAGAAAATATAAGGATTAAAGTGAAGAATATGGAAAGACATTTATAAAAATGACAAATCGTCAAAAAAGTGGACTTATGTGAAATTCTACCCTTATTTTATTTTTATATTTTTCTGATTCTCTGAAATTGCATTGTTATTTATAAGATATGTATGTACACATGTACAGTATATATTTGAATGTAAACATATTAGTTATTTCTTTATATATCAAATTTAAATCAAATCAAATCACAATATATGTAGGGTAAATTACAATGCACCTCTTGAGGTTTGGGCTTAACACACTAAGATGGAAATGTTTCATTTTTCTATACTAACACCCCTGTATTGATGAAAAATGCCCTTGTATGCTAATAAAGAGAAAAGTTTTTTGTCACTGATACCCAAGGGCATTTTGGACCTTACAATGGTAAAACAGGAACGAAACTTTTCCATCTAACTTTGGGTCAAACCTCAAGGGGTGCAGTGTAATTTACCCTATATATATTTTGTTATATCAATCATAATAACTTCTTAGGGTTAAAATTTACACTTAGGCCCTGTTTGATTTATCCACTTAATACTTAATGCCACTTATGCTTAGAATGGGTTCATGAAGTTAATTTGTTATATTTGTTAAGTAGGGAATGGAATCCATATTGTTAGAATAATGGACTAAAAATTTCAATACCAACAAACCGTCGACTTAACACAGATGAAGGCAATCTTTGGGGACTAATATGCTATTCGCCATAATATATTAAAATGTAAATATATAACAAATAATAGTCAAAAGGGCATACATGTGAAAATATTTATTTCCATAAAATATAACATGCCTATAAAACAAACAACTATATCATAACAAATTTTGAAATGAGGTCGTCTTGATATAACTTCATGAGGATATTCAATGTCAGCCACTAGTTTTAAGTGATTTGACTCAAGTGTGTATGTAGTTCTTAAAACTAGTGGCTCACATTCAATATGCTAACGAGGTTATATCATGACGTCCGCATGGCAACGGGACTGTATATATAGTACTTCTATAATTAGGAGCATCTTGACTTTATAAGTTAAGGACGTCAGCCCACAACGACGCATTCATATTGGGTGTGGGTATTTGTTAATGTGGGGCTGTGGGATCACTATTAATGTGTGGCTGTGGTTGGATGTCCGAAAATTATAAAGTTGAGATTTGGTAAGTGCGCACTAATATAACATTATGATGATATTGAACCTGAGCCACTTGTTCAAAACAAGTGAAAGGTTGTAAAACTAGTGGCTCACATTCATTATCCTCGATCATATATTTAGATCAGCGTGCACGCACTTATTTGATCATTTCTTTATATCAGTCCCGATCTGGTCATTGCACACTGATATAACTTCATGAGGATATTGAATGTGACCGACTAGTTTTGAAAAGTGCATACGCAGTCTCTTGAATGCTTGTAAAACTAGTGACTCACATTCAATATCTTGGACCGTATATTTACATCAGTGAGCATTGACTTCAACATTTCTATATATCTGTATATATATGTATAGTACATTATTTAACACAACCAATCCATCGGCCGAATGAGACTATGCCAAGTGGGAAGGAAATAAAACCAATCAAATGAATTATCCATGCCACATGGTATGCTTCCATTCACTAGGAATTTAGGTTTATTTATATCGGGTTCATACTCGTTTCAGTCGGACAATTCATAGGTGACCAAAAATGGTGTCCCAATTTGTGTGTAACCAACCAAATTGGGACATGTGCACAAGAGGGGGTAAATTTGTCCGAACACTTTATCTGAACTCTGTTTTTTAGAGCTTATTTGAGTCTGCTTTTCTGTTCAGATTCTTTTTCATGTAATTGGATTTATATTCACTCACAATGAGCTTGGTACTAGTTTTCCTTTAAAACATCTGTGGGTCACAATCATCCAGCTTTGGCTACTTCGTTTGTATACCAGAGATATGGAGTCGGACGATGAGAACGAATTAGGCAGGTGGGATCGAGTGGTTTCCCAGGTAAGTAGAAGCTTCGAGGCTATGAAACTTCTGCTGGACGAGTTCATAGCATTAGACGAAGTAATGAAAAAAAATGCTTCTAGGAACCTAGTAGGAAGGATTTCTTTAGAGGCCCGCATTGATCAACTGGAGATAGATGTGGAGGCCTTGAAGAGAATAGATAAACCACCGAAAGCTGTTTCTCTCTGCGACCGTTTCAACCGGCGACACCGACCTTTTTCATTGAAAGAGCTGACATCAACTTTGAGGATTTTCTTTTTTTAAATCCAGTTAAAGATTTTAGATTATGGTTGTTATTGTGTAATGTACGTTATTTGCCGTTTCTTTTTGTTGTTTTTTGCTGGTTATTTGCTTGGTCTGCGATCAAAACCTTGGTACCTGTGGATTCGATACCTCTGTTGTGGTTTCCATCTTTAGATCAATAGTTTTGAATTGTGTTTACTTTAATCCCAAATATATGCAGACCTTCCTAACTTTCTTACTCCTTGCACTTTCATCTCCCTCGATACTGCTTTTGTTTTCGTTGTGTTCCAATACAATAAAATACATCATCAGTCGTCAATCATGTTTTCATTTTTAAGTGAGGTTCACCTTCACCATTCTTCAACAACGGATGATACGGATTCAAAGGTTTCAGTGTGTCTTACCCACTTATATATGTGCTCTAACAAATCTGAAGTACATCGAAACTAGATATCTCACACATCATAAAATAATTTGCTCCTGGGAATGGTGATACACCTGTCGTGCACAAATGGTAAGTTCAGTATCCCATGATGGGCAAAAATAATTAGAATTCGAAGTTTACAATGATGGATTTGCGACATACCACTATGAAGGCATAAAGGTTGTGTGGGGTTGGCTCGATGGAATAAAATTGTCTTACTTATTTGACATAACACCATTGAATAAGGGTTAATAATTGAAACTGACCATATAATTAGTGGTGAAGAGATAGAGATAAAGTATAAAAAAGATTCTGAAAAGAACACTTGCTTTTGAAAAGAAAATGGATGGATTACATACGATTGTGGTCCTAAAGGTGGATAAAGCCCATCTTACTAAAAGAAAATGTCTTTCACCAAACGAAGCCCAATAGAGTAATCGATACATAATATACTACTAAATAAAGGTTTTACTTGACAATAACCACGGAACAAATTACATGTGTACGTGGGAAATGAAATACTCTTTTCGAATGAAATAGGCCCAATACGACGCATCAAGAATCCATATTACAGAGAGTTTGTGGTCGTGGATATTTTATTTACGAACAAACTTTCACCGGCCACCGGGTCAGCAAAGCCTTCTAAGCAAGGAATAATAGTTGTTCCCATTCTTAGTTTCGCAAAGAATGGTTTTATTTGAATAATAGTTCCAAGCTTTAATCAAAGATATCATCATCTGTATTTGGAGCCAATGTTTATGCATTGTTCGAAAAACAAAATAATCGCTGGGGTATCTGGACGAGTCTATCTACACCCAAGTGGCATGGTTCACAAATGATTCAAATGTTGTCTGTGCAAAGTAAATAATCCTTAATAATAATAATAACCCCATAACTTTACGTTAAGAAAAGGCAAACAACTAATACGAAACACGATAGAAGAACAAAACTCCTTACATGATAAAAGTCTAAAATAATAGATTACACGATCATATACCACACGAAGATTCAAACAAACATGCAGCATGCACAGTAAACTTGCATGATTTTGCACTAACAGATTACACAACCGCAACCTAAAGGAGATGGTGAAAAAAAATTACTACAACCTTACTAACTAAAAAAATGCCTGCTTTTATCCAATTCACAGCGTTGGTAACAACGTAGTCCGATGCTTGGTACAAGATTGTGTACACAAAGTTGTCATTTCGTACTTGTTAACAGATCAGAATTCTCTCCTCTGTTTTTTTGTTCCCCTTAGATTTGCACTACATTTTTGAGACCTAACCATAAATGAAAATAGATGGTCAAGATTTATTGCTTTCTTTCTCTCTCATGCAAGTGAATGTTTGGTTTACACCCTCTCCTACCTCACTTGAAACCTTGCAGGAAAAGGATTTTTTCACATGGCTAGCGGATGAAAGTATACCCTGTCCGGGCACACACATAGATGTGCCTACTTGTGATTGCTATGCAAGAAAGACCCATGAACATCCCTTGTAAATATAAGCACAGATTACCCATCTAAAAATTGTAAAATCTTTGTAAGTTGATCGGTCACTTTTTAGGAGATGTTTATAAGGGGGATAAGTAGCCTCCAAATTCTTTAGGAAGCGACCAAGTGAAAGAGTACCTAGCTACCCAATTGAGGTTTGTAAATAAACGAGCACTTACACTAACGTCAAACAATTCAGAACCGATATAGTAAGGTGATATTACAAGTAGGGACCACTTAAACAACTGAATGAAAGAAACATTAAATAGATCACATATTACACGCATTTTCCTTACAACCTAAGTAGAATGGCACATTGTCCGTGAATCAACCTAAGAGTGCAGATAAGAGGTTTTCAAATTGGTAGACCTTGTTGGTGCGGCATTCAAAACTGGGTCATGATATCACCTGATGGAGGGGATTAGGGTTATTAGGTAGAGGGACAAGTTTGTCTATTGTGTCCAGGTCTATGAAATATACTACAGGTGTGTGGAGGCTTGGTTGGTTGAGATGTAACAAACGCTGGTTTTTGGCACCCTGATCTGTTGTGTCCCTTTTAAGAGCAATTTGAACAAGTCTCCTGGTGATACTTCTTAATGGACTTTCTCTGTCTTCCAGAACGTCGATGCAATTTTAGCTCATGCTCGGGACTTGATAAATTCTTGTTTATACATGCGGTAGAAGGGCATATCAGATCAAAAGGGTGCCCTGGATTATGATCATGTCTAGGGTGAAGCGGTAAATCTTGTAGACAGATATCATTAGACCAAGGACATAATGACGACTTGATTTTGGCTGATTGACCCATGCCGTCTTCTTCAGCCGTAACAACAGTTGGACAATTAACTATGTCGTCATTAGCATAATCAAAATCTGATTGAACCATATACAGCGGATGTATGACAAGATTCACACAGCCAGGATTACTGCCGTTAGTAGATTTCTTACCGGCTGTAGCGAGTGGGCTTCGGGGAAATATAGACTTCCTGATTGATGGCGGAGTATTTGATTCAGTAATAGGGGAACCACTCTGAACACATTCATTGCTACCAATTTTGGATCTGTATCCGGATGAACTCACAACAGGGCTGAGTTTAGATTTACACTTTATCATGGGTGGCGGCGTACATGCCTGATCACCAGTGGAACCAAAGGTGATGGACGTAGATTTGGATTTCAGATCAGGTGGCACAGTTAACTGTTCGACCTGCCTTCGTAGCTGTTTGTGAAACACCGACACATAACATTTAGGATTCTCTTTGTTATGCGAAACAAAGATCTGTAAATCTAAGTCATAAATCATTTCAACAATGGACCCATCAATTCTAGTACTTATCTTGAAGTCAACTTCATTGGAATTTAAGCCAAACCGACTATATATCTTCTCTGCCAATGTTTTTAAAGTCTCCTTCACTGTCACTGACAAAAAGAAAACAACTTTAGGGTTGAACTGTCCATCGTAGTTCACTATCAATAGAACCATATTCCTAAAGCTGTATGCAACAGTTGTAATCAGTTCCATAATCATGGAATTAAAATACATGTCATCAATGACAACGTATGATCAAGGAATTAAATTTCGTGTAAGTTTATGAAATTTCGTGTAATGGAGGGATCATGGAATGTAATTTCGTGTTGTCATGGGAGGATCATGGCATGTAATTCATGTCATGGAATGTAATTTCGTGTTGTCATGGAAGGATCATGGAATGTAATTTCATGTCATGGAGGATCATGGAATGTAATGGCAGAATCATGGAATGTAATTTCGTTTCATGGAGGATCATGGAATGTAATTTCGTGTCATGGAGGATCATGGAATGTCATTTCATGTAATGGCAGCATCATGGAATGTACTGTCATGGAATGGAATGGCAGCATCATGGAATGTACCATCATGGAATGTCATTTCTTTTCATAATTTCCTGTCATGCTAGGTCCTACCAAAGGCTTAAAGTAAAGCATGTAACCCCCAATTAGGGCGCCTGACATAAACAAACACACATAGGCTGCCGCAACGAAGAAAAAGACCCTTCTCGATTTTTTTCAACAAATGTTATATGAATATGAAAATGCCCCAAGTGAATAATATTATTTAGACTGAAATAATCGTATGTTATATGAATATGAAAGAAAGCATTAATATGTACTTAGACTGACATAAACAAATAGGCCGCCGCGACGAAGAACAAGATGACCCTTCTCAATCATTTTCAACATATGTTATATAAAATTATGAAAGAACTCAATCAAATATAGTTGCAGTTACAGTTCGAGTTCCTAAGGATACATACCTTCTTTGATATTGGGGATGGCTGAAACAGTTTAGGACCGATTTAATCACGGCAATGCTTCGACAACTGGAAATAAGTTTATGGCGGAGATACGAAATATTGAGGGTAAATTTTTTTAAAATTAGGTGCCATTTCGAAGTGTAAGGATTTGGGTTTACAGACTTGGAAGCCGCAGCGAGTTTTAGGGATTGGATTTGGGGATTGCCTTCATCTGAGATAAGAGAAGGAGAAGAGGGATCGATTACGACCGATTCAATCACGGCAATGAATTGACAACTGGAAATAAGATTATGGCGGAGATACGAAATATTATGGGTAAATTATTTTAAAATTGGGTGTCATTTCAAAGTGTAAGGGTTTGGGTTTACAGACTTGGAACTCGTAGCGTATTTCAGGGATTGGGTTTGGGGATTGCCTTCATCTGAAATATAAGAATGAGAAGAGGGATCGATTACCCATAAAGCAGATTATATAATGACAGGGTCATTTTCGACCTCTTACATCAACAACCACTGACAACTCTCCAGGGGTATACTTGTCAAAGAACCCACTAACTTCCACCACACAATCCATGATCCATGATGGTATCGGTTATATTTTTTTTTTTTTAAAAAAAACCTAGTGGTTATATCTAAAAATTGGAAAACCAAAGTGGCTATTCCATGGAATTAACCGAAAACTAAAACATTAGTGATTTTAGTGGTGACGGTGACGGATCTAAGAGGAGGCTAGCTAGGGCATGACCCCTTCCTTAAGAAAATAAAAATAAAAATATTCTTTAAAATTAATATATGTAGTATTAAATCTTGAAAAAAAATTTCTTTATCCCCTAAATATCCCTAAATATTGTATTTAAATACCATTGACGTCAATTTTTGGTAAAACCTAGTCAACAACACGCTGGCTAATCGATACTTGAATCAACCAATGAAGTGCGATCTTGATCATGCTTCTACTATGTGCGCAAGTTGGTGAGATATATAACAAATGTAAAGAGTGATAAGAAATAATAAAGACACTTGGATTTTTACGTGGAACACCCTAAAATAGGGAAAAAAACATGGTCTTCTTGACGATTGAGAAATACAAATGTTCACTATGTAAGAATGATTACATTTTGCAAGTGGGGTATTGCTTATGGTGCCTCCCTATTTTCTTTGCTTGATAGATGTGTTTATATAGAGGTTAGGGTGCTGTCCTATCCCTTTGCTTCAAGCAAATATTATTATTAAGTGAGATCCTAGGAGGATCATATCTGGGCGAGACTCTTGTCGAATCGAGTCTTCTTGCATTTATTGTGCAAGGATCTTCATTCATTGTGGGAATAGTCTTCAAAATTTTCACATTTATTACTTGATTTGTCAACAGATGGATTGTTGGTGATCGCTTTGCCTAATCCAAGGCTAAGTTTTGTGGAAAATATGCTTAAATCTAGTGTTATTGATGATATTTCCTATTTGTTGTGTGCACATTTCTTTGTGACATATTTTGAATGCATCACTGTAGCTGTTATTTTGTGATAAATTTTATTATTTGTCATCATGTTTTTTTCAATTTAGACTTTTTTTAAAAAAAAATTGTTACAATTAGTTAAAAATTTAATAATTTGTGGCAATTAATAAACTTAGTCAGAAAATTACCTTATAAAAAAAAAAAAGGAAAGCTTTTATTTCAAAAACAGGAAAAATTTTATTGTGTAAATACTTGTAATTTTCTTTTCACTTATTTCATATTTCCTAAACCATATCATGAATCTTTAAATTTTTTGTTCCAAACACATAATCATATTTCCTAATTTTTTGTATGCCGATTTCCTAATTTTTTGTATGCTATCGTATAGATTTGTTCCTGGTTAAGCACCTAAAAACAGAGGGAGTGGGATGGAATGTTTAGCTTATTCAGGAGGTTTTTTTTTAAGGAAGACGCAGACCTTATTAAGACGATCCCTTGTAGCATCACTAGAAGAGAAGACATTTTGACTTGGCATTACACCAATGATGGGGAATATACGGTTAAAAGTGGGTACCATCTGAGCATGAATAATCTCTTGAAGCCTAGTTCCTAAAATAGCCCTCAAGGTGAGAATTCGTGGTGGAAGACTCTATGGAGAATTAAGGTGCCACCTAAAGTTGGGCTTTTCATTTGGAGTGCTTGCCATGACTGGCTTCCAACTTCGGTGAGCCTGACAAAAAGGGGGATCCCAACTGAGTCTATATGCCGACCTATTTGCGTTCCTTTGAAACAACTATGCATGCGGTTTGGGGTTGTGATTTGCTGAAGAATATGCATGGAAAATGTAATTTCATGAAGGGTCTTCCCTAGAAACATGATGTTCATTTCCTCGATTTCTTCATATCCTTTATCAACTGCTTGCAAGTAGAAGATCTTGCTTTGCTTACTGTTATCCTTTGGAGAGTTTGGTTCTCTAAGAATCAGCAAGTTCACGGCAAGAAGAATTTAATTTTGGAGGATGTGGTGTGTTGGTCAGGTGCCTCTGTCTGAGTATCTTACGGCTATCACTCCTGCTGTTGAGTTGAATCCCTATCATTGGAAGCCTCCTGATGCTAATTGTTTTAAAATTAATGTTGATGCTTCCCTAAAGAAGGGGACGCATTGTGTGGGTGGAGGGATTGTGATTTGTGACTACAAAAGTATTGTCATGGCTACAAGTGTCTACAGGATTCAATCTCGACTTTCTCCTCAAATTGCGGAAGCCATGGCCATTCTTCGGGGAATTGTTTTTGGTAGAGATATGGGTATGGTTCCTGTTGTCATCGAATCGGACACTCTTGGGGTTGCTAATTTGGTCAATATAAGGGAGAGCCCGCTCACTAACATTGGTATTATTCTGAGCGATATTCGGGAGCTGTTGCTCAGTGTCCCTATGGTTCTATTACTTTTATTCCTAGAAAGGCAAATATGGTTGCCCATTCTCTTTCTAAAATGGCCCTTTCGATTTCAGAGGACCAATTTTGGTTAGATGAGTATCCTCTTTGTGTGGAGAATTGGATCCATGGGGATGCCCCTGTCTAGTTGTTTCGTTTTTATTTAAGTTCCTATTCCTAAAAAAAAAAAAAAAAAAAAATTATATATTCATTGAGACCTAAAGGACTTCAAAAATAATTATTATCTTATGCATTTAGCTAGGTTATTAATTTAGTACACAGGCCTGAGTCGAGACCAGAAGATTTTATTATTTAAGCGGGGTTATTAATTTTTCGAGTTTTACTGTAATTTATAAACATATATATAATCCAAAATTATGGTCAAACATAACTTATGCTATGTTTGGGATTGCTTTACTTAAGAAATAATTTACTTATAGCTTAACTTAAGAAATAATCAGCTTCAAAGATAAGTTGATAGATGTTTAATAAATTGGCTTTGTAAATAATCAGTTTAAGAAAAAGGAAGTGCAAATGTAGTGTGTTTGGCAAACTTTCATTGATTATGGAAAATGACTAAAATGGACATGATTGTTAAAATGTAATATATTATTCAATTATTTTTTTCCTAGTTTTTTTTTTTTTTTTTCATTTTTTTTCTAGCCTTTTTAATTAATTATTAAAAAAAAAATCTACCAATTCAACTCGGTTTCCCCCAATACAAAGTTACAAACCCTCTTGAGTCAACTCCATCTTCTCCAATACATAGCCTACCGAGTCAACTCACTCACTCAATCAAGCTCCATTAATGGAAACTCATTGGCCAATTGCAACTCTTGAGAGATCCACCTGTGACGTTAGGGGAGGAGGCTGGATCTCCTCTGGTAATGGAGGAGGCAAAGAAAATCCTCTTCATGTTCTCGCAATCAAAGTCGTGAGATTCGTCACGATTTTGATCTTGACAATGGAAGAGGCTTCTTCCTCTTCAATTTGCGGAGCATAACTGGCTTCTCCGTCATCAGTGGGGTTAGTTATACTCTGGTGATGGAGGAGGCTACTCATCCTTCATTCTTGCAATCAAGATTGCGACAAAATCTCGTGATTTCGATTGCGTTTCGCCATTGTTAGAGGAAACTGTCGATTGAAGAGGCTTCCTCTGTTGACCGAAGTCGTAAGAGAATTGAAGGCCGTTTATCCTCCTGTCACTATCGCCGATGACGATGGTGGTTGCTATCGCCGATGACAATGGTGGCCACAGATTTTTTTTATTAAAATATTTTTTTTTATATTTTGGGAGAAATTCATTTTCATTCCTCTAGTTTGACCTATTAGCCAAATTGGTCCCTCTAGTTCCAGTATTGTCTTGACAGGTCCAACTGTTTAATATTTTTTAATTGTTTTTATTTTTTATTAATTAATTTAAATATATTTATTAATTGATTTTTTAAAAAATTTAAAAAGGATGGAGCTAGAGTTTTGTTAAATTAAAGTAAATGTATTTTGGGTATTATTCATTTAGTCCCTATGTTTTTTTGAAATGTATATTTTTTACTCACTTATTCATTTTTCACTGGATTAGTCCCTATGTTTTTAAAAAACCACTCAATTTGATCCCTCTGACTAGAATTTTGACGGTCAACCATCATAGAAAATGCAAAATAACATTTTTGCCCTTGATTTTAAAATCAAAATAAAATAAAAAGAAAATATTTATTTTCTTAATTTTATTTATAATTGTATATTAATTTTAATTTTTTTTATATAACTATATACATATATAATTTCATATTACCACTAATTAATATTGCATCCATGAGTGCATTTAACATTATATATATAGACAATCTATAGAACAACGGTGTTTCTATACACCTTTTAAAAAAAAATCCAGCTCATCAAATCTTGACCCTTGATTTGTCCAACTTTCACATCTAATGGTTACGTTTTAAAGTTGTTGTGATTCCCTATGCATCCTAATATTACCTTCTTAGTGATGCGCCCGAACCGGTTCTACCAAAAATGGCTAATGCCTACGCTATTCTACCACGGCTATTCTAAACAGACGTGCGAGTGTATCACCCTTCACAAGTGCACGAATCGTTCAACTCGTATAGGGTGCACAAGTACGGGTTATCGTTCCCATGAGAGATAGGTCGGTTATAAAATTAGAATCACTAGTCTAATGCAATATTTAAATGAGACTGAGATTAATTAGAGAAAGATGCTAGGGGAGATATGATATTAATAATGATTCACCACCTAATAACCACTCTTATGGATTTGAAATCAAAATCACTTAAGCTAGTTCCATTTACAATTAAAAGCAATTCAACAACTCAGCTAGAGTATCCTCTAAAGTCCTAGAGTAACATCAAGTGAGTATTTGGGTTATGGAACTGTTTTCAAGAGTGTGATTCACAAATTATTTCCATTAATCTACACACTCTGCTCAATTAGTTATTGGATGACCATACGCAATTCAAAAGTTATTAAATAAGCATGTCATCATCCCTTAGCACAAATTACCAATATATGTTATTCAAAAGTATATGAGAAACATACAATGATTTAGTCATCTTAGGATAATTGTTAAACATAATGTGATTTTCATAAAAGAGAGTGATATACAAGGTGGTTTACATCCTTATTATCATAAATCCCCCAACAAAAGTGATTTAGTTACACATGATATCTAAAGAAAGCATAAGTAAAAAAGAAAAGGAAGAAATACACCCCTTGAAGTCTTGTCAAATTCCAAGGAAGAACAACCTCCTTCACAACAAATACACTTAAAGATTATCACAAGTAGCTCTTCTAGAACTAATTTCACTAATTACTTTACCAAGATGAGTTTCTTTAAGCTAAAGTAATTGCAAAAATGATCAAAAACTTCCTTTAACTACTCTATGCTAAAAGAGAGAGTCTAAAACTATCTTTTCTATCTCTCAATTGTGTCTATTCATCACAAAAAATGATTATTTATGTCTTTCCCTTGATATTAGGCAAGGAAATGCCGGAAATGTCCCCTGCAGCGTCGTCCACGGCTTCATTCCGCGGGGATCCTGTGGGATCTTCTTTCACAGCCTTCACGGTTTTGGTTGCCCTACTACGCGGCTTCTTTCTTACTGGAACGAACCCGCGAGCTCAACAAAATTCCTCAGCGGGCTTGCCTCCTTCTAGTTAGTAGCTTCTTGCCCATGGCCTGAACCCGCAGGATAATTCCCCGCGAGTTCAGGTCTTCTGGCTGGCTGGCAATGTCTCTCTGACCTTCCCGCGACTTTGTTCCGCGAGTTCTTTCCCATGAGGTTCTTCTCATGTTAACTTTCGCTCCTATTTTGACCTCTTTATTCCAACTTCGTGCAATCACTTCCCTAAATGAGTATTTTACATGTACTTAACCAAAACGCATGTTATATACACAAAAGTGCTCGGAAATGAATACAAAAGATAGGAAAAGGGAGCGCTCAATGTGAACATTTGGAGCGCGATCAAACCCCCAAACCTATCTTTTGCTCATCCTTGAGCAAAACAAAGTAAGGAAAAACAAAATTACTAAGTAAACTAAACTAACTAAACTAATCCACTTTCGTAGGAAGCACGATGACACTTAGTACGTGCCACAAGCCTTTTAAACCTCTAGGTGTCCCTAGTGTCCATTTTCATAGGAAGCACGATGACACTTAGTACATGCTATAAGCCTTTTAAACCTCTAGGTGCCCCTAGTAGGAGGAGTGTAGTCTCTTGAGGGTTTACCAGATATAGTACCCACAAACACAACTCTGTAATTGAATATTGAGATGCTACAATATATATACAAACAAAAACTTTACGCAAGCTAAGCATTCTCAATCAAGACTATTACAATTCCACTTCCATCAAAACACCACGTAATGCCATTATGCCACACTCAGGATGCCTTTGGTGTATGAATCAAGAACTAATTGCCTAGGGGTAAATTCATCTTGACTTATATATCTCATGGGTTTAACTCTTTCTTCTCTCAGAGCCTTAGGCTATCTCTCATCAACCACAGGCGTTCTTCGAAGTTATGTAAAATAAAAATTTGAATTCAATGCATGTGAATATATAAAATAGTGCACTTTATGGTGAATGATCTCATGAATGAATTGATGAACCATGAACGTGGAGAGAACATGTTTTGACTCATATTCCCAAGCTAGACTTCTAAAAGATCAACTAGGGCTTTCATTTGGTTGTAATGGGGCCATGAGTGAATTTGAGAAGAGTGGAATGAAATTAATGGAATTTTAAAGGTGTCGATCAATTTACAAATGATATTCTACTAGCTCATTATTCAAATGTCTACAAGCGTCTAGGCTAAGATTAACATTTTGATGATTTTGCTAATTGGTACTCAATTATGAGTATTTAGTCTATTAGGTCCTATGGCCTTAAGTGTTTATTTGTACACTTTTACAATTTAGCCTCTATAATGCACATTTCTCTGTCATCGCCTGAGTACTCGCTATTTTCGGATTTGAGCCAACCAATTGCATTTTGAACTATGCAAAATCTATGATCAACAACTAGAGTTTCCAAGTGATTGATGCATATGGATAATATGTGGTGATGAAATGAATGGTTTGTGTTTGGCCTTAAATTGGCAATTGGAGCACACATTCATAAGGATAGTGTTTTGGTAATGGAGTTGAGCACACATATGCCTAGAATCATATCCGTTAGTCTATCTAACAAGGAAATACAAGTCTCACAAGCAGTCTACAATATTTTCATGTTCTATGGCAATCAATGCTAACTGCATGTGAATGAAATCTCAATGCAATTCTAGTTTTGAAAAGTTCTTTTTATAATAGAACAAATTATACCCTCTCAAATGATTGTTAAGGTTCAATGTCTCACACGGGTAGTCTCCACAATTCTCCTAGGAGCAACAATTATAAGGTTCATTTACCTCAGTATCCGAAGTTTGGCACTGTACAAGCATATTTATAGTAGTGCAACACTTAGATGGCATGCATACTAGTAAAAACTTAGATTTCAAAGCATAGTATGACATGTTCTTATTGGTAAACAAAAGTAAACAACTCATGAAACAAAATTTTTCAAAATTTTTGTCAGAGATTTGAAATTTTTTCCTAAACACCTATATAAAATACCAATACACATATCTAACTAAAATAATACAAAAGTTGTCCCACACCCCCAAACCTAAACCAAACATTGTCCCCAATGTTCTTGTGGACAAGAATAGTTAAAGTTTAGAGAAAGTGTAACAAAAATTTACAAAGATTAAAACTAACATCAAAACAAAATTCTAAGATCCAAGCACCATATATTTATGCTCTTAGATCTAATTAACAACAAAACAAGCAAGCATATTAGTTAGGATAGAATGTAAAACCTGGTGGGCTCTCCGTGAGTTTGTACCCGTGGGTCATTGCTAGATGTACGATGTCGCGCACATTTGGCGAGCTTGAAGTCTTGGTTCAGCTGGCTTGCTCCCGCGGGTTTGAACCCGTGGTAAATACCCACTAGATCCTTGTGACTCCTTTCTTCTGGTTGGTGAGAATAATCTCTCGAATTTAACCCGCGGGATAATCCTCATCTACTTTCATGAGATCATTTTCTTCTGGCTCATGGCTTTGTTCCTGCGGTACAATGTAGCTAAGCTCTCCAGAGCCAGTCCGCGGTTTCATTCTTTCTTCTCTGCTGGAATTGTCTTGCGGACTAAAGTCGCGGCTCCTTGTTTTTGCCAACTTTTGCTGTCATTATTCCCTTTCAATCCTAATCTCTACGTAGCACAAACACTACAACTAAAATCATATGCAATTGCTTGATAAAAATATACATAATAACTATTTATTTCTTCCTAAACTATTTAAACTAATAATTACAAAGAATATGTATCTAGGTGGGGTGCCTCCCACCAAACGCTAGAGTTACCATCTATGCAAGATGCATGAGAGCTCTACGGCTCTATAAGTACTATTTATTCCAGCATTCGTACTTCGTCCATCCCCTATAAGTACAGCTTCACTATATGTCCATTCACCATGAACGTATCCCCGTTCTTCTCATTTAGTAACTAGACAACTCCATATGGGAACACTTGGAGTATTCTATATGGTCTATACCATCTTGATCCGAGCTTCCCTAGAAATAACCTCAACCTAGAATTGAACAAGAGAACCAGCATGCCCAAATGTAAATCTTTCTGGATTATGTTCTTGTCATGCATTCTCTTGGTCCTCTCTCTATAAATCTTGGCATTCTTATATGCCTCGTCTCTAAGTTCTTGAAGCTCGTTAAGTTGAAGTTTCCGCTCTTCTTTTGCTTCGTCTATATCACAATTCAACTTTTGAAGTGCCCAGTAAGCATTGTGCTCTAACTCAACTGGAAGATGGCAAGCTTTCCCAAAAATCAGATGGTATGGTGTCATCTCAATCAGAGTCTTGAACACGGTCCTATAAGCCCACAAGGTGTCATTTAGCTTGAACGACCAATCCCTCCAACTTGTGTTCACTGTATTTTCTAGTATCTTCTTGATATGTCTATTACCGACTTTTACTTGACCAGATGTCCGAGGATGGTAGGGGGTTTCAACCTTATGATTCACACTATATTTCTTCAAAAGTGAGGCAAATACCTTGTTGTAAAAATGACTACCCCCGTCACTAATGATAGCACGTGGAGTCCCGAATCTCGAGAAAATCGCATTCTCACAAACTTCACAACTACCTTACTATCATTGGTCTTCATGGCTATTGCTTCAATCCATTTCGAAATGTAGTCCACTACTACCAGAATATAGGTGTATCTATCTATAGGTGGGAAGGGTTCAATGAAGTCGATTCCCTATACATCGAAAATCTCTACTACCATTTGACCAGATTGTGGTATCTTGTTCCTCTTTCCTATGTTCCCTGTTCTCTGACATCTATCACACCGTAAGCAAAAGTGATAGGCATCTTTGAACAATGATGTCCAATAGAAACCCGAATGAAGAACCTTCATTGTCGTCTTTTTGGAACTGTAGTGGCCTCCACATTGAAGTTCATGACAGAACTTTAAGATATCTAACTGTTCACTCTCTGGAATGCATATCTTAATGATCTAATCTGCCTCATGTTTGAACAAGTATGGGTCATTTCAGAAGTACTGCCTTGCGTTGAAAACAAACCTCTTTTTCCCCTGACTAGTCATGCCTACTAGGAAAATCCAGTTTGTGAGGTAGTTGACTACGTCAGTATACTATGGCTTTATGTCGCTTAGTCTCAAAAGCTGCTCATCTAGAAAACTGTCTCTCAAAGGAAGTGTGTTCTCCTCTATATATGACTCTAGAATCATCATACTCAAGTGATTTGCCACCACATTCTCACTCCCTTTCTTTTCTCTGATCTCTAAATCGAATTCTTGTTACAGAAGGATCCACTGAATTAGTCTAGGTTTGGCATCCTTCTTCTAGAGGAGATATTGGAGTGCTGAGTGATCAGTGAATACTATAACCTTTGCTCCAATCAAAGATGATATGAACTTTTCCAATGCAAAGATCACTGCTGGCAACTCTTTCTTAGTTGTTGAGTAGTTCATCTACTTGTCATTCAGAGTCCTTGAAGCATAGTAAATGGCATGAGGAATCTTGTCTACCCTCTGTCCTAGGACTGCCCCAATTGCATAGTTGGAAGCATCGCACATTAGCTCGAAGGGTAAACTTCAATTAGGCGCCCTCATGATGGGTGTGGTGGTTAATAACTCCTTAAGTTTATTGAAGCGCATTTCTTATCAAAGTTGAATTCAGTCTCTTTCTGAAGCAATCGACACAAGGGTCTTGAAATTTTCGAGAAGTCCTTAATGAATCTCTTATAAAACCCTACATGTCCCAAGAATGCTCTGATTTCTCTAATTGATCTTGGGGACTGCAAACTCCTAATACTGTCAATTTTCGCCTTATCCACCTTAATGCCTCTACCAGAAATGATGTGTCCTAACACTATCCCTTCATTCACCATGAAGTGATTTTTTTTTCCCAGTTTAACAACAAATGAGCTTGCTTACACCTTGCCAAAACTGAAGTCAAGTTCCTTAAACAATCGTCGAAAGAATTTCCCATCACTAAGTAATCATCCATGAAGATCTCTATGATACCCTCCACCATATCTGAAAATATAGATGTCATGCACCTCTGAAATGTTCTCGGTGCATTACATAGTCCAAACGACATCCATCTGTAGGCGAATGTACCAAAAGGACATGTGAAGGTGGTCTTCTAGAGCAATAGTGATCTGATTGTACCTGGAGTACCCATCTAAAAAGCAGTAATGACTATGACCAGCCAGACGCTTTAACATCTGATCAATGAATGGCAGTAGAAAATGATCCTTTTTAGTGGCTGTTTTGAGTTTCCTGTAATCTATGCATACTCGCCACCCCGTCTAAACCCTCTATGGTACCAACTCATTGTCGTCATTATGCACCATAGTCAAACCAGACTTCTTCGGTACTACATGAATAGGGCTAACCAACGTGCTATCTAAAATGGGGTAAATGATACCATTTTCTAACAACTTGATGACTTCCTTCTTGACTACATCCTTCATGATTAGATTAAGTCTCCTTTGACCCTTTATAGTCGGCTTGGAACTATCCTCAAGAAAGATTTTCTGCATGCAAGTGGTAGGGCTAATTCCTTTCAAGTCATCCAACGACCACCTTATTGCCTCTCTATAGTACCTGAAGACAGTGATTAACTCTTTCTCTTCCGCCGGTTGCAAACCTGATGCAATAATGATTGGAAGTGTCTTATTCCTTCCAAGGAATGCATACTTCAAGGTAGAAGGTAATGGTTTGAGTTCTAAAATGGGAGAGGAAGTTGTACGTGGTAGCTCATCCCAAAGAATGTGCTCCCCGGTTTCCTCTTCTTCAACTGTGGCACTAGCCCAGACTAAAATCTCTACCCAATCAGTCTTTTGACCCTATTCTATCACGTGGTCTTCATAAGCCATAGAGTCAATGAGATTCCTCTCTGAATAATCAGCCATCAACACATCCTCGATGTTGTTTTCCATCATCCTTTAGTGAAAAGATAAACACTGCATGGAATATAATTAGCAAAGAAAAATTACTAAAACTAGTTAATACTATTATCTATATGGTTTAAATGTCCTTAACTACTTCTTATTACTTACGAAATCTACTTGAAGTGTGTGTGTACAAAGTCTTTCCATGCCATTCACTACTTAAGGCATAAGTTTAAAACAATATCATTAACACCATGCATGCCTTAAGTCTACAATTCACTTACTTCAAGAAGTATACCATACTCACTCATCCTGGTCATTTCATACCAACTTATCAACCTAGCTTGCAGTTGTCTCTAGATGTTATCTATTAAGCTTTACCTTCTATTTCTGAGAATTTTAGCAACATAACATCATTATATCCTTAAGAGTCAAAGAAAATGTAGAAGTAGAAAAGACTTGCACAATAAGTAAAAGAGATGAGTTTTTAGGGATACCTTGAATGAAGATCCAGAAGAAAGAGTGTTTGAGTTGAGAGTAAAATTGTATCTTTGAAAACTTAGACTCAAAAAGTTGCTCATTACCTTTAAAAACCACTCAGGTCGACCCCGCGGCTTCTTTCGTGAGCATATTCCTGCGAAATGAACTCGTGGGAACAGGACACTATGCTTCCAGTTACCTCTCGCGGTTTCTCTTCCTTTTGGCTCGCGGTTAATATCCTGCGGACTAAGAGTCACGGGCTATTTCCTCTAAAACCTCGCGAGTTTTGACCCTTCTGGACCGCGGCTATATGCTCGCGGAATGAAGTTGCTGACTCTTGCTCGAACAACCAGCGGGTTTGGTTCCTTCTAGCTCACAGTTAATTCCCTCAGCATCAACCCACGAACTGTTAGGATTATGCTCAATAGCAAGAGTGTATTATTGTAATTAACAATCTTTTTCATATTAATAAAGTGATTTCTGGTTTAAACAAATCTTATAGCATTTATAGTTTAATAATTGTCAAAGTAAATAATCATAAGGTCTAAAGACTATGAGAAAAGAAGAATTGTTCGTACATCTGGATATGTATGTGGTAGACACAATTCTTTAGTTAGTCTTGAATATTGTTCACAACTTAAGTTAAAGGTTGGGCACCTTTATCTTGTTAAAGTTGTAGAATTCATTTGCTAGCATTTGAGTGGGATCAAATGAGATATGATGAGTCTAAAATCATCAGAGTATCTTCGAGCAAAAGAATCTAGTGCACTGGGTGCATTGAACTGGATCACAATGAAATACTTTATCTATAACCGTCAGTAGATAAAAGTAATTTCATTATCAGGACAATCGGAGAGTCTATCTTAATCCTGAGATAAATGATGGACTTATGGTTGCAAGTGATATCATTTGAGTTATCAATGAGTACGATTATATCGCATAGTCTATCCTCGATAGTTTGGTGATATTCATTTGTTAATCGATAGAGGACTTCATTTATAGATATGGACATCGTGGCTCCATTTATCGAATGAGAGTATAATATCATCATATGGATGTTTTGAGGTAATTGGATATTAAATCTCAACGTTGAGTTTTCGATAGTGTCTATTGAAAACATGGCTTCTGGACAAGTCAAAATATCCAAGTTCAAAATGTGGTCATATGAGTAAATATGGTAACTTGGAGAGTTATAGGCGGTCTATGAACTCTTGGCGATTACTGATATTAATCACGAGGATACACTATCTCCAACATGATTGTCTAGGGTATGAATGAGGAAACATCTTCCTTTTCTGTCTTTATTTAAGAGTTCAATTTTAGCTCTTTAGTGGAATGAGTTAAAATTAATGGATCGGACCTAAGTGAATCATTTGTTGATTGTGATTAGGTTATGTCTATTGAAGCTTAAATTTAGATAGCCCGCCAAGATCCCCAATCCACACGGACTTGCATGGATCACTTGATATATTCTACTAGACCAATTTAAGGTCCATCTAGAATTGCATTTAATATATTAAGAATATAATTTGCACATTATTTATGTAATGGGCTGCTCAATTATATTTATATATTAATGAATGACATGTAGGCTTGTTTCTTTTAGTAAGAATGGGTCTAGTTCACATGTGGGCTTTTTATTTAAAGTCCTATGGATTAAATGAAATAAGAAAATAATATTTGGCCCAATATTTTTATATGGGGCGGCAAGGTGATTAATTAACCTTATATATTATTTTGTTTTCATTGTTTAATTAAATAAGAATTAATTAATTTATTAATTAATTGTTTAATTAAGAAACAAATCTTTTCTGATTAGGAAATATGATTCCTAAAGGTATACTATTGGTAGTAGCATACTTAAATTAAAAGACTTGTTTGACAAGGAAATAAATAATTAATTTTATTTATTTAATCAAATAAGAAGTCTTTTTATTTTAGTCAAATAAAAGAATAAAAGATTTATGAGTTTGAGTAGGGTTTGGAAGTCTTAAACTAAATAGGAATTAGGGTGCAATACAAACTCCTTTTGGTTTGAGGATTGCGGCAACCCTAGTCCCTTTTGGCTAGAGAATTCGACCACCCTAGTAAAAAGGAAGAAAGAAAATTTTGCCACATATATAAGTGGACTTATAATTTTCGGCCACTGAGGGTTTTGATGTGCTTAATTCTATTTTCTTCTTCTTCTCAATTCATAGAAAGATAACTTTTATTCTACTAAAACAAAAAGAGACATAGATTATTCTTTGATGGTATACTATTTGCTTATTCATCAATAAGCTTGTGTATACAACATCAATCGAGGTTCACGCGAGTTTCGATCATAAGATTGAGAACTCAAAAGTGACCGGAATAATCTTAGTGTTCTTTTGATTGTTTTTGTGACTAACAAAGAAGGGAAAAGTTTGTTTTATCCAATCACAGGCTTGCAATTCAAAGAAAAGGGAGACCACGCTCCTAGGTGATTCACGTTCGTGCTAGGATTGAAGATCTTGCGGATTACCATCGACGTAAGTCAATCGGATCACGCGACAAAAGGTATTCTTCTTTTGTTAGATAAAATATATCTTTAATTGATTAAAAGGGTTTAAGGTTCATAAAAGGAAAATTTTTTAAAAGCTACTAAACCTATTATTTTAGTCTCACTTCCGCTGCGTGTACTTTTACGGTATATTTTTCCCTACACGAACTCCACCAGACTCCTCCATGAGTTTTACACTATCTAGCTAGCGGCTTCTTGCCCGTGGGTTCTAAACTTGCAGTAGGCAATGAGCCCTCCTTTGGTCCCTTTTTGACACTGAGACCTGCACATTCACTTCACACACATAATATATGCACTCCCAGCTCAATGCTCAGGGATTACACAACAAGTAAAACATACTATATAATTAATATTCAAGGTTGTGGGTTAAATGACCCCCAAACCTATTTAATTGTCCCTAATTAATAATTACAACCTAACAAAAATGCACGATTCTTAAACAAATCAACTTCGGCCCTAATCCTTTGGCCAACAACCTGCACATACACAAAATCCATTAAACTATTCACGTATTCAAATGTGAACTAGATGTGCTCGTGCTCTCAAATTCTGAACCGGATATAGGAGGGGAAAGTGGCAAGCTAGGAGATGTGTGTTCCTTAGGGATCCACATCCCAGAACCTGGTGTGGACTTCACCTTAAGTTGGGGAGGCTCTTTGTACATGTCCTTTCACACCCACATTTACCTTGGCTTCCCCAAAGGCCTCCTAGGTAACACATTCCTAGTCTTACAGAACTCATGGTATTTCATACAATCGGGCCTTTTATGCCATTGAGTCCTACAGTAATAACAAGTTGGAGAATAGAAACTACCTCCATGGTTGTAATTCTTTGCCATGCTTTTGAGGTCATTTGTGGAGCGCTTCCTCGTTGGATAGTCTCTGTTCAATTCATCCACCATGTCCCTCTCTTCCTTCTCCTTTAGCAATTCGAAGATCCTATCTTGCATCTTTTTTTGTAGATGAAGCATAGGCCTCCTTCAGATCAGCCATGAGCTGCATGATCTCTGTGAGATACTTCAATTGCTCATTTTTTTCTTGCTCAACCTTCTCAATTCTCAACAACAACTGATTGTTGAGTTCAACCAATTCATCTTTCTTCTTTGCCTCAAGATCACTTGAGGTCTTAACATCCGCTTCCGAAGCTCTCAGAAACTCATCCATCTCATCAGATTCTAGAGAAGCTTGGTTAGATAGGCATCCTACTTCATTTTTAGTTTCTTTCCTTGCCAAGGGTTTAGCACCAAACAAGTCAAATTCCACCACATCATCCAAAACACTCAAAGGTCAGTTTTACTCTGTAGCTAACTCCATAGCCTTTACCTCCTCCCACAAGAGCGAAGGTACTAGGGAAGAAGAGGAAGAGAGTCAATTAGATAATGACTCAAGTGAAGATGATTCCTCATCTAACTCCACAAATGGAAATGTGGAGAAAATGGATATTCATGACTACATAGTCAAGTTTGAGAGTTCAATGTTAAAGAACAAGAGAGAAATTAGGAGATTGAAAGAAGAAAAACTAGAGCTCTCAGCACAAGTTGACCACTTAAGTGAAGAAGTGATGAGAACCATGGAGAATGAAGAAAAGCTAAAAAAAGGAGTTAGCCTTATCTAAGAGGAATGAAGAAGGTTTGAAGACGGAGCTTGAAGAAGCTAAAGGGTCATTGACCAAGATGGCTTCTAGCACCAAGAAACTTGACCATATGCTAGGTGTTGGAAAAAGTCCTTGTGACAAGAGAGGTCTTGTGTTTGAAGATGGTAAGGAGACCTCCACTCCCAATAAGACCGTGTTTGTCAAGAGCATGAGCAACAAAGAAGCTTCACCGATGCAAACTCCTAGGAAGAAGATTGATCTAGGACAATGCACAAATAGTGCACAAGTGAAGGTGGCACCAAGAAGGCAACCTTAAGCTCAACCTACAAGAGCTCCCCAAGTCAACTTTCCTCAACAATTGGCTCATCAAGGAAAGAAACCAATCATGCAAACTCAACCTAGGAAGCAAGCAAGATCGGTTTAACAACAAAGAAGAAATGAACCGATTCAATCATAACGACATAGGAAAGCTCCTATGCATGCTTAAGGACATAGTATGATTTCTAACTTCATCCCTACATGTCATTATTGTGGTATTGATGGTCATATTAGACCAAATTGCTTTTGTTATATCAAAATGCGTAGAGTTAAAAGCATGATTGAAAAGAAAAAGAGTAGAACCAAGATGCTTGTTCCTAGGGATGGTAGAACAAATTTGCATGATCCTAGGACATTTAGAGCCCAAGTACCTATGACCATTAGGAAAGAAAGTGTTTCACCTTGGTGGATTAGAAGAGATTTTTATTTTTGTCATGCTGCTCAAATTTCCTTGAAGAAAAATTCTTCTAATTTTTGGTACTTAGATCGTGGGTGCTCTAGGCACATGATAGGAAACAAGAGTTTCTTCGAGACTCTTGTTATGGAGGAAAGAGGATGTGTCACCTTTGGTAATGGATCCAAAAAGAGAGTTGTAGGGAATGGAACCATTTCCATTCCCGGATTACCCTCCTTGTCCAATGCTTTATATGTTGATGGCTTGAAAGCCAATTTAATAAGCATTTCTCATCTCAGTGATGAAGGATTTTCCGTCTTATTTTGCAAAGATGTTAGGTTTTTAGTTTGTGTTGGCATATATTCCATATCAAAACGTTGTGCATCTTGTATTGTTTAGTGGTCGTATTGATGATGATTCAAAGCTTCAAAGAAAGACTCGTCTACAATGCATGTAAGATGGTGGCTTGATAAGGGGAATTAGCTTCATTGCTCATCAAAGGTATAATTGACCTCATTCCTCTTACAAGGCATAGGCACACACACACAAATCATTCATAAGTGTCCCTACATCATTATGCATCATTTATATAACACTTTCACATGTTTTTATATGCTCATGCATTGAACTCAAATGCTCATACATTTTAGAGTTGCATGTTCTAAGACTATGTCTAGGAAATGGCATTCATATGTGAACTTGTGTTTGTATGTTTGTGTTTCTTGCATTTTGGACTTTTACTTGATCTTAATTGATTCCTTCTTGAGTTCCGGTCATTTTGGTTACTCATTCATTTAGTTTCGAGTCCAAACGATGTAGCTACGCTACTTTTCGTTCTCATTCGTTAAGTTGTGTTCATCGTCGTTTTCCGAGATAAATTCTCAACCATTTGTCAAAGTTTTGTAGTCTTCGTTGTGCGTGAGGGAGTCACTGTTTGTAATCCAAAAACGGATTCAAATTCGGAGTTCAGATGCCCGAATACGGCTGAAGAGCGTGAGAGGTGCGTGGGAGAAGCACCATGGCCGTTGAGCCTTGGCATGGCCACCCCATATGGAGGCCATGTGCCACACGGCCCAACCGGCCCCTCTGGTCTCATGTGGCACACACGCCCCACACGGCCCAGGGCTGAGGTGGCCTTCTTTGATTGGCTGGAAATCTTGTTCTCTCTCCTTCCTTTTAAATACCTCCATCTCCCTCCATTTGTTTTCAAGAAGAAAAAGTTTGAAATCCCGTCTAGAATTTTCTCTCCAATTTTCTCAACTTCCAAACACCATAACTTTCTCATACGAAGTCAGAATTGAGTGATTCAAGTTGGAGATTGTTCGTAATTGAGTCCTCTACCTTTTCCAAGTAATCTTGCAGCTATTTGATTGATTTTCGGAGTGATCTACTCAGAAAACCGAACCAGCTCGTGAAATCAAGGTAGAGTTCATATCTTGGTGATTTCATCTTTTTAAACCTTCAATTTGCTTGGGGTTTCTTCTTCTATATGTATGTGTATGTATAGTAAATTCTTTTGAGAAAGATAGCTTCACAATCAATCTAATTGAAAAGTCTAATTAGAGACACATGTGGATTAGATTCTTGGATTCTTTGTTTTTCACATGATTGAGAGTTGTATTGTGATTAGATTGACATCTAGGATTATTTGAGACTTGATTAATTCATTTTATGATTAATAATCCTTGATATGTGTCTTTGATCCTTGATTGATGTTATCTAGGATTAGAGCCTTTGTATGTGTTTTTAGAGATATCTAGGATTGAATTGTTTTTAACAATATCTCCTATCTCTAAATCTTTGGCTAGAATACTTGTTGAATACATTTTGTGATTCTAGAATTTTTATGTATGTGTATAACATCTTGAATTTGTGCTTCATGTATATGGATTATTCAAGTGTTATTTGTTATGAATGAATCTAGGAGTTTTATGTGTTAGTTGATTTCACATGCTCTAGGTTTTCATTCATGTTTTTGCATCTAGATTTCTATTGCTTGTGTTTTTACATCTAAAGATCTAGTTGTTCCATGGAATGTATTGTTCATATGTTCTATGATGTTTTGATTGTTTGCATCATTTGCATTCACATGATCACACTAGGAAGTCCTTGTAAAAGGCATGAAGTCTTGGTTAGAGTCGGGATGACTCGGATAGCCAAGCAAGAAGTCTTGCCTAGAGTCTTGAGGACTTGGATAGGTAAGCAATAAGTCTTGTTTAGAGTCGGGATGACTTGGATAGACAAGCAAGAAGTCATGGCTAGAGTCGGGAGGATTTGGATAGTCATGCAAGGGAGGCTCTCTAGAGGCAAGTGTGCTTTGTATAGAGAGTTGGCTTATATATTAGTAGGCCCGGGTGTTTGGTTAGACATAGAGTCCGATAGAGCGAGGTACATGGGATATATATGCACTCTTGAGGAATTTCTAATCTACCAACGATGTTGGCTAGGTATGATTTCCAATATATGGTGGTTTCGCATCATTGAGGGATTTTGTGTTTTCCAATAGGGATTGGGTAGACATAGACTCCGCATGGGTTGGTGATCTAGGGTTGGTCATTTTGTGGAATTTCTAATTTACTTTCCAATATATATAGTACCCAATGGTTGTAATTCAACCCGTGGATGTTTCCTCCTTGGATGTTTTACCACGTTAAAAAATCTCTTGTGTTAATTCTTTCTATCTCTATCTTTTATATTTGTTTTTGTGTATGTTGTTACCTTGTGACATATCAATTACTTGATGAGAATCAAGAAGCATCGCCAAAGGCTCAATTGCATGTTCAACTTGGGCCAATTGCAAGGGCCAAGAGGATCAAAGAAGCATTTAATGATAATTGATTTTGAGTTGCTGAAGTACAAGTTCGGCCAACATGAAGACCAAATCCGGGCTAAACTTTGTAGACCTCTATAGGGGGCATATGAGGTCGGATTATCTATTATAATATGTTTCTGGAAGCCCAAGACGAGCCCTACAGATGTTATGAAGACTCTGTCATCCGTAACAGATCACAACAAGCCCAAAATCAGACATCTATCTTATTACGTGCAGACTTGAGCTGGACAAGAGCTGGACGCCAAGCAGAACTTCGTGGGCCTCTACAGAAGGCATATGGAGTCGGATTGTCTATTATAATATGTTTTCGGAAAGCCCAAAACGATCCCTACAGATGTTATGAAGACTTCGTCCTCCGTAACAGATCACAACAAGCCCGAATTTAGACATCTAGATTATTGCGCGAAGACTTGAGCTGAGGAGTCCGAATTTCAGCTTAATTCCATGTAGTTGGAGGAGTCCTAATTTCAGCATACTTGTGTGTGGTACAAGTTAGGGTTAGAGAAGATTCAATTTCAGTTTAGTATTTAGTATTTTGTTCCCTTTTAGGTCTTAGATAGTTTAGTATTTAAGGGACTCATTGATGTATTATTCAAAAGGACTTTGAATGGAATAATATTATTTGAGAGAACGTTTTCTCTTGGTTCTTCATTGAACTATGAACTTATCAAGGTTTATACCTTGTGGCGTTCAAACTTGACTTATCACTCACCTTCTTCTTGTTCTTGAGTGTGGCGTCTACAACCTTCTTGATACCGTTGGTTCTTATCTCCATATAGATAATGGGTCGCGGTCCTTTTTTATTTTCTTTATTTGTAAACTTGAATTAGAAAACGATCCTTCATTACCATATATTGGTTCCGGGTCTCACTACTCTTGGTGAGGTTCATATCAGTTGGTATCAGAGCTTAGGCTTCTAAATCAGGTTTGATCTATCCTTTTTTTCTATTTCTTTTTATTTTGTTAGATCAAAAAAAAAAAAAAAAAAGTTGATCAGATCCGTTACCACAAAAAAAATAAAATAAAAAAAATAAAAAAAAGTTTGATCTGATTCCGATTAAAAAAAAATTGATCAGATCCGTTACAAAAAAAAAAAAAAAGTTGATCAGATCCGTTACCAAAAAAGAACAAAAAAAAAAAAAAAAGTGAACGAAGTGTGAAAAAAGGCAAGAGAGTGCGAGCTCATCAGAGGTTAACAGCTGAAATTGAGTGAAACACGAGTGTTAAAGAAAAAAAAAATGTCTGATGATGCACCAGAAAAGTATGATCTCAAACTTTTTTTTAAAGTTCTTTGATCAAAAGTTTGATCAGTTGGAGATGAGGTTGGATCAACAATCGAAGAGGAAGGGTACCACACGAGTTGGGCAACATTCGGGTTCTTCTTCATTATGGGAACCGAATTGGAACGAGAGGGATGACCAACCTAGTTTCAATGCCAAGGCCGAACCTTCCAAAGATCACAAAGATCACAAAGATGGAGAGATTTTGGTCGCAAGAAGAACTCTTAGTGCTCAAGTAAAGGAAGATGATGAGGTACAACGTGACAATGTCTTTCACACCCGATGCCATGTTAATGATAAGGTATGTAGCATGATAATTGATGGGGGAAGTTGTACTAATTTGGCTAGCACTAGTTTGGTGGAAAAACTAAATTTGGCCACTTTAAAGCACCCAAAACCTTATAAGCTACAATGGTTGAATGATAGTGAAGAAATCAAGGTGACTAAACAGGTGTTGGTGTCTTTTTCCATTGGAAAGTACAAAGATGAAGTCTTGTGTGATGTGGTACCAATGCATGCGAGCCATATCCTTTTGGGGCGACCATGGCAGTTTGATAGGCGTGCAACTCATGATGGTTACACAAATAGATACTCCTTTGTACTCAATAAAAAGCGAATCACTCTTGTACCCTTAACCCCAATACAAGTTTATGAAGATCAAGTGAGATTAAAAGAAAGAAAAGATGAAAAAAAGGAGAGTGAGAGTTCAAAAGAAAGAGAGACAAAAGAAAGAGAGATTGAAACAGCAAAAAGAGAAATCTCGGCTGATGAGAAACAAAAAAAAAAGACAACAAGTGAACTTCTATGCAAAAAAAAGTGAGATCAAAAAGGCCTTGTTTTCAAATCAGCCAACTTCTTGGCCTAGTGTTCTTGTTTCTCTTTTGCAGGACTTTGGTGAAGTGTCGCAGGCAATCAACAACATTACGGTGAAGATTCGAGGATGAATCCTTTTGAAGAGAGGGGGAATGATGAGAATCAAGAAGCATCACCAAAGGCTCAATTGCATGTTCCAGTTGGGCCAATTGCAAGGGCCAAGAGGATCAAAGAAGCATTTAATGATAATTGATTCTGATTTGCTGAAGTACAAGTTCGGCCCACATGAAGACCAAATCCGGGCTAAACTTTGTAGACCTCTATAGGGGGCATATGAGGTCGGATTATCTATTATAATATATTTCTGGAAAGCCCAAGATGAGCCCTACAGATGTTATGAAGACTCTGTCATCCGTAACAGATTGCAACAGGCCCAAAATCTGACATCTATCTTATTACGCGCAGACTTGAGCTGGACAAGAGCTGGACGCCAAGCAGAACTTCGTGGGCCTCTACAGAAGGCATATGGAGTCGGATCGTCTATTATAATATGTTTTCGGAAAGCCCAAGACGATCCCTACAGATGTTATGAAGACTTCGTCCTCCGTAACAGATCACAACAAGCCCGAATTTAGACATATAGATTATTGCGCGAAGACTTGAGCTGAGGAGTCCGAATTTCAGCTTAATTCCATGTGGTTGGAGGAGTCCTAATTTCAGCATACTTGTGTGTGGTACAAGTTAGGGTTAGAGAAGATTCAATTTCAGTTTAGTATTTAGTATTTTGTTCCCTTTTAGGTCTTAGATAGTTTAGTATTTAAGGGACTCATTGATGTATGATTCAAAAGGACTTTGAATGGAATAATATTATTTGAGAGAACGTTTTCTCTTGGTTCTTCATTGAACTATGAACTTATCAAGGTTTATACATTGTGGCGTTCAAACTTGACTTATCACTCACCTTCTTCTTGTTCTTGAGTGTGGCGTCTACAACCTTCTTGATACCGTTGGTTCTTATCTCCATATAGATAATGGGTCGCGGTCCTTTTTTATTTTCTTTATTTGTAAACTTGAATTAGAAAACGATCCTTCATTACCATATATTGGTTCCGGGTCTCACTACTCTTGGTGAGGTTCATATCATTACTTGTGAAGTATATTGGAACAAGATATTATAAAGTGTGATTTGTAAATATATTCTTTTGATCATATTTATAATTACATTTCATTTGTATATTGTTTAGAATTTTATGTATAGCAATATGTGTATATACTTGTAATGATTGAACATATATTGATATACAAGTATTCTTGTTAATTGTTTTTGTATTCTCTTTATACCTCATACAACTTATTGATACTTAGACAATGTATGAATGATCACATGTTAACTTGTCTTGGTATGATTCCGTGTTATTTGTGTTGTATGTAAGGCTACCTTGAATGACAAACGTAAGTTTGTTCAAGGGATTGAAATTAGGCGAAAAACCTATTTACCGCCCCCCCCCCCCCCCCCCCCAGGTACTTCTTAAGCAATTTAACCTTGTTTGTATACTTTCAAAAGATGATTGCTCTATCCTAAAGCTCGATGGACAAACCTTATTGAAAGGTATGAGATCTAGCAACAATTATTATTGCCTTCAGGCTAGAGTGGTCACTTGTAATATGTCCAAGGATAAGCAAATTGAGTTGTGGCATGAAAGACTTAGCCACAAGAACTATCGGGATTTACGTATCCTAGATAAGTTCAATGTTGTGCGTGGCCTTCCCAAGCTTGGTAAGAAAGTTAATAGTGTTTGTGGACCTTTCCAACAAGGAAAACAAATCAAAAGCATGCATAAAAAGGGCAAGTATTGTAGGGAAAATACACGCGGCGGAAACGAAAAATAGATTTGTATATTTTAAAATTTTCCTTTTTAAAGATGAACCTTGTTATACCCAAAAACGGGTTGACCGCCACATAGTCCAAACATCGAAGAAGAGGCCCATTAGACAAAAAACAAAACTACCATAGCCCATTAAAAAGAAAGCCCAGCTTCTATTTTTTATTAAAAATAGAAACTAAAAGCCCAACAGACCCCAATGTGGTAGTAGCCCAAAAAAGAGCCTCATTTGGCCGAGTAAAATCGGATGCCCTCAAATGTTTTTCCTCGGGCAAGCCAAGCATTGAACCAAGTCCCCACCGCATACATCGAACGACGAGTATCCCATTCAAACAACACGCCAAGGTCATAAATCGGATAGGTGTCGAGTGAGCATTCGATATAAAAGTAGGCTCTCGCCCAAGCTACCTAGATTATCAGCCTAGGATACTCAAGTTTGATTACTCAAGCACGTTTTCGAAGGGTATAAATACAAGGATTAAAACCCATCCAAGGATAGAAAAAAAGGAAGCTTGGGTTTAAGATCTGTATCTTGTAAACTTGAGAAATCAATTCCAAATTAACCAAATTGCATAACTATTGTTTGTCAGTTAATCATCTCAAAAGAATAGTCAAATCGTTCATAATCTTACTTTGACCTTTCCTTACCGAAATCAACCATAAACAATTGGCGCTAGAAGGAAGAGGCTACCACCCAACTCCGAGGAAACCTTAAACAACTAAGCCCATGAATCCATCGGACCACGCAAGCAAGGATCCAACGGGTTTCACCACTGACCCAGCTATCGAAAACCTAACCTTCAGGCCTCGGGACTCTAATGTTCCCTAGATAACCCTAACTCCACCACCATCTGATAAACAGACCCTTCCGAGCCTCTCACCACAAGGGTTGTAGGAATTGAATGCACAACGACGACATGCACAAGGGTTATAGCAGCTCATGAAAATCATGGGGGAGTTTTCCAAGTCCCTCATCTCATCTGATGAGAATCAAGAAGCATCACCAAAGGCTCAATTGCATGTTCCAGTTGGGCCAATTGCAAGGGCCAAGAGGATCAAAGAAGCATTTAATGATAATTGATTCTGAGTTGCTGAAGTACAAGTTCGGCCCACATGAAGACCAAATCCGGGCTAAACTTTGTAGACCTCTACAGGGGGCATATGAGGTCAGATTATCTATTATAATATGTTTCTGGAAAGCCCAAGACGAGTCCTACAAATGTTATGAAGACTCTGTCATCCGTAACAGATTGCAACAGACCCAAAATCAGCTATCTATCTTATTACGCGCAGACTTGAGCTGGACAAGAGCTGGACGCCAAGCAGAACTTCGTGGGCCTCTACAGAAGGCATATGGAGTCGGATCGTCTATTATAATATGTTTTCGGAAATCCCAAGACGAGCCCTACAGACGTTATGAAGACTCCGTCATCCGTAACAGATCGCAACAGGCCCAAAATCAGCCATCTATCTTATTACGCGCAGACTTGAGCTGGACAAGAGCTGGACGCCAGGCAGAACTTCGTGGGCCTCTACAGAAGGTATATGGAGTCGGATCGTCTATTATAATATGTTTTCGGAAAGCCCAAGACGAGCCCTACAGATGTTATGAAGACTTCGTCCTCTGTAACAGATCACAACAAGCCCGAATTTAGACATCTAGATTGTTGCGCGAAGACTTGAGCTGAGGAGTCCGAATTTCAGCTTAATTCCGTGTGGTTGGAGGAGTCCTAATTTCAGCATACTTGTGTGTGGTACAAGTTAGGGTTAGAGAAGATTCAATTTCAGTTTAGTATTTAGTATTTTGTTCCCTTTTAGGTCTTAAATAGTTTAGTATTTAAGGGACTCATTGATGTATTATTCAAAAGACTTTGAATGGAATAATATTATTTGAGAGAACGTTTTCTCTTGGTTCTTCATTGAACTATGAACTTATCAAGGTTTATACCTTGTGGCGTTCAAACTTGACTTATCACTCACCTTCTTCTTGTTCTTGAGTGTGGCGTCTACAACCTTCTTGATACCGTTGGTTCTTATCTCCATATAGATAATGGGTCGCGGTCCTTTTTATTTTCTTTATTTGTAAACTTGAATTAGAAAACGATCCTTCATTACCTTATATTGGTTCCGGGTCTCACTACTCTTGGTGAGGTTCATATCATCATCTATCGCAGAATGACCAACGAGCGGGAGGGGGAGGAAAGTGTCTCCCATAAACGATACAATGGCCGATAGGGTTGATCATCCCGAAGAACCAAAACCCCATCTAGAACCAATGAGTCTCCTCCTAAAACAAGCAAAGTCCTGGAAAACAGGCAAAATCCTTCCGCTCGCTGATGCCTCCATTTCGATTGTTCGACTAGGAAAGACCAGGAATATATACGGGAAATACAAAAAATCAAAGACGACATGCAAAGGATGGAAAGAAATCGCCGCGAGACGTGAGGCTCAATACGATTACCTAGCATCCACCATGGACCATTCATGAAGGAGGTTTCGAAAAAGCCCTTCGCAAGGAACTTCAGAATGCCAAACATCGAGCAATACATGGAGGAATGAGACCCGATAGAGAATGTTAGCCGATTTGTCACCTTAATGACCACTCAAATTCGAGACGATTGCCTATTGTGCCAAGCATTCCTAGATACTTTCAGAGACTTAGCGGGACGTTGGTTCAGATAGTTGCTCCGAAATAGCATCAGCAGTTTCAACCAACTCAGCCAGGCTTTTACACAACAATTTATGGGAAGCCTCCAGCGAAAAAAATCTTTGGCTCATCTTTCAAGTTTGAAGCAAGGAAAGAACGAAAACATCCGAGAATACCTAGCCCGTTTTAACAAAGATGCGATCAGGATAAAAGATTTCAACGACATAGCAGCCGTCAACGCCTTCACCAACGGCCTTCAGAGCAGCTCATTTTCATTCCAATTGAGACGATAAAGGCCCTCCACGTATCCAGAGTTAATCGAAGTGACGGTTGAATATGCTAGGGCCGAGGAGGAAGAGGTAGCCTAAGGTGGGACTCTAGTAGACGGTTCACAACTAGAAAGGAGAGAAGGGTTGAGAGTCAATACGGCCAAAACAGGATAGGAGAGATTTCCTGACCGAAGCAAAGGAATTCGGAAGAACGATGCCCAGGATGGTAGAGATTACCTAAGAAATAGGTATTTGGCCTATACCCCATTCACACGTGATGTAGAAAGCATATTCATAATAGCCCAGGAAAAGGGAATACTTCACTGGCCCTAGAAGATGAGCGCCAACCCCACCCCCCCCACACACACACACATACACACATATGACCAACAGAAAAGTATTGTCAATTCCACCGTGATCATGGTCATGAGACATCGAAATGCTTCTAGCTGAAAGAACACATTGAAAGTCTAATCAAAGAAGGATATCTAAAAGATTACTTGATCAGAAAGGATGATGGTCGAGGATCAAAGCCAGACGAAAAGAAGGATCTGCCTAAAAAAGGTCTCCAAAAAAGGAGTCCGATTCACACAATTTTGAGAGGACCAAACATTGGTCATACCAACCGAGAAAGGAAAGCCGAGATAAGAGAGGTTTTAGGAAAAGAGGTCAACCTCATGGAACGAACCCGAAAGAAGTCAAAACAGGCTTGGAGCCTAGTCTCTTTTCGACTAGAGGATGCCGATGGATATGACGCCCAACCCAATGTCGCTATAGTAGTCGAGTTACAAATCAGTCATAGAGATGTATGAAGGATCCTGATCGACAACGGTAGTTCTGTAGACATTATAAGCGAGTCAGTTTTTCAACAGCTGGGTTTCACGCCTAAAAATCCCGAGCCATTCGATGCCCCCTTTAGGGCCTTTGGAGGAGCCGAAATACGTCCGCTCGGAATGGTGAAACTCCCAATAAAGGTCGACCATTACCTCACCAGACGAACGATAATGATTGAATTCGTGGTAATTAACATCCCTAACTAGCCTTACAACGCCTTATAGGAAGACCTTTCCTCAATAAGAAAAGAGCAGTTACAGCCACTTACTATCTTAAAATAAAAGGAGATGTTTTAATTCTGAAAGAAACACGGCAGTTAAAGAAGAAGTAAAAAAACTGTTGGCTGCTGGATCCATTCGAGAAGCAATGTACCCGAAATGGATAGCCAATTTTGGTAAAGAAAAAGAACAACACCTGAAGAATGTGCATGGATTTTATGGATCTTAACAAATCTTGCCCAAAGGATGGTTTCTCTCTCCTAAGGATTGACCAACTAGTGGACGCTACATCCGGACATGAGTTGCTATGCTTCATGGATGCTTACTCTGGTTATAACCAGCTGAAAATGAACGGCCCGAATGAAGAAAAAACAACGTTCATCACTAACCAAGAATTATACTGTTACAAAGTTATGCCTTTTGGACTCAAGAATGCAAGTGCGACATACCAGCGGTTGATAAAACCGAATGTTTGTCGACTAGATAGGTCGGACAATGGAAGTCTACATAGACGATATGTTAACAAAAAGCCTGACGACCAACAGACACATCGACATGCTCCAAAAGACATTTGCTACCATCAGACAATTTGGGATGAAGTTAAACCCGGTCAAGTACATTTTTCGTGTCCGAGAAAGAAGGTTCCTCGGTTTCGTCGTACATCAGCGAGGCATTGAAGCAAACCCAAACCAAATAGATGCCCTCATTAAAATGAAGTCCCCTCGGACCTTGAAGGAATTCCAGTGTTTGGCCGGATGTCTCACCGCACTAAGCCGATTAATATCAAAATCAATAGACAAATGCTTGCCTTTTTTTAAAGCCTTAAAGAAAGGCAAGGCAGTAAAATGGACTCAGGAATGCGAGGCAATATTCCAATAGTTGAAAAAATACCTCGGCATGACCCCACTATTATCAAAACAAATCACTGGAGGAACTCTCTTCCTGTATCTGTTAGTTTCCCCAACCGTGATGAGGTCGTTTGTGTACTCAACAAAATAGTAATATGGTTTTTGGTTGATTCTTGAAAACTCTTTTAAGCCACTTAATCCTTTTTAAAATGTGATTTGATAGCAAAATAGTGAGCAAGTTTGTTCCACAGGGAATGGAGTGTTAATTAGATAAATTGACTAATCTTTGAACAATAAAATAAATCATAGAGTTGATAGATGTGTGGTTTCTAAAACCACCAATGCTAACTACTAAAATGAAAATACACAAAAATGTTATGAGAAATAGAATACTCAACAACTTGATAAGAATAGTGATAAAATCAATTAAAGAGATAGCTAAGGAATAGATCGATTAACAATTGAATGTGGGTAAGCTAACTAGCTACTTTAATGTGCCAATCTCATTATGTTAACCACTTAGAGGCTTATAATAGTGGGGTTGATATACCCACCACTAATCTATCCTATCAAATGGGTTCTCAATCACACAAGGAGTGTCAAACCTCATATGAATATATAACAAATTACTCCACTCAAGATTGCAATTGACAAGTGATATACAAGTCAATTATAATGAATGGAATCTAATTAATTTGAATGAATAGAACACATAAGAGATTCATTACAAGCTAAGCTAAACCCACAACCAATTGATCCTCAAATATATCCCCTAGATTAGGGGTTTAGTTACACATATTTGCAATAAATGAAAAGAAGTAAATAGTAAGGAAATAACCCTTGGGTCACCTTCTTTAAGCTTGATCCTTCTTCTCCTCTATGCTCCTAGATACAAAGAATGGAAGTAGAGGATATGTCTTGGAATGTGGGTGTTTTGGTGGAAAGTGACTAAGGATTTTGGTGGAAAAATGGTGGGATGAGGAATGATGTAGGGAAGGAATCGGCAACTAAACTAGCAGTAGTGTCAAAATAGTACCAAATCCCATAGTTGAAAGTCCCATTCATATAGCGAATGATTCTCTTGACGGAAGAGAGATGGAACTCCTTAGGATCCGATTGGTACTTAGCATACACAGCCACACTAAAAGATATATCGAACCTACTTGCGGTTAAACAAAGCAAGCTACCAATCATGCCCCGATATAGAGTTTGTTCTACACTTTTTCCACTAGTATCCTTGCTTAGCTTCAAAGTGGTACTCATGGGTGTATCACAATATTTGGCATTTTCAAGACCAAACTTATTCACTAGGTTCTTAGCATATTTAGCTTGGGTTGTAAAAATTCCATCATTTAATTGCTTATTTTGCAAACCTAGGAAGTAACTTAGCTCACCAACAAGACTCATCTCAAATTCATGAGACATAACATCAATAAATTGTTGAACCTTGGTGTTGTTGGTGGAGCCAAACACTATATCTTCAACATATATTTGAACTATAAAAAAGCTAATCATTGTTTCTCTTGATGAATAGAGGCTTGTCAACACTACCTCTTGTGTAGTCATTGTCAACAAGAAATTGAGTGAGACGCTCATACCAAGCCCTTGGTGCTTGCTTCAACCCATACAAAGCCTTTTTGAGACGATAGATAAGGTTAGGGTGGTGAGTATCCATAAACCCCTTGGGTTGTTCAACAAACACTTCCTCTTGAAAGAAGCCATTGAGGAAGGCACTCTTCATATCCATTTGGTGTAATTTGAACTAGTGCACACAAGATATGGCCAAGAAAAGCCTAATAGACTCTAAACGGGCAATGGGAGCAAATGTCTCCTCAAAGTCAATACTAGGGATGGCAATTAGACCCAGACCCGTGAGACTCGACCCAAACCCGACCCGCATGGGTCGGGTCTGGATCCTCTCATTCGGGTCATGGGTCGGGTCTGGGTCCAAAATATTAGACCCGATTTTGGTCCAGGTATGGTCTAGGTCTAGGTCCATAGACCAGGACCTGGACCCGGACCCGTAGACTCGAATAGTGAGTGAGTTAAAAAAAAATTGAAGAATTTGAAATTGAAATTGAATGCAAATAATAATATTTCCCTTTTATGTCCTCTATTTATTAATTTTTTTATTTAGTTATTTATATATTTAAGTATATATATATATATTTAGTATTTTATTGTTTTTTTTTTGGATCGTGGGTCCATGGGTTCGCGGGTCCAGACCCAGACCCAGACCCACGAATTTTCATGGGTCCTTGGTTGGGTCTGGGTCTTTCTAAGACCCGCGGGTCCAGATCCGAACCCGAACCTGAAAATTTTCATGGGTCTGGGTCCGGGTCTGGGTCTAATTTTTTTTATCGGGTCTGGGTCTGGGTCTGGGTCTGGGTCTAGTAGGACCCGACCTGATACGATCCTCGTCGATTGTAACAAGGATGATGCCTAGGATCGTTCTAACCTCTGGTTCGGATGGAGACCGCGACCCAACACCTATAGCGAGATGTGAACCTTGGTATAATGAAGACGCCACAATCAAGGATGGAATACTTGATTGATAAGTCAGGGAGGAACGCCACAGAGAAAATCTGATAAGTTCCAATCAGTTCTCAAAGAACAAAAGAGAAAATTCTCTCAACTTTTATTAAAAATTCAAAACTAACGAAAAAAACATAAGTTGGTTCCTTTTATACTAAAACCCTAGAAGACAAAGTAGGCTACACGCCTAACTCAACAAGGAAACCAATATTTCGGCCATTAAGGCCTTACAAAACGGGAAAGAAAATAAAACAAACTAAAACAAGCAACTATTGACTTATTTCCTAATTGGAAGCCTAATTTTGGAAGGAAATCAGCCTCTTAATTTCAGAAAACAAATCAACCCAATATTATTTAGAAACTAAAAAGGAAATCTGAAATTGAATGTTCTCCAGCTTGTGCTCCACGCCTAAGCCTCTGCCACAAGCCCAAATATTCTCTTATTCGGCCCAATCAATGGCCTTAATGGCGTTAATAAGCACTTGATCTTCATGTGGGCTCATCTTGGTCTTCAACACTTCAGAATCAGCCCAAGTGTCTTGAATCAGGCCATTAAGTGCCTCTTTGAATGTCTTAGCCCTTGCCCTTGTTATTGGCCCAACCGGAACATGCAATGGGTCCCTTGGCACTTCAGCTCCCTTATTCTCATCACGACCCGAACCTGACCCATTGCCATCCCTAGTCAATACCCTCAATTTGAGAGTACCTTTGTGCAACAAGCCTTGTTATGCACAATGTTGCCATCCTCATCGGATTTGTTCTTATATATCTATTTTGTGCCTATGATATTAATGGTCTTAGGCCTAGGAACTAGAGTCTAAACCTCATTTCTTTTAAATTGGTTTAGCTCTTTTTGCATGGCAAGAACCCAAAATTCATCTTTTAAGGCTTCATCAACCCTTTTGGGTTCAATTTGAGAGGTGTAGCAAGTGTAGCTAATTAGATTAGTTATTTGACACCTAGTCCTTATACCCTCATTCACATCACAAATAGCATCATTTTTGTTATGGAGATGTCTAACCCATTGAATGGGTTCTTTAGAGTTCGAGAGAGGAACTCTATTAAGAGGTTATCTGTCCTCTTCATCTAGGTTAGACCTACCGCCAATAGAAGTCTCCATAACCTTTTCCAAGGGAGAGTTATTTAATACAACAACCTCCTCCTCATGATCATTAGACTTGAGCCTACTATCATCAATAACAACATTTGATGATTCCATGCGCTCCGAGTCTTCAAGTTGAAAACTCTATAGGCTTTACTATTCAAGGCATAACCGATAAAGATACCCTCATCACTCTTAGCATCAAACTTGCCAAGAGGATCACGATCATTTAAAATGTAGCATTTTCTTCCAAAAGAGTGGATGTAGCTAACATTTAGCTTTTTACTTTTCTACAACTCATAGAAGGTTTGCCTAGTACCGGGCCTTAGGAAGACTATTTTCTATATAGCAAGCCATATTTACGGCATCGGCCCAAAGGTTCCTAGGGACATTATTGCTAAGCAACATCACATGGGCCATCTTTTGAAGGACCCCATTCTTCCTCTCAACAACTCCATTTTGTTGAGATGTCCTAGGAGCTGAAAACTCATGAGAGATACCTAAGCTATTACAATAGCTTTCAAAGTAAGTGTTACCAAAAAATCATCACTGGGGTGAATCTCCAAATAACAACTTTAAGGGACCAAGATAAGGATCGATCCCGGTTGGAGGGGTATCACGTAGTTTGATACCTATAATGTTCCTGATATAACAAGTGCAGTTTGAATGTAGAAAATATGGTAAATAAATGAGATCTTTATTGATTGTAGCCTTATTTCATGAATACAAGAGTTGTGTTTTTCTAGGCTAAGGTGGAGTGTGGAGCTTCAATAGGCGATGGAGATGGTGGTGGTGGCGAACTCGTATGTGTCGATAAGTAGAATTGAATATAGGGTTTTAGGAGGTGATTTTTGGATCCCTTTTCTGGTGTGTATCATGTTGTTTATATAGGTCCCGTTACTTGCCATGCACTTCTATAATTTTGGTCTAGGGTTTGGCGATTGTAGGACTTTCTTCCCCTTAGGAGATGATCTCGTAGGAGCTTTTATCGTCAGAATCAAGACTTTCCTTCCTAGGAGGAAACAATCTTATTGGAGCTTTTAAAATCAAGTCTTTCCTTAGAAGGATTCTAACAGAGTTGACTCCTTGTTAAAATAGAACTCTCAGTTTGGCGTGAAGAAGTCTACTTCTTCTGTTTTGACTAAACGGCGACGTTTCAGTATTTCTCCATAGAGCTTTAATCCGGTCTTCTAGGCGTAGGAGTCTTGTTCTCTGGTAACTTCTTCATCTGGTATCTTTGATGACTCACTTTTTGTGTCGTTACCAAATTGCGAATTATCAAAAGAATGTTTATAAAATGAATTTTTATGCAATATATTTTAAGTTTTGAAAATTAGTAAAGCGGTAAGCTTAGAATTCGTTCCACAGGGAATTAGAGTAATATGTTGAATTAGTTAGCTAATCTATATGCAATAAAATAAATCATAAGTGGATGAATGAGTGTATGGTTTGTCAAACCATAAAACATACATACAAAATAAATCTAACTAAAAATATGGTGATATGAAAAACAGAAGACTCACTATCTTGATAAGAAAAATGGATGTAAACAATTAATATAGAAGCTAGGGAATTGATTGATTAGCAAGTGAGTATGGGTAGTTCTTTTTAAGTTACTTTAAGGACCAATCTCTACATGTTAACCAATTTAGGTTTAAATTAGTGTGGTTGATATACCCTCCACTAATCTATCCTATTTATTAGGTTCTTAATCACTCAAAGGTGTCAATCCAAGAATGATTATATAACATGTTATTCTAAATAAGATTGTAATTAACAAGTGGATATACAAGTCAATCACATAATGAATAGAATCTAATGAATTAATAAATAGAACACATATAGAGATTCATTACAAAGCTTAAGCAAATACCCACAACCAAATGTTTATCAAATCAATCCCCTAGATTAGGGTTCTAATTACACATAGTAGCAATAAAATAGAAAACAAGTAAATGATAAGGAAATCACCCTTGGGCCTTTAGTGCTTGATCCTTGTTCTCCTTAGATGCTCCTAGTGCAAAGAATGGAGGATGAGGATGTGTCTAGATAGATGGATGGCTTATGGTGAGTGACAAAGGATTTGTGATGTAGAAAATGGTAGGGAAGGAATGGTCTTGGGAAGTAATCAAGATATGGTGTGAGTTTTTGGATGGAAAAAATTAGTTCAAGTATAGAAATGGAGGGATTTGGAAGATGATTAATGATGATCCTAGGTTGGAAAGGGGATAGGTAGGAGAGAATAGGATTCCAATTCAAATTGAAAAGAGGGATGAATTTATAGTATTTTTGAATTAGGTCACGGATGGTAAAATTACCAAAACATCCCCTATACTTGTCAAATTGCCATTTTGGCCCCTCTAGGGGGCCTTCTTGTAATTTTCCCTCCAAAAACAGCCAATCAGAGAAGAGAATAGTGGGGTTCGCGGTTTGGCATCAAATGGCGACATTGGGGATGTAAGTGGCGACATCATCAGGTGTTGGAATCAACTCCCTGTTGCCATGACGACATCGGAAAGCCAAATGGCGACTTAGGGGCAAAATGGGGAGATTTGGGCGAGACTTGGATGGCTAGTTTTCGGCGATTGGAAGGGCCAAGAGGCTTTTGATCAGGATACCGGTCGTGTGGCCGTTGATTTGTCGTCGGAACCCGTCAACGGTGGGTTATTTTTCGACAAGAACAGGTGGTGGCGCTATTAGGGTTTTAAGTGCCATGGCTGTCCGCTTGCTCGCTGAAGGAGAAGATGAACAGGTGAAGAGAAGGGGTGCATTCAGCAGGGGATTGGGGTGTATGCAGCTGCTGCACTTTTTCTTAAGGGGTGTGTGTTTAGAACAGATCTGGGGTGTATACAGCAGAGTGAAACGCACCGTTTCACTTACTCGCATGGCATGATATGGGGCGCAATTAGATGAGACTGGGGTGCAATCAGGTATGCCTTGGGCTTGATTTGGGCCACACCTGGTTGGGTTGCACACCATCATTGAAACACACCGTTTCAATAAGTGGCATGAGGTTGGGCTGCATTCATCTTGGGCCTGTTTTACTTGGGTCACACAATCTGGTGTGGATGGAAATGGACGTGGGTGCACTTAAAAGCCCACACTCACTCACCACAGCAAAACGCACCGTTTAGCCTGCTGACGTGGCAGCGCTCCTGGTCAATTGCAATTCAACCCCTATTTTCTTCTATAATCACAATAACTTCAATTCTTCCTCCATATTTTACACTTTTGCCCCTATTTTACCAAAATTACTCCAATGCCCATGAATTCGATAAATTCCTAAAAATACTTAATTTTCACAATTAAATCATGGGATAATGCCCGAGAATCAAGCAAAAGGAGAAGGAAATGAGGGCTAAAATCATACCAATTTTGGTTCGATCAATCTTACTGCCTAACGAGTTGATTCTAGAAGGTGTTATGAGCTCCTGAGTATCCAGCTGCTACCTGAGGATTGAGACACCAGCCGAGGCTATAGCACGATATCTAGCCGATGAAGTAGCGAGATATCTGGATGATACAGTAGCGGGGTGCTTGGTGGAACTCCGTATCGGGATACTTAGTGGAACCTCATGTCGGGATACTGTGAGTTAAACTGTGGACCGGAGTGCTTAATGGAGCTCCGTATTGGGATACTGAGAATTGAGCTGTGAACTGGAGTGCTCAGTGGAGCTCCATATCGAGATACCACGGGGTTCATGAGAAGCTAGGGAATGGTTGGGCTAGATCCCTTTAGAGGGGGAATGTATCTGGATTGATCGGGATCCCTCCCTTCTTGGGGTAGCCGGATGGTATCTGGATTCTCATGTCCTCCTTGTATCAAGGTGAAAAATTTTTCTTTGGTCCTCTGCCAATTTTGGCGGTTAACGGAAGTCCCTCCTGACTTGGACACTGATACCTTACAAAGGAGTCAGGGTTTCGATTATGCTTGAAGGATTTTCTACCTTGACTGTCTACATATCTCCTGTTTGACTAGTTTCCATTGTAGAAGAGGAAATCTTTCTCGGATATGCTGGTATTGATTGCATAATCCATGTGTCAGATAATGATTGGTTCTGCAACTTCAAAAAGAGCCATTTTTGGTGCGATTAATGTGAAACCATCTCCAACACATCCTTCAAGCACGTTGTCGGTCATTAACTTCGGTTTCCTTCTATGTAACTGCTTGCCTTCTTCTATAAATAGACCAGCTTTCTTGGTCTTCCCCTATCACTTTCAAATTTTCAAAAGCAAAAGAAAAACCCTGCTTCCCTGCTTTCTCTTTCCTCTTACCAGCAATCTTCGAAGCTTTTCCTACCTTCTTCTTCTTCTTCCTCAATGACATCCCCCTCCAAACTTCCTACCACTTCACAAGAAGATCCCGCTGACAAAACTCACTTTGTTACGACTTCTACGCAAATAGATCCCGCTTCTTCATATCCTATAGATAATTTTGATGCCTTATTCAATATGGAGAAGGTCGACTTGGTGGAGGATTCTTCGACATCGAAAGGGAGAAAACGAGGTCGTGATGAAGATAAAGTGGCCGATGTCGACACTCCTAGGCAGCCTCATCGATCTATAAGAAACCCACGAATTGGGTCAGGTTTCAACAACAAACCAGACTACCAGGTTCAGATTGTCGACGAGGTAGATGTTGCAAATGTTGGTGGTGACGAGGAGGGTGGCGGGCCTGATGTCACCTTAGTTGGAGTCCAAACTGGTTCCTTTGCTTCCTTCCATAATGGTGGGATAGTGCCTGATTCCGTGTGTACTCTGGACACACTTACCAAGCTGAGGGAGGAATACCAAATTCCAGACTACATTACTCTGTCCCTTCCTCATCGGGGTTACAATGTGTTTACCCCACCCCGGGATTGCCTTCTTATTCACAAGGTGGCTTTCGAATGCGGGGTCCGACTTCCTCTACACCCCAATCTTCATCGGGCTCTTGTCTCGCTGGAGCTAGCCCCCTTCCAGATCTCGCCGGGTTTCTTAAAGCATTTGACAGGGTTTCTGGTTCTCTAGAAGGAGCAATGTGAGAAGGACAATATAGATAGGGAGCCGGGCTTTGATGAGCTACGCTTTCTATTTAATATAGCGAACATGGTACCTCGAGGTCAATTCTACCTGAGGGCATCCAACGACATGAAGTTCGTCATCCCAGGGGCGAACGTGAAGTATGCCGCACCCTAGAAGAAGGAGTTGCTTTTGGTCGAAGGTGAATGGGGTCGTACCACCTTCATCAGAGGATATGAATACCCCGTCCCAACCCAGTTTACGGCGAAGGATAAATGGGCGAATGGGGTGCTCTCATTGGAATCCCGGGATATTCTTGGGAGGATTATGAAGAGAGGGTACACAAACATGAAGTACCCCACTTTGGACCCCTTTGAAGGAGATTGGCTGGAGAGGTACCTAAAGATCTCCCTCGCATTTCCGGGTATTCACTTAATTTGCTCTTCTTGACTATGTGTATTTGTATTTTTTTTTTCTCACTGTATTTTCTTTTTTTTTTGATAGTATCTGCTGCCCCGATGGTGGCTGAATCTCCATCCTCCTCTGGGATGGGAGATTTGATCCTACCTCCTTCTACTTCTCATGTTCCTTCTCCTTCTATAGACGCCAAGATCGTATTCGGGTCCACACGACCTGTTACAACTACTGCTCCTCCTCATGCATCCACCAACTATTGCACGCTCCTCCCTGAGTACAATGCTAGCTCGGGCGTCCAAGGCTCGGGGTTCATCTAGCCAAACCCAGAGGCAGAAGCGAAAAGTTACTATTCAAGAACCTTCTACACCTATTCCACTTGCTCCTCCTTCCCCATCAATCCCCGCCAAGGTCCAAGCCGTGGTGGAAGAGCAGAGAGACACTATTTTAACCCCCTCTCAGGCAGCCAACAGTCCTTCGGGGTTAGGAGGCATTACCCAGGATGAGGTAGTATCTCGTTTTATCGCCTTTTGTCCTGGAGGGAGCCTGGCGAGCATGGCGAAGATTCCCTCAGAGATTCTGGCTGCTAAGGGTGCTTTTGTCCTAGTTGAGGTGGAGTTTCATTATCTCTATTATTATCCTCTTTCTTCGTTTTGGTAGGTGCTGACTTTTTCCTTTTTTTATAGGGTTTCAAATTTTCTTTGGCTATAGAGAAGCAACTGCTGACCCTGAGAGAAGCCTACATCGGACTCCAGGCCAAATTGGAGGATACCTAGCAGGAGTTGGTTCAAGCCCAGCAGAGTGTAGCCCCCTGGTCCAAGCTGCTGCAAAAGCTGAAGAAGATAGGCAGACGGCCTTGGTGGAAGCCCGGCGTTATAAGCGCTGCCTAGATACTGAAACCATTAGGTCTCTGTGTCACTGAGAGGAGAGGGAGTGCCTGAAGAGAGAAAAGAAGCTGCTATAAGACAAGAACCAGCTTCTGCTAGATACAGTGAGAAGTCTGGAGGCCTAGGAGGGTCCTTCTTTCGAAGATGGCTACTTCACGGCTTTCTATGAGGTGGACACAGCTCTGGCTCCTCCTTTTGACCTTCAGACGGCTTTAAATTGGGATCAGGATCAGATTATGGCAAAGGCCGCTCAGCTAGCAGATGAGGATCAGAACAAGAGGTTCCTTTGTAGGAAGCTGCACATCCGAATCAAGGGGCTGATCTACCTACGGGGGTTCAATCTGAAGGCATTGAGAAGGTGGTCCAGGACCCTCCTTCTATTCAAGAAGAGCTAACATCAGATCTCGTGCCTCTTTCGGAGGTTATCTTAGTGGAGGAAAAGGATGATCCAGCTAGATCTGGGATTTCACCAGTGTGGGAGACCCAAACTTGTACTGCAACTGAGGAGGAGGAGAATGATCTAACTGGAAATCGGGCTCCAACAGTTAAAGAGACCCAAGATCGTATTGTAGTTGAGGCTACCGGGGCAGAAGTTACAGGTCCAAAGGAGCACCTGGAAGAGGAGAGGGGTGCATGAATTGGCACTTAGCATTTTTTTTTTTTTTTTACATAGATATTCTTGTAGCCCGAAAAAGGGGGGTTGGGCACCCCGTTTGATCAATACCAATTTCCCTTTCTTTTTTTTTATTATTATTATTTTTTTTATATTCACATAGTATCTTGCTTGCTCCTTTAACCTTTAGAGAAAATCTAGCAGCATATACACCTGTGAATAATTGAATCCCATTTGGATGCTTGTATCTTGATATGATAAATCAAGGTAGGTAGATGTTTGATACCCTAATCTGAGTGTCGATAAATCAACTAACCAAGGTTATTATCTTGGCATCAGATCCTTTTTGGAGAAATGGAGAAGTAAGGAATCAGGTACCCTGGCAAGGTATCCCGATTCTTTTGATAATTTGTCCTAATAGGCAACATAGACCACTTTAGCGCTAGCTTTTTGGAGAGATGGAGAAGTAAGGAATCAGGTACCCGGGCAAGGTACCTCAATCCTTCTGATAATCTGTCCTGGTAGGCAACTTAAGCCACTTTAGTACCAGTCTTTCTAGTGGAGGGTATATCCCGACCAAGGCAGTAAGAGCGTCATAAGGTTATTTCCTGGTCTTAAGGATACAGCGGGCAACTAAGGCCACGAGTCTGGACCCTTATTCTGGTGAATTAGATCCTTCTCGGAGGAGGGTATACCCAGACCATGGCAGTAGGAGCACTATAAGGCTATTTCCTGGTCTTGAGGATACGGCAGGCAACTAAGGCCACGAGTCCGGATTTGTAGTATGATAACCCAGAATCTTCTTGGAGGAGGGTATACCCCGACCAAGGCAGTAGGAGCGCCATAAAGCTATTTCCTGGTCTAGAGGCGATTCTATAATGGCAAAAACTTGTAGAACGAACATTGAAGAATCATGTAGGAGACATTGCAGAATGAACATAGGAGAATCATGTAGGAAATAAAACTAATTTTATTGAATTTCCCAAGTAGTACAATATAAATTCGGGGTATGTATACTAGCCGGTATAAGTTGAATTTCTAAGGGTAGAACTTCCTGAGATGATCGGTATTCCATGTATGATCCACTGGGTACCCCTCCATGTCCTCCAGCTTGTATGCGCCACCCCGGAGCATTACTTTAATCAGGTAGGGGCCTTGCCAGTTAGGAGCTAGCACCCTGTCGGACCTCCTTCGTGTGTTCTGAGTTACTTTCCTAAGAACCAGATCTCTTTCTTTGAAATTCTGGATCCTTACCCTCTTATTGAAGTGTCGAGCTATCTTATTCTGGTATACTGCTACTATTTTTACAGTTCTGCTTTGCTTTTCCTCAAGTAGATCCAGATTGGCTCTTAATTTAGTCTTATTATTTTCCAGCTCATAATTTTATACCCGGAAAGATATAAGCTTATGCTCGATGGGCAAGACCACTTTAGTCCCGAATACCAATGAGTAAGGGGTTTCCCCCGTTGCAATCCTCCAGGTTGTCCTGTATGCCCATAGTACATTGGGTAATTCTTCAACCCATAATCCTTTCTTTTGTTGGAGCTTCTTCTTCAGGAGCTTCTTAATGGTTTTGTGGTAGCCTCGACCAACCCATTAGTTTGAGGATAAGCCACTGATGCAAAACGGAGATCAATGTTCCAACCTTCAAAGAATTCCCTGAAGTTGGTGTTATCAAATTGCTTTCCTAGATCAGTTATGATGGCCATCGGGGTACCAAAACGATAAATAATGTTCTCCTTGACAAAGTTGGTGGTCTTTTCTTCTGTTATCCAGGTAAGGGCCTTAGTTTTTACCTATCGGGTAAAGTAATCTATTGCCATCACTGCATGTTTGGCCTAGTCGGGTGCAGTAGGGAGTGGCTTGATTAGATCTAGTCCCCAGATTAAAAAGGGGTAGGGCGTACTGATTGAGGAGAGTATTTCCGGAGGGAGATGATGGAGGTTTGCTGTCTTTTGACAAGCCTTGTAGGATTGTACAAACCTCTTTGCGTCCTGATGTATAATCGGCCAAAAGTAACCCATTCTAAGTATATGGTAAGCCAATGTTTCGCCTGATGCATGGTTACCATAGTCCCCTGAGTGTACCTCGTCGAGTGCCCAGCATGCATCGTCTGGGTGAAGGCATCTGAGCAAGGGGAGAGATTTCCCTTTACGGTAGAGGTATCCATCTACTAGGCAATATCGGGTAGTAATTCTTTTAAGCCGGTGGGCTTGATTCGGATCTGCAGGGAGAGTGTCACTTTGGAGGTAGTCCGCTATTGGATCCATCCAACATGGGAGGCGGCTGATTGGGAGGACTTTTATAGCCTTAGCTATACTGGAACGGGGAATCAGTTGGAGAGGCACCCCTCTTGGTAAAGCATGCCCTTCACCTGCTGCAATCTTGGCCAGGATGTCTGCTCGGTGATTCTTCTCTCGGGGTACTTGTTCCATCCTTGCACCTTTGAATTTCTTCATTGCTTCTCGGACTTTAGCCAGATATGCCACCTTGTTGTCACCTTTTGCCTGGTACAACCCCAACACCTGGTTGACCACCAACTGGGAGTCACTTTTGATTAGGAGGAAATCAGCCCCTAAGGCTTTTGCTACTCTCATTCCTGCTAGCAAGGCTTCATATTCCGCTTCATTATTAGTGGCTTTGAATTCAAACATAAAACAATGACTGCATTCAACCCCTTTCAGGTCAATCACGACGACCTCGGCTCCACACCCAGACTGATTTGAGACTCTATATGTGTAAAGGACCCAGGTCTCACTACCTTCGGGCCAATATGGATTAGTTGGATCCGGATTCGGGTATGCTGTCGTATCCGGGTCTGAGGTCGTGCTGAATTCCATTATGAAATTGGCTAAGGCTTGAGCTTTGATCTTGGTTCTTGCCTTGTATTTGATGTTAAACTGTGAGCTCTAGAGCGCATAGGACCAATCTGCCAGACACATCCGGCCTTTGAAGGAATTGTCGCAAGGGCTGGTCAGTGACTACCACAATGGTGTAAGCTTGAAAGTAAGGCCGAAGTTTTTTGGACATTGTTACCAAGGCATAGGTGAACTTCTCCAGGATGGTATAGTTTTTCTCCGACTTGGTGAAAGCCCGGCTCATGTAGTAAACCGGTCACTGTATCCCGTCATTGCACTCCTTCACTAAGGCTCCGCTGGTAGCAGCTTCTGAAACTGCCAAATAGAGTAAGAGCCCTTCCCCCGGGGTAGGTTTCACCAACAAAGGCGGGTTGGACAAGTACTACCTCAAAGCTTGGAAAGCCTATTCGCTTTACTCATCCCACTTCATCTTCTTCCCCTGCTTGATTATCTTAAAAAAAAAAGGAGGCACTTATCAGTGGAGCGGGATATAAACCAGTTTAATGCTGCTATCCGGCCAGTTAAACCTTGTGCCTGATTGAGAGTTGTAGGGGATTCGAGATCTAGGATAGCATTGATCTTCTCGGGATTCGAGATCCCACTTTCATGCACCATGAATCCCAGGAATTTTCCTGCTGCTACCCCGAAGGCACATTTGGCGGGGTTCAGTCTCATCTGGTTCTATCTTATCACCTGAAAAGATTGGCGCAAGTCCCCATTGTGTTGTCCAGCCTTTGGAGATTTTGTAATCATATCATTTATGTACACCTCCATGGATCTTCCTATCTACTCTTTGAACAATTTGTTCACCATACGCTGGTATATGGCACCTGCATTTTTAAGTCCGAATGGCATTACCTTATAGCAGTAGAGGCCCTGTCCGGTGATAAAGCTGGTCTTGTCCTGCTCAAAGGGGTGCATCATGATCTGATTGTACCCCGAGAAGGCATCCATGAAGCTTAGGAGCTTGTTTCCTGCGGTGGAATCAATGAGCTGATCTATCTTAGGTAGGGGAAACTATCCTTGGGGCAAGCCCGGTTGAGGTCGGTGTAATCCACACACATTCGCCATTTCCCGTTAGACTTGGTTACCATGACCACATTGGCGATCCATTCGGGGTACCGGGATTCTCTGATGAACCCGGCTTTCAAGAGCTTGTCTACTTCTTCCTGGACCGCGGCGTTCCGTTCGACATTGAAATGTCTTTGTTTTTGTTTTATAGGTTTAAAGGTTGCGTCTACCACCAACCTATGGGTAGCCAGGCTAAAAGAAGTGCCAGGCATCTCTTCATGTCTCTAAGCGAAGATGTCGTTGTATTCTCAAAGGTGTTTTACTAAGTCCTTCTTGACTTCGGGGTCCAATCCTCCTCCAACTTTTATAGTCTTAGTTGGATCCTCACCCCTAATAGGTATTTCCTCTAACTGATCCGCGGGATGTCCACTAGCCCAACCTTACTCTTCCTCTTCCTCCTCCGGCTCTTCCATGATTATGTTTGGCACCTCTCTTTCTTCCAAGACATAGTGATTCTGTTCCGGTGTTCCCTGACTCTGTTTATTGGCCACATGTGCTCATTTCTTAGCTAATACGGTGGGATTGGTGGATACCGCGTAACAGTTGTAGGTTGCCTGTTGATCCCCTCTAACTTCTCCTACTTCTGTTCCCATTGAGAATTTCAAAACGTTGTGGTAGATGTACAGTCCCCCCTAATCCCTAACAAGAATGGCCTACCCAGAATTGCAATGTAGGCAGACGGGGTATCTATCACGATGAACTCTGCCATTATGTTCTGTTGAAGATGAGCTTCTCCGACTATCACTGGTAGGATTTTTGACCCCATTGGCATTACAGAGTCTCCTGTGAATTCGTACAGAAGCGAGGTGCAGTTGTTGTAACATGAGTTTTTCAAATTAAGTTGTTCATGGGCCCCCTTAAACAGGATGTCAACACTGCTTCCCGTATCAATCAGGACGCGGTGTACCCGGTAGTTGGCGATCTGTACTGAGATTACCATGGGATCATCATATGGTTAAACTGTATTGTAGACATCTTCCTCAGTGAAAATGATTTTGGTAGAGCGGGGTAGATCTCGGGATCCACTACTTACTTTGAGTATCTCATGACCAGCATTGAGCCTGGGAATCTTCATTGCGTTGTTCTTTCTTGAATTATTAAAGGTTCCAACTAGAGTAGGACCTCCACTAATGGTGTGAATCACCTGGATCTGCTGCATCAAATCCTTCTCACCATCTCTCCTTCTCTCTGCTACCTCCCGCATCTCGTGCTGTACCTGTTTCCCTTCATTGATGCGGTCCCACACCGGCTGTAAAAATTCAGTTAAAAGGCCTCCCCTTACCAGTCCTTCAATCTGGTTGCAGAGGCTGTAGCAGTTAGATGTGTGTGCCCTATGTCCTTGTGGAAATCACAATACTTGTATTGATTCCTCTTGTCAGTTGGGACTTTCATGGGACCTGGCTTTCTGAGTAGGCCCTTATCCTAGATGGCGAGGTAGATGGTTTCTCGCGAAGCATGGAGAGGGGGTGTAGTGATTGTATCCATCTTCCTCTCTTGCTACCCTAGCCACCTTCTTCAGAGGGACCGCCCTAGGGGGTGACCTCATAGCTGGATATCTTTCTTGGTACGAGAGAATAGGGAGCGGCCGGTAGGTAAACCGGTTTGGGGGCTGATTCTGGAATTTCTTGACCGGTGCGGGCTTTGAAGCCTCCTTCTTATGATGTGGTGCTAATCGGGCTTCATTGTGCTCGATATTAATCCGGAGCTATTCTTCTATGTCCTCTTGTTCCAGAGCCCGATTGTAGGCCTCCTGGTAAGTTTCTAAAGGATGCTTAGGAAAAGAGCGAAATAGTCTGTCAGCCCATAGGTTTCTTCGAAAATTAGCTAAGGTTTCCTTCTCGTCGAATACTCCCATCTGGACGACTTCTTTGTGGAATTTTTCTACATAAGATCTCAAAGTTTCACCCCGCTCCTGGACCGCATATTGAAGCAAGATAGGGTCCTTGGGACGAGACTTGATCCCCCGAAACTATGCACAAAAAGCTGTTATAAGCTTAGAGAAGGAATCAACACTACTTGGTTGTAACTTTCTGAACCACGTCTTAGCACAATCGGTCAGGTTTGATGGAAACATCCTGCACATGGCTGACCAGGTTGCATTTTGGACCTCTATCTGGTGGACAAAGCTTTCTAGGTGGCTGATGGGGTCCTCTGCCCCGGAATACTTCTCAGAGGTCATTCGAAACTTGGGAGGTAACCCCGCCTCCCTGACTCTCTTGGAGAAAGGTGCATTCATCTCACCCAGGGGGTTCTTCCGGATTCCTTAGTGCTTTCCCTTATTTAATTCCTCTAGCTTCTTTGCCATCTTGGCCATCTGATCTTCCAAGCGCTGGGATTTCTTGTTCCCAGATCGGGCTACTGAGCCTTCTTCGTCTGAAGTTTCTGAATCAATGACCACTTCCTTCCGCTTAGCGCTCTGATATCTTCCTCTGCGGCTCTTTCAAGATCTGGCGCTTCCTTCTGAATCGGGATGTGGACCTCTCACCTTTACCCTTGGTTTTGGTGGAGATTGGGCTCTCCTATGGGAAATCTCAATTGTGGAATTCACTGGTATGGGTCTGAGATCCACCTATCAGACTGGGAGAGGTGGCCCTAGTCGGTCAAACACTGGTACCCGGGTACTTGGGCAATGTCCCCTGGGATCCCAACTGCTTCAAAGGGGATTCCCTAGGCTATCATCTGGAGTCGGATGGCTTCTACGTATGCTGCGGCTTGTTGTTCTAGGACATCTCGATTGACTTCTTGCCTGGCAAGGTTCTAAAGCAAAGGGTCAGCAGTTGGAGGAGGCACTAGTGCAGGATTCTCATTCCTGGACCTCTTACCCTGCCTTTGAGCTCTCTCAGTGAAAGCGAAGGACTAGGGTCCTGATGGATCGGGATGGGCATTGAAGGATCGAAGTCTCATTCTGAAGATCTTTGAGTAGAACTAGGTTGTTTTGAGATTGGTTAGGAAAATAAATCTTCCCATAGACGGTGCCAAAAGTGTTACCGAAAAATCGTCACTGGGGTTAATCTCCAAATAACAACTTTAAAGGACCAAGATCAGGATCAATCCCGGTCGGAGGGGTTTCATGTAGTTTGATACCGATAATGTTCCTGATATAACAAGTGCAGTTTGAATGTAGAAAATATGGTAAATAAATGAGATCTTTATTGATTGTAGCCTTATTTCATGAATACAAGAGTTGTGTTTTTCTAGGATAAGGTGGAGTGTGGAGCTTCAGTAGGCGATGGAGATGGTGGTGGTGGCGGCGAACTCGTATGTGTCGATAAGTAGAACTGAACGTATGGTTTTAGGTGGTGATTTTCGGATCCCCTTTCTGGTGTGTATCATGTTGTTTATATAGGTCCCGTTGCTTGCCATGCACTCCTATAATTTCGGTCTAGGGTTTAGCGATATTGGGACTTTCTTCCCCTTAGGAGATGATCTTGTAAGAGCTTTTATCGTCAGAATCAAGACTTTTCTTCCTGAGAGGAAACAATCTCGTTGGAGCTTTTAGAATCAAGTCTTTCCTTCCTAAGAGGATTCTAACAGAGCTGACTCCTTGTTAAAATAAAACTCTCAGTTTGGCGGGAAAAAGTCTACTTCTTCTATTTTGACTAAACGGTGGCGTTTCAATATTTCTCCATGGAGCTTTAACCTAGTCTTCTAGGTGTAGGAGTCTTGTTCTTTGGTAACTTCTTCATATGGTATCTTACTGCCTAGCGAGCTGATTATAAAAGGTGTTATGAGCTCCTGAGTATCCCGCTGCTATATGAGGATTGAGACACCAGCCGAGGCTGTAGCGAGATATCTAGCTGATGAAGTAGCAAGATATCTGGATGATATAGTAGCGGGGTGCTTGGTGGAACTTTGTATCGGGATACTTATTGGAACTTCATGTCGGGAAACTATGAGCTGAACTGTGAACCGGGGTGCTTAGTGGAGCTCCGTATTAGGATACTAAGAGCTGAGCTGTGAACCGGGGTGCTTAGTGGAGCTCTATATCAGGATACCGTAGGGTTCATAAGAAGCTAGGAAATGGCTGGGCTAGATCCCTCTAGAAGGGGAATGTATCTGGATTGATCGGGATCCCTCCCTTCTTGGGGTAGTCGGATGGTATCTGGATTCCCATGTCCTCCTTGTATCAAGGTGGAAAATTCTTCTTTGGTCCTCTGCCAATTTTGGCGGTTAACAGTAAGTATTCTCAAACTCCCTCCTATGGTCACTCCTAATCCATTTAATACTTTTAATGTTAGAGTCTTTTTCATTTTGAAGTTTAGTGCAAAGCATTTTAAACTTATCAAAGGTTTCGGATTTTTCTCTAATAAAATATGTCCACATGAACCTAGAGAAATCATCTACACAAACAAAAATGTATCTCTTTCCACCTAAACTCTTGGTTTGCATGGGACCTATAAGGTCCATATGGAGAAGCTCTAGGGGCTCATTGGTGGAGAGATACTTGTTAGGATTATGCTCAATAGCAAGAGTGTAATATTGTTTTTGACAATCTTTTCATATTAATAAAGTGATTTCTGGTTTAACAAGTCTTATAACATTTATAGTTTAATTATTATAATTGTCAAAAGTAAATAATCATAAGGTCAAAAAACTATGAGAAAAAGAGAATTGTTCGTACATCGGGATATGTATAAAGTAGACAAAATTCATTAGTTAGTCCTAAATAATGTTCACAACTTAAGATAAAGGTTGGGCACTTTTATCTTGTTAAAGTTGTAGATTCTTTTGCTAGCATTTGAGTGGGATCAAATGTGCTCAGATGAGTCTAAAATCATCAAAGTGTCTTCGAGTTAAAGAATCTAGTGCACTAGGTGCATTGAATAGGATCACAATGAAATACTTTATCTAGAACCGTCAGTAGATAAAAGTTTTCATTATGAGGACAATCAGAGAGTCTATCTTAATCCGAGATAAATGATGGATTTATGGTTACAAGTGTTATCATTTGAGCTATCAATGAGTACGATTATATAGCATAGTCTATCCTTGATAGTTTGGTGGTATTCATTTGCTAATCGATAGATGACTTCATTTATAGATATGGACATTGTGGCTCCATTTATTTAATGAGAGTATAATATTATCATATGGATATTTTGAGGTATTGGATATTAAATCTTAAAGTTGAGTTTTCGTTAGTGTCTATTGAAATATGGCTTCTGGACAAGTCAGAATATCCAAGTTCAAAATGTGGTCATATGAGTAAATATGGTAACTAAGAGAGCTATAGGCGGTCTATAAACTCTTGGCGATTACTGATATTATTCACGAGGATACACTATCTCCAATAAGATTGTCTAGGGTATGAATGAGAAACATTTACTTATTAAATCTTTATTTAAGATGTCAATTTTAGATCTTTAGTGGAATGAGCTAAAATTAATAGATTGAACCTAAGTGAATCATTTGTTGATTGTGATTGGGTTATGTTTATTGAAGCTTAAATTTAGATTGTCCGCCAAGATTCCCAATCCACACGGACTTGCATGGTTCACTTGATTTATTCTACCGGACTAATTATGGGTCCATCTAGAATTGTATTAAGGTATGTGGACTTATTTCTTTTAGTAAAAATGGGTCTAGTTCATATGTGGACTTTTTATTAAGGTCCAATGGATTTAATAAAATGGAAAAATAATATATGGCCCATGATATGGACTTGGGTGGCAAGGCTAGTAAATAAGCCTATTATATTATTTTATTGTATTATTTAATTAAATAGAAATTAATTAATTAATTTATTAATTATTTAATTAAAAGTTAAAATCTTTTTCTAACTAGCAAATAGGTTTCTTAGTGCTATACTATTGTTGGTAGTATAATAAGAATCAAAGACTTTATTTGGTAAGTAGATAAATAAAAGGAATTTATTTATCTAGTTAAATAAGGAAGTGTTTGATACAGTCACAATTGAATAATACACTAAAGAGTTGGATTAGGGTTTGGATTCTAAGGTTGATAGGAATTTTGCTGAAGCAAAAAAACTTTTGATGGGAGGATTTCGGCCAAGACATAGAATCCTCTTGGAGTGAGGATTTCACCCACCACCTCATCTTTCCTGTCATAGAATTTGGCCAACCCTAATATTTTTAAGTAAGGATTTCGGCCACCCTATTTATTGCAAGATTTAGAGTTTGGCCACCCTAGTTCAAATAAGAGAGAGTTATTTCTTTTGCTTGAAAAATAAAATCCAAATTTAAGAGATAGTGTGTGATATTTTCGGCCAAGAGAAAAAAGAGAGAAGAAACGTTTTATTTCGATAGTGCACTAGTAGCTTTTACATCAAAAGGCTTTGTGCACAACTTCGAATAAGGTTCACGCGAGTTTCGATCAAAAGATTGATAATTCACAAGTGACGGAACGTTCTTCGTTTTTCTCTAGGAAAGTTATTATGACTAACAAAAGAAAATGTTTTTTTTTTTCGTTATCCATCCTCAGGTATACAATTCAAAGAAAGGGGGCTCACACTCCTAGATGATTCACATTCGTGATTGGATTGGAAGATCTTACAGATTACAATCGACGCAACATCAATCGTCACGTAAAAAAGGTACGATACTTTTATTATTTGCTAATTAATCAAGGGTTAAGGTTTGTTTATGATTGATTTCGGTAAGGAAAGGTCGAAGTAAGATTATGAATGATTTGACTATTCTTTTGAGATGATTAACTGACAAACAATAGTTATGCAATTTGGTTAATTTGGAATTGATTTCTCAAGTTTACAAGATACATACCTTAAACCTGAGCTTCTTTTTTTCTATCCATGGATGGGTTTTAAACCTTGTATTTATACCCTTCGAAAACGTGCTTGAGTAATCAAACTTGATTATCTTAGGCTGATCATCTAGGTAGCTTGGGCGGGAGCCTACTTTTATATTGAATGATCGCTTGACACCTATCCAATTTATGACCTTGGCGTGTTGTTTGAATGGGAGACTCATCGTTCGATGTATGTGGTGGGGACTTGGTTCAATGCTTGGCTCGCCTGAGTAAAAACATCTGAGGGCATCTGGTTTTACCTGGCCAAATGAGGCTATTTTTTAGGCTGCTACCACATTGGGGTCCATTGGGCTTTTGGCTTTTATTTCTAATAAAAAATAGAAGCTGGGCTTTCTTTTTAACAGGCCGGGGTAGTTTTGTTTTTTGTTTAATGGGCCTCTTCTTCGATGTTTGGACTATGTGGCGATCGACCCGTTTTTAAGGTATAACATCTGGCCATCAGTATTTGCTTATTTTTAGAATATGAAAAAGTAAATACCTGTATATGCCCGATGAAAACTCCATATTTCGAACACTTTTGTCCGACCCTCAGGACATGCTTCGCTTATTTCGGAAACTCGATCAATCTTACTTGTTTCTAGAAACAAATCCTTTTAGCAAATGAGGAGGGAGTCCGATGGAGTGGATTTCTTGCCTTGTACGCAAACCAATATATGTTTATTTTGATTTGACAGTTGTGTCACCCGCAGTCCACGTGTCAAGCATGCAACTCTATTTTGTTTAGATTTATTCGTGCATTTTCAATGATTGTGCTAGGTGATGCTTCGGTTTCTGAGGTTTTTTATTACCCCTTTCCCATCTACAAATATCTTCTTTTCTCCGTTGTACAACACATATATATATACATATTTACTTTTGCTTCCCTTCATTAGTGAGAAGAAAAAGAAAAGGTGAAGTCAAGAAAACACACCTCCTTTTTACGGGTGAGATTTTCAGTCGCCGGCGATCTGGGTGTTTCTTTTTCCGGTCGTTTTTCTTTTGGTTGTCTTCTCATTCCGTTTCTCTTGATGAGTTCTAAACTTTCTTTTATGAATTTTTTCCTTGCTAAATTTTGGAGAAGGTTTTCTTTTGTTGATCTATCAAGGGAGATCGAAAAAGTAGGGGCTTCGATAATTTCCAAGAGATTCCAATCTTTTTCGTTCCCGTGTATCTTCAATCGTTTAATTCTGACTCTAATTTTCTCTTCTCAGATTTCCTTGACGATTGGTTAAATCCAAATGCCAAGGTGGTAAAGGTGTCTAAAGGTCCCTATTTGCTCGTTAATTAAGAAGAGATTACTTAGTTGGACGTCAAGGATCATCGTGGTATCTAGGTTTAGTTTTCATCTAAGAATCCATCTTTCGTGGATTGTGAGACCAATGTGGTCAATGAAAGGTGCCTAAGAGAACATAGGACCTTTTTTCGTATTCCACCAGAGGTTGCCTTTCGTTTGCCTGGGAATGCCGCTTGGAATTCTCCTCAAGGTTGTGTTGAAATATACGGTTTTATGCTTTATTGTGAGGTTACATTGCCTATTCCTGGGTTTATAGCCCGATTTTTTAGTTCGGTGAAGAGTGCACCAATGCAGCTGACCCCAAATGTGTACCGCAATTTGATAGGGCTTTACTGCCTTTGGCGTGACTTGAATTTTGGTGTGCCTACAGTTAACGAAATCAAACATTGTCTGATTCTTCAGAAATCTGTTCATGAGATAGGTTCATACTACTTGGCCTCTTCCCATTCTTCCAGGTGGCTGCCCATCGACGAAGATGGGAAACAAATGGAAGGGAAGCTAGATCTGCCGAGCAAGGAGGAAGCTCAGAAAAAGAGTGGACTTAATTGGGGTGCTCCGAGTTTCAATAAGTATTGGAAAGGAAGTTGGTTTTTTATTAAAGGGGATTGGGGAAAGAAACCCTCGAACGATCCGAAAGGAACATAGCTAAACATTCCTCGCCATTTTTGTGAGGCTCGTAAGTATATATGTATATATATTTCCTTAATAAAAACAAAAATAGAACTATAGACTAATTTGATCCCTTTCTTCATCTTATTTTTAGGCACCTATACTAATCCACCAAAACTTTCTAAAGTCAAGGTCGATCGAGTTTCGTAGGCGGTTAAAACCGCCATGGATAGCAGGAATTTTAAGACTTTGGTGACTGCGGACAAGATAAAAACTTTTGGTTTGATTCTGGAACTGATCAATGATCATAATCATGGTGAGTATATGCAATTACGTGCGGATGTCTTTGTCTTTTTTTTTTTTTTTGAAATTCTAATACTCTCTTTTGTAGTTCTAGATTTGGATCTGATCCTTGGTAAGACGATACGTGCATAGAAAAGCATGAAAACCGTTAGCAAAGAAGATGCAAAGGCGGCCGAAAAGCAAGGCATTGCACCACCTAATGATCCAGCAATGGCCAAAGGTTTAGATTCTTCTGTACCGACTCCGAATGTTGTGACAAACGGCTCTCGTGTTATGACCACTATTTACAAAACAAAGGTTGATGGCCCTATATGGGTTCCAAAAGGTCGACTTAGGAATCTTCGTAAGAGAAAAGGGGAGAAACTTTCTTCTCATAAGGGCTCGAAAATGTCGTGAACCCTCAGTATTCCTTTGAAAATTAAAAAGGGAAGTAGTAAGTTGTCAGGGAATGATCCTATTAATAGTGTATTTAGAGATCTCGATCCTCTTCTTGAACAAAAAGTTTCGAAAACTATTGCGGCCGACTCTGCAAACCTTTTTCAGGATAGTGATTCATCTGTAATACCCGACCGATCTCCAGGTCAGAATTTATTACGCCCTTCTGCCACTCTATCTGGCTTTTTTGGTGGTGAAGGGTCAGCTCATCCTACTCTGGTTGAAACAACTGGACTGTTGTTGTCAGATCCTGATTACTTGGATCCTTCAGTTGCCTTGCATTGGGTTATAACTGGAGAGCTTACTTTCAGACTTATTGAAGATTTTGAATCCTTTGAAAGAGACAATATGACTAACCAAAGCCAACGAAGTCTCCATTTTTTTACTATGGTAAGCTTTCAGTGACTTTTTATACATATATAATGTGTTTCTCAGTTTTCAGGTTGACTCTTTTTTCCCCTTTTCATTTTGTCAGTTTTTACAGAAATACGATTCGGCAGTGAAAGAGAGCAAAAGACTTACCAAGCAAGTAAATAGTTTGGTCGAAGAGAAAACCAAGCTTCTGGCTGATAATGGCAAGCTCATGGTTGATAATGGTAATCCCTTGATCAGTCATGGGAATGATCTAGCCATTGAAAAGAAGAAAAATGAAGAAAATGGTCGCCAGATTGCCACTTTAGAGAAACAAAGGGATTCTCTCAGTTTTCGTCTTAGAGAGTATGAGAGAGATTTTGAGGCGGTAAAAATCGAACTCAGTGTTCGAGCTATTAGCCTTTTCAAGCACTCTCCTGCTTTCGAGGCGTTTGCCCATAAGGTGTTTGTGAAGGGAGTTGATGCCTATAAGAACCTCGTTCGAACTTTAGATTATCCTACTATAGCCGACCAGATTGATGAGTCCATGTAGTTTAACTTGTAGGAGGCCGAGCTAGATCTAAAAAAGCAAGTTACGAGGTGAGAGTTGGATAGAAAAAGGAAGAAAATGCCATTGTTGGATGTTCATATTGATCTAGAGGCTCGGACCCATCAATGTTTTGGGAGCTCTTGTCCGGGCAATTTGTGGCTTAATCCTCTAATCGACTACGGTCCTAACTCTGAGTCTAAAGATGATCAGTTTTATAAAGATGAAGTCCTGGAAGAGGAAGAGGGAGAGGGAGAGGAAGAGCAAGAGGATGATGATCAAGGTGAAGAGGCGGAAGAAGGAGAGATTCCTGCCGAAGGATTTCAAGGAGATACTGGAGGTGATGTAGGGGGTCGGATGGAGATTGAGACGATAGCTGAAAATCAGTTTTAATTTATTTAACCGTCTTAACTTTAACATGTTTTGCTTTGTCAAAGTCAAGTTTTTGTATTTTTGGTCTTTATTCGACCATGCTAATAATCGGGCGACGATGTAATTTTCCGTATTCCTTTTTGTTGTTTACCTCTTGTAGGAAGTTTGAACTTTGAAGGAATGTGTTGGATGTTTTTATATATCTATGAGAATCATCCTCTTTTTATTTTGTATCGGTCTCTTTTTGGGATTTCTATTTGATTAATCTGATGGTTTTTTAGCCTCTTATTACCCAGTACTGCCAGAACCTTCGTAATTCAAATTTCACTTGGTTGTTTTTGTAAGTTTTACTGTGCTCGGTAATGACCCGATCAACAACAACCTACGTAAGCCAAGTTCGCACTTTTTTCGCGCTTTTGCTTTATTTTTTGCACTGAATGATGAAATATTATGAAGATTTTTTTTCTTTTAAATAGTAACTCTATTTAATGGCTCAATGGCCTTTCTTGAAAACTTATGCTCTTAGGCTACATAGAAATTTGACACGCGAAGGAGGTCAAATCAAAAGGTGTTTATCCAACCTATCTTTCTGGACATGTATCCTTCTATTGATAATAAATTTTCAGATACTGGGCATTCCATGGGCGAGGTATGATCCCTCCCCTTGGCTTTGCTAGTTGGTAAGCACCATGCCCGACTATGCTGACCACCTGGTAAGGTCCTTCCCATTTATTTCCAAGTGTTCTAGCGACCCTATCTCTGGTGTTGGGCATCACTCTTCGTAGGACTAGGTTGTTTACTTGGAATTGTCTTGGCTTGACTTTGTTATTATAGTGTCGGGCAATCCGCTGTTGATAGGTGGCCATTCGGATATGGGCCTTATCTCTTCATGCTTCTAAATCATCGAGGCCGGAGGTTAGAAGAGCAATATTATTGTCTTGTGAAAATGCCTACAAGGTTATACCAAACAACCTAGAGGGGGGGGGGGGGAATAGGTTGACACACTAGTTTTAAAAACTCTTTCATGACTTGTGTCAAAACCTTGGTGAGCATATAATAAATCTTGAACAAGATTGTTATGAGAAAAACAATTTGCACAAGTATGCTCAATTCACCACCCTTTGTCTACAAAACATATACAAAGAAACAATGTATTTCATATACTAGTATATTAAATAAAGAGCACATTCTACAAGTTATATAATGAATATTACAATGAAATATCACTAAGTAAAATATTATAACTTGATATAGAATATAGCAAGATACAAAGATCAAACACTTACAAGATACAAGAAACAAATGTTGATTCAACAAACAATGTGTGCATCTCTTTCTTTATCAATAACATGTTTATAAGGATGTGAGAAATTAAGGATCATAAACAAGTTATATAGAACAAACATACAAATATAAAGAGATAGAGATAGAGATAGAGACATTTGACACATTGATTTTTACGTGGTAAACCTTCGAAGAGGAAATATCCACGGGTTGAATCCACAACCACCGGCAAAGCAAATACACTATATGAAAAGGACATACACACTCAAGGCTATCAACACTATCACCTCAAGCTATCAAATCCTAATCTACCCTCGGGCTAGTGAATCACTAAGCCTACTCTCTATCCAATGTGTGTCCTACACCTCTAGGAAGCAACTCCCTATCCAAGGCTCTCAAGCCTCTAGGAAGATTTCCTTGCTTAGCAATCTAGATCACTAGGATCCCAGTTAAGCTCCCCTAGCTCAACCATCCGGAGTACGCAACTCCTTGCTAAGACTTTCGCTTGGCTATCTGGAACACTTTCCTAGCCAAGTCTTCTTGCTCAAATTGAAGCTTCACTCACTCCAAGATGAAACTTCCACCTTTTGCAAGGCAAATGATCTAAGTGATGCAAATGATGCAAACACATGCAACATAGAATATATGATCAATACATCCTATGGAAACTAGAAATAATCAATGAGCACACAATGTATATTTTTCTAGTTCATGATCCAAAACATGGCACCACACAAAATGATGCATGAGCATATGAAATGTATGGATAAAGTACAATCCATGAAGATCTAGACATAGGCAACAAAGCACACAAGACAAGGTTGTCTAGATCTTAAACATGAACAAAAATCTAGAGCATGCAAAACACCTAAAACATGCCAAATCCTAGATTCTATTCATTTTACTAAAGCTTGAAAACAAGGCATGATCATTAAGCACATATTCAAGACTTTAGAACACAAACAACAAAAATACTAGAATGACAAGATATGATCAATGAATATTTTAGCAAGTACTTAGAGCATATAGATTCACAATAATCAATTAAATCCTAATTAGCTCTAAATACAAAATCAAATGTGCTAATCCTAGAATCATCCAATTAAAGGATCAAAGCACATTTCAAGGATTATTAATCATAAAAGGATTCAATCAAGTCTTAAATAATCCTAGATATCAATCTAATCACAATAAAACTCTCAAACATGTGAAAATCATAGAATCAAAAATTCTAGTTCACATATGTCTCTAATTAGACTTTTGATTAAGATTGATTATGAAGCTATCTTTCTCAATAGCATTCACCATACATACACATACATATAGAAGAAGAAACCCCAAGCAAATTGAAGGTTATAAAAGAAGAAATCACAAAGATGAAGTCAATACCTCTCCATCACGAGCTGTCATGATTTTCTGGATAGAACACCTTGAAAAATCAATCACATGACTACAAGATCACTTGGAAAAGGTAGAGGACTCAATCACAAACAATCTCCAACTTGAATCACTCAAATCCGACTTTGTATGAAGAAGTTATGAAGTTTGGAAGTTGAGAAAATTGGAGAGAAAAAATTGACGGGATTTTTTCTATTTTCTTCTTTCTTTCTTCTTCAAAACAAATGGAGAGAAGTTGGAATATTTAAAAGGAAGAGAGAGAGGGAAGATTTTGACCAATCACAAGAGGCCACATCAGCCTCCTGGTCGTGTGGGGCACGTGGGCCACACAGGACCAGAGGGCTGGTCAGCCCGTGTGGCACACGGCCTCCACACAGGGTGGCCATGCATGCCCCTCTCGCGCACCTCCCACATTCTTCGACCGTATTTGGGCTTTCGAACTTCGATTTTGAATCCGTTTTTGGATTACAAATCGTAACTCCCTCACGCACAACAAAAACTATGAAACTTTGATAAAAGTTAAAAGGTTGAGAATTCATCTCGGAAAATGATGACGAGCACAACTCAATGAATGAGAACGAAAAGTAGCGTAGCTACATCGTTTGAACTCGAAACTAAATGAATGAGTAACCGAAATGACTGGGACTTAATAGGAAATCAAATAAGATCATATACAAGTCCAAAACATAAGAAACACAAACAATCAAACACAAATTCACATATGAATGCCATTCCCATTCCCTAGACATAGTCTTAGAACATGCAACTCTACAATGTATAAGCATTTGAGTTCAATGCATGAGCATACAAATACATGTGAATGTGTTATAAAAAATGGTGTACAACAATGCAGGGACACTTATGAATGATTTGTGTGTGTGTGTGCCTTAATGCCTTGCAAGAGGAAGAAGAAACTTGATACCTTAGGATCCAAGTACGCACTTTTCCTCTTGAAGACGATATTTGCACAAGATGTTGCTTGTTCACCTTTAAGGCTTCTTTCTAACAAGAATCACCTAAGCAACAACTAATACAAATAAAGAGAGTTTTGCAATGGAATCAAGCCAACAAAGATCTAGGATCTTACTTCTTGTTCGTAAAATCTGATCTGAGGTAAAGCTACTTTGGTTTCGATGGGGATGACTGCTTCGGCTCCAAATGTCATTGCAAATGGCATTTCTCCAGTCGACATTCTTGATGTCATTCTGTATGCCAATAAAACTTCGGCAATAAATCTACCCAACATCCTTTCCTGACGTCTGACTTTGCTTTGATGTTGTGTTTGATTATTTTATTTATTGCTTCAACTTGCCCGTGGGTTTGTGGGTGCGTCGGGGTAGTGAACAGGCAATTGATATTCCACTTGTGACAAAACCTTCGGAAACTAGCATTGTCAAATTGTGTCCCGTTATCTATGACTACGGCATTTGGGACACCAAATTGGTAGATGATCGATTTTTTGAAGAAGTCTGTGGTTTTCTCCTCAATTATTCGGACAAGTGCTTTTGCTTCTACCCATTTTGTAAAATAATCTACTGCTACGATGGCATATTTTGCCCAACCCTTGGCTGTTGGCATTGGGCCTATTAGATCAACTCCCCAACGATCGAAAGGATGCGCTGACACCATTGTTCTAAGCCACTTTGATGGTTGCTTGATATTATCTCCTATCCTCTGACACTTGTCACAACTCGTTGCCACCCTTTTTTGCATCATCAAATAGCATCGGCCAGTAAAATCCCTGTCTTATTACTTTGTGAGCTAGACTATGTTGGCCCGTATGGTTGCCACATATACTAGCATGAACTTTGCCTAGGATTCTTTCCTCTTCTGCTGGTCCCACACAGTGCTGTAATGCTTTTGAGAAACTTTTCCATATAATTCATCTGCAATCATTATGTATTTGGCCGAGCGATATCAGAGTCTTCTGGCCTCAAATTTATACTTCGAGACTCGACAGTCTATTAGAAAAGACTTGATCGGTGTCATCCAATTTGTTCCTATTGGGCTAATTTCAAAGACTATCAGTCGATTGTCGAGGTGGATACTCAGAAGTTGTAATTGTGTTACTGAGATCATTTTAGTGACAATTGCATTAGTAGCGGGGGCTAGTTTGGAGAGTGCATCCGCATGATTGTTCTCGACCCTAGGGATCTAGGTGATCCAGAAAGTTTTGAATTGTTTGATGGCCTATCTCACCATGGCCAGATAGGCTACCATTCCTTCTTCCTTGGCTTCATATTCGTCATGGATTTGGTTGACAACTAGCTAAGAATCACTGTACACGTCTATTCGGTCGACCTCTAATGTTGTGGCAATCCTTATCCCTGCTAAGAGTGCTTCATACTCGGCCTGATTGTTTATTGCTTTAAATTTGAACCTGATAGCACATTCTATATGATCATTTTCAGGGGTGGTTACTACCATTCCTGCCCCACTCTTATGTGTATTTGACAACTTGTCAACTTAGAGTTTCCATAGGTAGTTGTCTTGTAGATCGTTGGCCTCGACCAATCTCATATCGACCGTAGGTTTTGAAAATTCTGGTATGAAGTCGGATATGGCCTGACCATTGATGGATGACCTTAGTTTATACTCGATTTCAAATTCTCCCAGTTCTATGGCCCACTTTGTTAGTAGGCCAGAGACTTTCGGTTTTTACAGGATTTACCGTAATGGGCAATTGGTTAGAATTGTGATGGGATGAGCCTGGAAGTATGGCATGAGTTTCCTAGCAGACACAATCAGTGCCAGTGCCATTTTTTCTATCTACGGATATCTTGTCTAGGGATCAGCTAATGCTTGGCTTGTATAATATATTGGTCTCTGAGACCCTTCTTCAACTTGGACGAGGACCGAACGTGTTACGGTTTGATCAAGCCAAAATTGGTATGATTTTGGCCCTCATTTCCAATTCTTTTCGCTTGATTTTCAGGCATTCCCCCGTGTTTAATGGTGTTAAATTGAGTGTTTCAGGTTTTATCAGGTTTCAAGAGCAATTGGGATGAAGTTGAGGACTTGTGTGTAAAAAGGCTCACAAATGGGAAGAAATAGGGAATTTTCGCTACTTAGGCAAGAGGAGGACGCCACATGGTCGCCATGGCGATAAAGGATTATTCAGAGCTTCAGAAGGTCGCCACTTAGTAGCCATGGCGACAGAAGGTTGCAAAAATACATCAGTCATGGTCGCCATTTGATGTTGTCATGACAACCACCCCTTGCAAATGGCGACCTCCTATTTTTATTCATGGTCGCCATGAGGTTGTCATGACAACCAAATGGCGACCTCCCATTTTTAATCATGGTCGCCATGAGGTTGTCATGACAACCACCCCTTGCAAATGGCAACCTCCCATTTTTATTCATGGTTGCCATTTGAGGTTGTCATGACAACCACCTCTTGCAAATGGCGACCCCTTCACACTTTGCAGGGTCGCCACTTATGGTCGCCATGGCGACCTCGAGATGCAAGTGGCGACCTCTACATCATTTGCTCATGGTCGCCACTTGCTAGATGGCGAGAAAGATGATTTTCATGGCGACCTTCTCATCTAACAGTTTTATGCACCAGGGTCGTCATAGCGACCAAATAGTGAACTTGGCACCACATCAGCGAATCAAGCAGTTATCAGTACATGTCCAAGAGTGTGTATAAATAGAACAACTCTCCATCTTCAAAGGGATCGACCATCTGAGAAAAAAGAACAGAGAATACATCTTGAGATCTAGCTCTTCATCCATGGCACATCATTCATCATCCTCCATTTCTCTCCTTGAACTCATCTAATCCATCCAAACCTCAACACAAAACCTTATTAACATCCGACATCATTTCATAAGAGAACTAGTTGAAAATAAATGTATAGTACTTGAACATGTAGGTACTAATGATCAACTAGCAGACTTATTTACTAAACCCTTAAATGCAACTAGGTTTAAAACACTTAGTAGATCTATTAGGATATGTCTCGTAGAGTGATGTGTTTTGGTGATTGACCCCATATGGGGAACTCAAGCAAAGAGAGTTATTTTGCATATTTGTCACATGCAAAAATTTCGTAAACATTATGCTTGTTTTTAATTGCTTGAGTATCTTGGTTGCGCATATGCTTATATGTTATTTTCTTTAATAAGTGTGAACCACTGCTTTGATTGCAATCTATGTCATATTTTTGTTCAAACATGCATTTTTGGAATAGGAGATCCATTTAGAAAATACTCTTTGAATGACCTATAGTTATCACCATGACATGATGATTATTTAAATGACATGCTCAAAATGAAAAAGCATGAAATTCTTATGACATGCACAAATGAAAAAGCATGAAATTCTTATGACATGCAAATGAAAAGCAAGAATTGATGATTGCAATTTCTTAAATGCAAAACTTGTGTAAAAAGCAATAATGAGACTTCAAATGAATAAAGAATCTTGTATACGTTCTAAGGATGTTAAAATCCAATGTCTCTTTTTCTTTATTTGTTAAAACATGGCTACTATCATATGGGTATCTTACCCGGAAAAATCGAATAGGGTGCAAAAGTCGCTCATGCCATGTTTTGCATATAAAGTTGGATATAGTTGCCTCTTAATTAAAATCAATGAAAAATCTATATCCTTGCTTTGATTCATGACAAATGGTGGAATTGGTTTGAATTCTATTGGAAACCTTTGTCATTTGCTTTGCAAAATACCATTGTATTTTGGACTTGAATGCAACATGTCTTGTATACAAAGCATTTTTAATCACACATTTTCTCAAAAGTAAATCTCATTGTTTCTCTCCAATTAATTGACTTGCATAATGTTCTTGTATATGACTATACAAATGTCTTGTATGCTACTATCTCTCTTTGCTACAAGTGACTCAGTTGGGGATACTCCTTTGCCTATATCATGACAAAAAAGGGGAGTAGAATGTGGTAAGGGAGATTGCTAATTATAGTAGCAAATGCACATGTTGGGAAGATTGCATATTTAAGGGGAATAACCCGTTGAGAGAGAGTATTGCATTGCACATTCATTGCATGATGTTGCATATTTTTATCAATGCAAATGCTTGTTTTGATTTCACTTGATCATCTCACATTGCACTTGTCTTGGAAAGTATAGAAACTTTGTTTTTGAAGAATTGGTTATTCTACAAGAGATTGAAGACTTGAAGTTTTTAGCTTTTTGATATCTTGTTGTAATGTAGAATATAATTGTTGACCCTTAGTTTCTATTTTGTTATGAAGATCAATGTGAGTGGTGGTTTTGTCACGAAATAGCCAAAGGGAGAGATTGTAAGTTCCTCAAAGTTTGATTGGCTTATTTCGGTGACAAACCAGAATTGGGGTTTGAAATGTAAGGGTAGCTTAGGTGATTGGTGATCAAGCTTAAAGGCTCTCTCAATACCTCAATAGGATAAGCACTCCAAAGGTATATCTCTTATGCTTACTTTTTATTGAAAAGACTTAGTTGCACACACGCACACACACTTGTCATGCTTGCACATATGCTCATTGTTCTTGTGTGCATTCTCTTCACTTGTCACATTTCACACTTGCACTTTGTTGTTGTATGTTGTTGTGTGTTAGTGTGCCTAGTAATTCATTTCTCGAACATTGTTCGGAAATGTCCGCACATGCACGATAGTGTGCTTGGTTTAGCCCAAGGATTGCTTTTGGAGAATGCCCTTGGCTTCTCCTTTGGTTTCACCACTTTTGGTGAAACGACGGTTGTAATCGGTGGCTTGGCCACCGAAGGGAGCTGCCATTTGATTCCAGAATCCTTTGGAGTGATTCTACGATTATGATCGGCGGCCACGACCACCATTCAAAACCATCATTTTATCTCTCGGGTTTGATTCTACGGTTGTGATCGGCGGTTATGAAACCGCTGTTGATCCCTTGTTCCTCTTGGGCTTAATATCAACGACGGTTGGTGGCCGCTGAATGACACCGTCGTTGTTCCCCTGTTCCCTCAGGACTTAAATCAGTAATTAAATCGGCAGTAAGTGGCTGCCGATTGGCGCGTTTCTAGGGCAAACTTGTCTTTTCACCAAGCTTTTTATTGGTCTCTATAAACACAACATTTTTTCATTCTCTGAATGCACACTCTTTACACTCTTTGATCATCAAGTACCCTAAACTGAAAGAGAGATTTTTGAGAGAAAAACCAATCAAGATTGCTCATTTATTTACTCAAAATCATTCCCACATGCATCCAAGTTCATCTAGCATCATCTAGGATCATTTAGAGTGCATCCATGCATAGGTCTTCTTCAACACACATGTTATGGTAAGTTGAACACTAATTTCATCTAATTTTAGTGTTTTTACTTAACTATTTATCTCATTTTGTTACTTGTAAGTTCTTAGATTAATATCTAATTACAAGATTGAGATTATATGTTGAATGTTTGAGTGTTGTATTTTGATAGCTACCTAGGATTGAATTATCTTATATAGCTATGCTTTGTGACATGACACATAGCAATTGATATCTAAGATTGATTTAATTGTTATCTTATTATCCTGGATAAGCATTTAGTGCAACCTAGCATTAAATTGCATTTTGAATATCATGCATATTCACTTAGGTTGATTTATTTCTTCATTGAGAAGTAAGTTTTGTGGCTAAGGTTGCTTAGGCCGCAAGCAAATTGGACTAGGTTCACTTTTATAGGCCTGCGGGTAGTAGTGGTGGGTTAGTGACCGTAGGGTTTGACATTGTAAACCTAGGTTGTAAACACCATTGCAATTAGTGGATTCAAGGTTCATGTGTGGCGCACATAATAGCCCGTGATTTTTCCTTGTTGAAGGTTTCCACGTAAAAATCAAGTGTTATTTAATATTCTGCACATTTACACTTGATTTATTGTTTTAACTAGATTGGGGTATTTTCGTAACATTGACTAATCGCAAAAATTGGTAATAACCGTCTAAAATCTATTCACCACCCTCTAGATAGTTTTATACACACCGTGTTATATTTGTTTCAGAAAGTGTAGTTATCTTGTTTTGTAGGGATGTTTGTTCTAGAAGAGATAGAAGACTTGAAGATCTAGATTTTAGGTATCTCATTGTAATGTAGAATAACTTTTGTTGACCTTTAGTCTTTTTTTATTTGTGAGGATCAATTGTGAGTGGTGGTTTTGTCATGAAATAGCCAAAGGGGGAGATTGTAAGTTCCTCATATTTTGATTGACTTATTTTATTGACAAACCACATTTGGGATTTAATTTGTAAGGGTAGACTAGGCTTTCATTATGCATGATCAAACTTCAAAGGCATTTTCAAGAGTATTTCAAATGTATATCACTTGTACTTAACTCTTTGAAGAGATTTAATTGCCCACACTTTGTCATATCACTTACATGCATTTCCATATCTCTTGTACATTTATGTATATTTGATTGTGTGCATTTATGTTTTTATCTCACACTTCATGTATATTTATTGTTCATGCATTTGTTGGACCATTTCCATGTTGATTTCGTGCCAAAAATGTCCCTTGTAGTGATATGTGGTGTACGTGCGCTGTACGTGCTTACATTCGTATAACACACATTCGAGAAATTTGTTTTCTCCGGCAAGTGTACGCTATACGTGCACACATTCGTATAGCGCATTTCGCTAGAAAGTTTTTTGAATCTCCTCAAAACAACACATTTTCTTTTGGCTTCTATAAATACATCTAGTTCTCATCTGTTTCATACTACCTATGAATTTAATACCTTAAGAAGAGAGAGATAGTTGTTTTAAGAATAAATGGCTTGCGAGTAGTAATGGTGGGTTAGTGACCAAGAATGGTGTGACTAGAAGTCAATCTAGTTTGTAAATATCATTACATATAGTGGATTTGAGGACCATATGTAGCTAGATAGATAGCCCGTGAGTTTTGCCCAGTTAGAGGGTTTCTCACGTAAATCAATTGACGTGTTTTTATTGTTTTCTACTTTTTAATTACGTCAATTGCTTGCTTGTTATATTTGGGAATTGTTAAAATTGATTAAGTCGAAATTTTGGTAATTAATCAATTAAAACCTATTCACCCCCTTTTATGTTAGTTTAGGCATATATTATTTATTTTCAATATATATATATATATTAGTGTTTTTCTTCTTAGGATGAACCGATTTTATTTATATCAGTTCCATAACTATTAACCATTAGACTCACATATTTCATCTTAGTCAAATTCTTCTTAAACTTAATTAATGACTCACAAGCATCATCATTATCTTAAAAGTTCAGTTCAGTACTAAGAAGAGAAGAAAAATATATATTTATATATTTTAAAAAGATAAAATTTGTCTAGTTGTATAATTCTTACATTTGTGCTGTTGAGTGCTATTAAGTTTAATAAGTTTGAAACGAGTCCAATGCCTTTGTCGATCTAACCCTACTTTAATTATACTAACTCAAATCCATTATTATTAAAACAAGAGATCTTGGACTTGAATTCTTGAAACAAAATTCTGTAATAATAAAGACAATAATATATATATACATACGGATTTTCTATTATCAATTCGTCCTAGTGGTGGCACCGGTTTGGTGTTTGGTTCGAAATCGTCGGTTTCGGTTTTATGGTCACCCGAAACCAAAACCGAAACTGGAAGCACTGGTTTCAAACCATCGGTTTGGCGGTTCCGGTTTTGGTTTCGGTTTGGTCCAGTTTCGGTTTCGGTTTTTTTTTTTTCAATTTTTTTTCTCAAATCCCAATCAATATTAATTCTTCCCAATCATAATTCCAATGAACAAATTTTTAAATAAAAATACATTTACAAACATTTTTTTTTTTCAATTTTTTTTCCCAAATCCCAATCAATATTAATTCTTCCCAATCATAATTCCAATTAATAAATTTTTAAATAAAAATACATTTACAAACATTTTCCATTGAAGTATTTAAGTAGTTCACAATGTTTAGAAGAAAAGAAATTGACATTTATTAATAAATACAACTTTACAATTTCACAAAAAAAAATAAAAAAAAATTAGAAATTGCCCTTGAAGGCTTGAATTCAAATATACAATATTACAATGTAATAAAGTTAAAATTAATAAAAAATAAAAAATAAAAATAAAAATAAAAAACAATTGTAAGGATTCCCATAATTGATTGGCTTATTTCGTGAACAAACCACAAGTTGGGGTTTGAATTGTAAGGGTAGATTAGGTGATGGAAGACCAACGTCAAAGGCCCTAGTCAAGACCTCAAGGTGACAAGCATGCAAAGGTATATTTCTTGTGCTTAGTTTTCTTTGAAGAGATCTAGAAGCACACATACACTTAGCATACTTGCATTTGTGTGCTTACTCTTCACATGTCACATTACACACTTGCACTTTATTTGATTATATCTTGTTGTGTGTTTGTTTGTGTCATGTAATTCGTTTCCCGAATATGTTCGGAAACGTCCGCGCTTGCACAATTTTGTGCTTGGTTTTGCGCGAAGACCGCTCTAGGTGATAGCCTTGGCTTTCTCCTTGGATTCACCACTTTTGGTGAATCGGCGGTTTAATCGGCGGCCCTGGCCGCCGAATGAAACCGCCGTTTTGGACCAGAGGTCTCTGGTCTGATTCTGCGGTTAGATCGGCGGTCTGGCCACCGATTTGAAACCGCCGTTTCACACCTGATGCATTTATTATTCTCGGGTTGTGTTCTGCGGTTTACTCGGCGGTTTCGAAACTGCCAAATGAAACCGCCGTTTTCTCCCCTGTTCTCGGGATGAATTCCGCGGTTATTATCGGCGGCCTGGCCGCCGAATGAAACCGCCGAATTAGATATTTTAGGTCGGTTTCTTTCTCGGGCTCAATTCTGCGGTCAGATTCTGCGGCCCCGACCGCAGAATGAAACCGCTGTTTGAGCGTTTCAGGGGCAATATTGTCATTTCACATGCCCTGTTTCTTGATGACTATATATATCATACTTTCTCATTTCTCTAAGTTAGTTCTCTGATTCTAAAGAACCCTAAAGTTCAAAAAGAGAGACTTGAGAGAAAAGAAATCAATAACTCATTTTTATACACACAAAACCATTCTCATATGCATCAAAAGATCATCTAGCATTTTCTAGCATAGTTAGGATGCTTGCTTGCATGGGTTTTGTTCAACACACTTGCTTTGGTATGTTCTTCACTAATCTCATCTAAGCTTAGTGTTTTAGTTATCAAAGAAATCTCTTATATTATTTGTATGCTCTTAGAATATATTCTAGATACAAAATAGAGATTGTTGTGTTGACATGTTTGAGTGATGTATTTTGATAGCAACATCTAGGTTATTTTTATCTATGATTTGCTAAGCTTTATGACATCTAGGATTGCATTTATTGTTATCTATTCATCCTAGATAAGCATCTAAGGTTACCTAGCTTTATTTGCTCATTGAATATCATTTAATATTCACATAGGTTGTAATCTCTTCATTGAGAAGTAAGTCTTGCATGTAGCTTCCGGGTTTAGGTTGCTTAGATTGCAAGCAATTGGACTAGGTCCACTTATACCGGGATTAGGTAGGTGTGTTGATTATTGATCGGGATTAGGTTGTGAAACAAATTATGGTGTGTTCAATATTAATCTAGAGGGGGGGTGAATAGATTTTATCCGATTTTACCAAATTTTCGTTAATGGTCAAGATTACGAAAATACCCTCCACTAGTCAAAAAACAATAGCAAGTGTAATATGGTGCGGAAATTAAAAGACACTTGATATTTACGTGGAAACCCTCACGGGAAAAACCACGGGCTATGTAAGTGAGCCACACTTGAACCTCGAATCCACTAAATGTGTAAAACGATTACAACCTAATCCCGGAAGTAATCACACACCTACCTACTCCCGGTATAAGTGAACCTAGTCCCAATGCTTGCGATTTATGCAACCTAATCCCGGAAGCAACACAAGACTTAGTTCTCAATGAAGAGAAAACAACCTAAGTGAATATATGAAATACTCAAAATGCAACAAGAGCAAGGCAACTCTATATGCTTACCTAGAATGATGATATATCAATGAAATCAATCCTAGATATCAAAAGCTAAATGACATATCATAAAGCTTAGCTAGATGTTATCAATCACAAAACAATCCTAGCTATCAAACAATGTCAACATGTCCAAACATGTGAACTCAATTAGTTGTAGAGAATTTCTAACAACATAATTGTCAATTAAATCCACAAGAACATTCAATTAAGCTTGACTAGATAAATAAACATTAATCTATCAACCTAATCATCAACCAATTGTACAAGAATGTTCTAGGGTTAGCTATTTAGGGAAAATCATCCTAATCATGTAAGCTATCACAAACAAAACCCAATCATGTCATAACTTCACTAAATATGCAATAAAAGTGAAGAATTGCTAAACTAAGCAATAAAAGACATGTCTTGACTAAGATAGAACAATAAATGAAGATGTGGTGTTTGTTCTACTTACCAAGTCATAAATGAAGAAGACCCATGGAAGATTGATGCATGAAACATGTTAGATGCACATGGGTTTTGGGTTTGGAGAGTTAAAGAAGCAAGATTGAAGCTTTCTCTCTCTAGGGTTTGAGTTTCTCACTCTAAGGTCTGATTTTGAGCTCTCAAAAACGAGCTAGGAAGAAGATGATACTTAAATAGGACCCCTAGATGAAATGACGTCGTTTTGAAAAGTTTGCAGAAGATATGCCTTGACCGCTGTTCACCCGCTCTACGTAGGACGGTTGAACAGCGGTCCACCTGGGAAATGAAGAACAAAGTTCTTCATGATCGCCCTACGTAGGGCGAGTTCCAGGCGACCTAGGAGCGGTTGCTCTCGGGTTATGAACCGCTGTTCACCCGCTCTACGTAGAGCGGTTGAACAGCGGGTGAAGAGCGGTCAATTAAATCGACCAGTGGCACCGCTCTACGTAGGGCGGCTGTAGAGCGGCCAAGAGCAAATTGCTCAAAACCCCTTTTGACCGCTGTTCGTAGAGCGCCTGTAGGGCGGGTGAACAGCGGCCATAACAACCACAATGCATCACCTTCTATACATGATGCAATCAACAGAGAATGCAAGAAGAGAAATTAAATGAACATTAATACACACATAATAAGGACACACAATCATACAATAAGAAGAATTATGCAAGTGTTGTGTGTGTGTGCATCTATTTCTCTTCATTACAAGAAACACTAAGAATTATACCTTTGGAGTGCTTCTTCCCTTGAGGTCTTGAAAATGTCCTTTGAGCATGATCTTCAATCACCTAATTACCCTTACAATTCAAATCCCCAATATGTGGTTTGTCTACGAAATAAGCCAATCAACAATGGGAATCCTTACAATCTCCCCCTTTGGCTATTTCGTGACAAAACCACCACTCACATTGATCCTCACAAGATAAATGAAACTTCGGGAAATTCTACATTACAAAGTACAAAGAGATAAGAAAAATAAACTTCAAGTCTTCAATCTCTTGTAGAATAACCAAACCTTCAAAACAATTAGATTACACTTCCAAAGCAAGTGTATGTGAGATGATCAAGTGAAAGAAGAACAAGCATTTGCATATGAATCTTTTAACCACAATATCATGCAATGTATGAGTATGCAATGCTCCCCCTCAAAGGTTACTATCTCTCAAACTTCTCCCCAAAGCATACACAATGCTCCCCCTATATCTCTCAAGACTTCTCCCCCTTTTTGTCATGAGATAGGCAAAGGAGCTCCCCCTATAGGATTGCTTTAGCAAAGAGAGCTATTTGCACAAAAGACATTTGCATAATCATATAAACGAACTTTATACAATTCAAGAATTGAGAGAGATTCAAGGAGATTTTATTCACAGAAAAGTGTGTGTGTGTAAAAATTGCTTAGCATGTAATACAAGCACTATTTAGCTCATGCATAAGAATCAATCAAAGCAACAATCAACAGGTTTTCCAAATGAAGTCAAACCAATTAGAGCCCTGTTGTTATGACAAGAAGATATATATCCAAGCATTTGTGTGCAGAGTGTACTAACCACATAAAAAAAAATATCATCTTTTCTACATTGCAAGACACATCATCAATCAACAATTTTGAGGTCTTTATTAAGCAATGCATCACACACATCATCAAACACATTTCAACTTTTCTGTTTTTCTCCTTTATCCTAGAAAGCATGTATTTCTGTTTATCATGCTAATGTAACTCTCTTGAATGCTTTCACTCGGTTTCAAATGAGTAGCCATTTCCTACATTGGGCGGCTGCACGTCATATTGCCAGTAGCCCTTTTTCAAGAGAGAGCTTAAGAATGCATATCAAAGAATCATGAACATGGAGAATAATTTGAGGTCAATCACATGTACTAACAAGTAGAACATTCCTCAAATGGATAAGCACACTCAAGCAAAAATAGAAATCATGCAGTACATGCTAGGCAACCGTGCAAGGTGTTATTAAAAACATTATTAAAGCATTAATCAATGTTATTCACCAAGCATTCTCAAACAATCATAAAAGAGCATAAAAGAAGTTAACTTTTTGCATATGACAATTCATGCAAGTTTGCTCTCTTTGCTTGAGCTCCCCTTATTGGGGTCAAATACTAGAACTCATCACTCCACAAGACATATTCCAATAGATCTACTAAGAGTTTTAAATCGAGTAGCATCTAGAGGTTTTGTAAACAAGTCGGCTAGTTGATCATTTGTACCTACATGCTCAAGTACAATGCATTTATTTTCAACTAGATCTCTAATGAAAAGATGACGGATGTCAATATGCTTAGTTCTAGAATGTTGAACCGGATTCTTGGAAATATTAATAGCACTCATGTTATCACAAAAGAGAGTGAGTGTACCTTGGTTGAATCCGTAGTCTACTAGCATTTGCTTCATCCATAGGAGTTGTGTGCATCCACTCCCCGCGGCTATGTACTCGGCCTCCGCCGTGGACAAGGAGATTGAGTTTTGCTTCTTGCAAAACCAAGAAACAAGATTGTTTCCAAGGAAAAAGCAACCGCCCGATGTGCTTTTCCTATCATCACAATTTCCGGCCCAATCCGCGTCACTAAAGCCTACAAGACTAGCATTAGTGTCAAAAGAGTACCAAATCCCATAGTTAGAAGTCCCATTCACATATCGAATGATTCTCTTGACGCAAGAGAGATGGGACTCCTTGGGATCGGATTGGTACCTAGCACACACACCCACACTAAAGGATATGTCGGGCCTACTTGCGGTCAAATAAAGCAAGCTTCCTATCATACCCCTATAAAGTGTCTGTTCTACACTTTTACCACTAGCATCTTTGCTTAGTTTCAAAGTGGTGCTCATGGGTGTGTTACAATGTTTGGCTTTCTCAAGACCAAACTTCTTCACTAGGTTTTTGGCATATTTGGCTTGGGATATGAAGATCCCATCACTTAATTGCCTAATTTGCAAACCTAGGAAGTAACTAAGCTCACCAACAAGGCTCATCTCAAATTCATGAGACATAACATCAACAAATTGTTGGACTTTGGTGTTGTTGGTGGATCCAAACACTATATCATCAACATATATTTGAGCTATAAAAAGCTCATCATTGTCTTTCTTGATGAATAGAGTCTTGTCAACACTACCTCTTGTGTAATCATTGTTGACAAGAAATTGAGTGAGGCGCTCATACCAAGCCCTCGGTGCTTGTTTCAACCCATAAAGAGCCTTCTTGAGGCGATAGACATGGTTGGGGTGGTGTGCATCCACAAACCCCTTGGGTTGCTCAACAAACACTTCCTCTTGCAAGAAGCCATTGAGGAAGGCACTCTTAACGTCCATTTGGTGCAATTTGAACTTGTGCACACAAGAGATGGACAAGAGAAGCCTAATGGACTCTAGGCGGGCAACGGGAGCAAAAGTCTCCTCAAAGTCGATACCCTCAATTTGAGAGTACCCTTGTGCAACAAGTCTTGCCTTGTTACGCACTACGTTGCCATCCTCATCGGATTTGTTCCTATATATCCATTTTGTGCCTATGACATTAGTGGTCTTAGGCCTAGGAACTAGAGTCCAAACCTCATTCCTTTCGAATTGGTTTAGCTCTTCTTGCATGGCAAGAACCCAAAACTCATCATTTAGAGCTTCATCAATCTTTTTGGGCTCTATTTGAGAGGTGTAGCATGTGAAGCTAATAAGATTAGCTATTTGCCTTCTAGTCCTAACACCCTCATTCACATCTCCAATAACATCTTCTTTGTTATGGAGTCTTCTAACCCATGGAGCGGGTTCATTAGAGTCCAAGTTAGGAACTCTATCAATAGGTTGTGTGTCATTTTCAACAACATTGGATGTCCCCACATTAGGAGTCACAACAACCTTCTCCAAAGGAGAATCATCACTAAGAATAACCTCCTCCTCATGATTACTGCACTTGAGCCTTTCATCATCAAATACAACATTAGATGATTCCATAACACTTAGAGTTTTCTTATTGAAAACTCTATAGGCTCTACTATTCAAGGCATAGCCAATAAAGATACCTTCATCACTCTTAGCATCAAATTTGCCAAGTTGATCTCGGTCATTTAAAATGTAGCATTTGCTTCCAAATGTGTGGAAGTAGCTAACATTTGGCCTCTTGCCTTTCCATAACTCATAGGAGGTATTCCTAGTACCGGGCCTTAAGAAAACTCTATTTCCTATATACCAAGCCGTGTTGATGGCTTCGGCCCATAGATTCCTAGGCACATTGTTGCTAAGCAACATCACACGGGCCATCTCTTGAAGAACCCTATTTTTCCTCTCAACAACTCCATTTTGTTGAGGTGTCCTAGGAGCCGAAAACTCATGGGAGATACCTATACTATCACAATAGGTTTCAAACGAAGCATTCTCAAATTCCCTCCCATGGTCACTTCTAATCCGTTTTATGCTTTTAATGTTGGAATTCATTTCATTTTGAAGTTTAGTACAAAGCATTTTAAACTTATCAAAAGTTTCGGATTTTTCTCTAAGAAAATATGTCCATGTGAACCTAGAGAAATCATCTACACAAACAAAAATGTATCTCTTTCCACCCAAGCTCTCGGTTTGCATAGGACCCATAAGATCCATATGGAGAAGCTCTAGAGGCTCCTTGGTAGAGAGATACTTGCCCTTTTTGTGCATGCTTTTAGTTTGTTTTCCTTGTTGACAAGGTCCACAAATACCATTGGCTTTCTTCCCAAGCTTAGGGAGGCCACGCACACATTCAAACTTTCCAAGGGTCCGTAGATCCCGAAAGTTCATGTGGCCAAGTCTTTCATGCCACAACTCAATTTGCTCATCCTTGGACACATTGTTTGAGACTATTCTAGCTTCAAGACAATAGCAATTGTCGCTAGATCTCATACCTTTCAATAAGGTTTGTCCATCGGGCTTTAAGATAGAGCAATTCTCTTTGTTAAACAAGACGGAATATCCTTCATCACTAAGATGAGAAATGCTAATCAAATTGGCTTTCAAGCCATCAACAAGTAAAGCATTGGATAAGGAGGGCAATCCGGGAACGGAGATGGTTCCTTTCCCTATGACATTCCTTTTGGATCCATCACCAAAGGTGACATTTCCTCCTTCCTCCATAACAAGAGTCTCGAAGAAACTCTTGTTTCCCGTCATGTGCCTAGAGCACCCACTATCAAGATACCAAAGATTAGAAGAATTTGCCTTCAAGGCAATTTGTGCAACATGGCAAACATTTTCATTCTTTCTAATCCATTTAAGAACAACATTTTCTTTCTTAAAGGTCTTTGGTACATGGGCTCTAGTAATCCTAGGATCATCCAAATTAGTCTCATTATTCCTAGGAACATGCATCTTGGCTCTAGTCTTTCTCTTCTCAATCATGCTTCTAGTTCTACACATTTTAATATATCGAAAGCAATTTGGTCTTATGTGACCATTAAAACCACAAAAGTGACAAATGGGAATGAATTGAGGAATCATACCATTGCCTTGAGCATTTATGGGAGCCTTCCCATTTCTTTGTGGTTGAGTGGGTTCAATCCATCTCCTTTGTTGAACCGGTCTATCTTGCTTCCAATGTTGGACTTGCATGATTGGATTTTTCCCTTTTTGAGCCAATAGATGAGGAATGTTGGCTTGAGGTTGTCTCCTTGGTGCCATCTTCACTTGTGCACTTTTTGAGTTTTGTCCTAGATCTATTTTCTTCCTAGGAGTGTGCACCGGAGAAGCTTCTATGTTGCCCAAGCTCTTAACAAACACGGTCTTCTTAGAAGAGGTGGTCTCTTGACAATCTTCAAACCCAAGACCTCTCTTGTCACATGGACTCTTTCCAACACCAAGCATGTGATCTAATTTTTTGGTGCTAGAGTCCATCCTAGTAAGTGACTTCTTAGCTTCAACAAGCTCCCTCTTCAAACCTTCTTCATTCCTCCTAGATAAAGCTAACTCCTCTTTTAGCTTATCTTCTCTCTTCTTAAGTCTTTCCACTTCTTCACTTAAGAGATCATTGTGAGATGAAAGCTCAACATTTTCTTCTCTCAACATCTTGATCTTCTTAGTTGTTTTCATCTCTAAGCTCCTAAACTCCTTAAGATATTCAACTAACACTTCTTTCTCCACATATCCATTAGTGGAGTTAGCATCGGAGTCATCTTCACTAGAGTCACTTTCCCTTTGACTCTCTTCCTCTTTTTCACTACCACTTTTGCTCTTGTGAGAAGAGGCAAAAGCTAGGAAGTTAGCCATGATGTCTTCATCATCCGAAGAATCATCTTCTTCATTGGAGTCATCACTACTTCCACTCCAAGTGGCGGCCATCACTTTTCCCTTCTTCTTTTCCTTGTGATTAGCACATTCGGGAGCAAAGTGACCAATCCCGCCACACTCAAAGCAACGGACCCCTTTCCTTTCGGTCCTCTCTTGCCTTGGTTCAAACTTCTTGAAGGGAACCTTTTTCTTGTCTTGGCCTCTAAAACCAAATCCCTTCTTTCCAAACTTCATAACCTTGTTGAATCTTTTCACAAACAAGGCCATGTCTTCATCCGAGTCATTCTTCACCTCCTTTTCATCCTTAGAAGCTTTTAAAGCAATTCCCTTTTGCTTTTTAGGAGGAGTAGTGCTAGGACCCTTCCTAGACTCATAGGCTAGAAGTCTTCCAATGACTTCACTCGGCTTCATATCCTTATAACCACTATTTTCTTCCAAAGCCGTCACCTTTGACTCAAACCTATCCGGTAGGGATCTCATAATCTTTTGCTTGATCCTCCTATCCGAATAAGGATCACCAAGTTGATGACTTTGATTGACTATGTCCATCAACTTGATCTCAAAGTCGTTGAAGCACTCATTTTCCTCCATCTTGAGCATCTCAAATTGGGTTTGGAGAACTTGGAGCTTGGAGTCCTTCACAACTTCGGTTCCCTCATGAGCAACTTCTAGGATTGTCCATGCCTCCTTAGCAACCCTAGTGTTTTGAATCAACTTGTATTGATTCTCATCCATGGCACATAGGATGGCATGCATAGCCTTCCTATTCCATTTTGACGCCTCAAATTCTTGTGCACTCCATTGTGCCTTAGGCTTCAAAACTTCTTCTCCTCCACCCGTAGGAGTCATCATGGGAAGATCATATCCATCTTCAACCGACATCCATGCTCGGTCATGAAGTTGACATATGTAGGATTCCATCTTCCCTTTCCATGAGGAGTAATTCAATCCGGTGAGAAGAGGAGGACGTGTGCTAGAAGCCCCCTCGTTGCTACCACCGTTTCCACTCATTGTGTTTATGAATGAAATGAAATGAATGCACAATGTATGAATGAACAAAAATCACACAAATGCAAAACACACCAAAATGAGCAAGGATCACCTATGTATATCTAGGAACCCGCTCTGATACCAATTGAAACAAATTATGGTGTGTTCAATATTAATCTAGAGGGGGGGTGAATAGATTTTATCCGATTTTACCAAATTTTCGTTAATGGTCAAGATTACGAAAATACCCTCCACTAGTCAAAAAACAATAGCAAGTGTAATATGGTGCGGAAATTAAAAGACACTTGATATTTACGTGGAAACCCTCACGGGAAAAACCACGGGCTATGTAAGTGAGCCACACTTGAACCTCGAATCCACTAAATGTGTAAAACGATTACAACCTAATCCCGGAAGTAATCACACACCTACCTACTCCCGGTATAAGTGAACCTAGTCCCAATGCTTACGATTTATGCAACCTAATCCCGGAAGCAACACAAGACTTAGTTCTCAATGAAGAGAAAACAACCTAAGTGAATATATGAAATACTCAAAATGCAACAAGAGCAAGGCAACTCTATATGCTTACCTAGAATGATGATATATCAATGAAATCAATCCTAGATATCAAAAGCTAAATGACATATCATAAAGCTTAGCTAGATGTTATCAATCACAAAACAATCCTAGCTATCAAACAATGTCAACATGTCCAAACATGTGAACTCAATTAGTTGTAGAGAATTTCTAACAACATAATTGTCAATTAAATCCACAAGAACATTCAATTAAGCTTGACTAGATAAATAAACATTAATCTATCAACCTAATCATCAACCAATTGTACAAGAATGTTCTAGGGTTAGCTATTTAGGGAAAATCATCCTAATCATGTAAGCTATCACAAACAAAACCCAATCATGTCATAACTTCACTAAATATGCAATAAAAGTGAAGAATTGCTAAACTAAGCAATAAAAGACATGTCTTGACTAAGATAGAACAATAAATGAAGATGTGGTGTTTGTTCTACTTACCAAGTCATAAATGAAGAAGACCCATGGAAGATTGATGCATGAAACATGTTAGATGCACATGGGTTTTGGGTTTGGAGAGTTAAAGAAGCAAGATTGAAGCTTTCTCTCTCTAGGGTTTGAGTTTCTCACTCTAAGGTCTGATTTTGAGCTCTCAAAAACGAGCTAGGAAGAAGATGATACTTAAATAGGACCCCTAGATGAAATGACGTCGTTTTGAAAAGTTTGCAGAAGATATGCCTTGACCGCTGTTCACCCGCTCTACGTAGGGCGGTTGAACAGCGGTCCACCTGGGAAATGAAGAACAAAGTTCTTCATGATCGCCCTACGTAGGGCGAGTTCCAGGCGACCTAGGAGCGGTTGCTCTCGGGTTATGAACCGCTGTTCACCCGCTCTACGTAGAGCGGTTGAACAGCGGGTGAAGAGCGGTCAATTAAATCGACCAGTGGCACCGCTCTACGTAGGGCGGCTGTAGAGCGGCCAAGAGCAAATTGCTCAAAACCCCTTTTGACCGCTGTTCGTAGAGCGCCTGTAGGGCGGGTGAACAGCGGCCATAACAACCACAATGCATCACCTTCTATACATGATGCAATCAACAGAGAATGCAAGAAGAGAAATTAAATGAACATTAATACACACATAATAAGGACACACAATCATACAATAAGAAGAATTATGCAAGTGTTGTGTGTGTGTGCATCTATTTCTCTTCATTACAAGAAACACTAAGAATTATACCTTTGGAGTGCTTCTTCCCTTGAGGTCTTGAAAATGTCCTTTGAGCATGATCTTCAATCACCTAATTACCCTTACAATTCAAATCCCCAATATGTGGTTTGTCTACGAAATAAGCCAATCAACAATGGGAATCCTTACAGGTTGTAATCATTTCACATTTAGTGGATTCGAGGTTCGAGTGTGGCGCACTATACAGCCCGTGGTTTTTCCCGTGAGGGTTTCCACGTAAATATCAAGTGTCTTTTATAATTCCACACCATATTACACTTGTTATTTTTTTGACTAGTTTGGGGCATTTTTTGTAATTTGACTTAATGCGAAAATTGGGTAAATTTGGTAAAATCTATTCACCCCCTCTCTAGATTCATATTAGAACACACCGTGTTATTTGTTTCAATTGGTATCAGAGCGGGTTCCTAGACATACATAGGTGATCCTTGCTCATTTTGGTGTGTTTTGCATTTGTGTGATTTTTGTTCTTTCATACATTTTGCATTCATTTCATTTCATTCATATTCACTATGAGTGGAAACGGTGGCAACAACGAGGGTGCTTCTAGCACGCGTCCTCCTCTCCTCACCGGTGATAACTACTCCTCGTGGAAGGGGAAAATGGAGGCGTACTTATGCCAAATCCATGATAGGGCATGGATGGCCATTGAAGACGGATACGCTCCTCCTATGATGACTCCCACGGGTGGTGGAGAAGAAGTTCTCAAGCCAAAGGCTCAATGGACTAATGGAGAGTTTGAGACTTCTAAGTGGAATAGGAAGGAAATGCATGCCATCCTATGTGCCATGGATGAGAACCAATACAAGTTGGTTCAAATTACTAGGATTGCCAAAGAGGCATGGGAAATCCTAGAGACGGCTCATGAAGGAACCGAAGTGGTCAAGGATTCAAAACTACAAGTCCTCCAAACTAGTTTTGAGACCATTAGGATGGAAGAGCATGAGCACTTCAATGACTTCCAAGTGAAGTTGATGGACATTGTGAATCAAAGTCATCAACTAGGAGACCCATACTCGGATAGAAGAATCAAGCAAAAAATTATGAGATCTCTCCCCGATAGATTCGAGTCTAAGGTGACGGCTTTAGAGGAAAATAGTGGCTATAAGGATATGAAGCCGAGCAAAGTCATTGGAAGACTTCTCGCTTACGAGTCAAGGAAAGCTCCTATCTCTACTCCTCCTAAAAAGCAAAAGGGAATTGCTTTGAAAGCATCAAATGATGAAAAGGAGGTGAGGAATGACTCGGATGAAGACATGGCCTTATTTGTGAAAAGATTCAATAAGGTTATGAAGTTTGGGAAGAGAGGATTTGGTATGAGAGGCCAAGACTTGAAGAAGAAGGGTCCCTTCAAGAAGTTTGAACCAAGGCAAGAGAAGACCGAAAGAAAAGGGGTCCGTTGCTTTGAGTGTGGTGGAATTGGTCACTTTGCTCCCGATTGTGCAAATCACAAGGAAAAGAAGAAGAGAAAAGTGATGGCCGCCACTTGGAGTGGAAGTAGTGATGACTCCAATGAAGAAGATGAGTATTCGGATGATGAAGACATTATGGCTAACTTCCTAGCCTTTGCCTCCTCTCACAAGAGCAAAAGTGGTAGTGAAAAAGAGGAAGAGAGTCAAAGGGAAAGTGACTCTAGTGAAGATGACTCCGATGCTAACTCCACTAATGGATATGTGGAGAAAGAAGTGTTAGTTGAATATCTTAAGGATTTTAGGAGCTTAGAGATGAAAACCACTAAGAAAATCAAGATGTTGAGAGAAGAAAATCTTGAGCTTTCATCTCACAATGACCACTTAAGTGAAGAAGTGGAAAGACTTAAGAAGAGAGAAGATAAGCTAAGAGAGGAGTTAGCTTTATCTAGGAGAAATGAAGAAGGTTTGAAGAGGGAGCTTGATGAAGCTAAGAAGTCACTTACTAGGATAGACTCTAGCACCAAAAAGTTAGATCACATGCTTGGTGTTGGAAAGAGTCCATGTGACAAGAGAGGTCTAGGGTTTGAAGATAGTCAAGAGACCTCCTCCTCTAAGAAGACTGTGTTTGTTAAGGGCTTGGGCAACATAGAAGCTTCACCGGTGCACACTCCTAGGAAGAAAATAGATCTAGGACAATGTTCTAAAAGTGCACAAGTGAAGGTGGTGTCAAGAAGGCAACCTCAAGCCAACATTCCTCATCTTATGGCTCAAAAAGGGAAGAGGACAATCATGCAAGTCCAACATTGGAAGCAAGATAGACCGGTTCAACAAAGGAGATGGATTGAACCCACTCAACCACAAAGAAAAGGGAAGGCTCCCATAAAAGCTCAAGGCAATGGTATGATTTCTCATTTCATTCCAATTTGTCATTTTTGTGGTTTTAATGGTCACATTCGACCAAATTGCTTTCGTTATATAAAAATGTGTAGAACTCGAAGCATGATTGAAAAGAGAGAGAATAGAGCCAAGATGCATGTTCCTAGGAATAATAAGACTAATTTGCATGATCCTAGGTTTACTAGAGCCCATGTACCAAAGACCATTAAGAAAGAAAATGTTGTTCTTAAGTGGGTTAGAAAGAATGAAAATGTTTGCCATGTTGCACAAATTGCCTTAAAGGCAAATTCTTCTAATCTTTGGTATCTTGATAGTGGGTGCTCTAGGCACATGACGGGAAACAAGAGTTTCTTTGAGACTCTTGTTATGGAGGAAGGAGGAAATGTCACCTTTGGTGATGGATCCAAAAAGAAAGTCATAGGGAAAGGAACCATTTCCGTTCCCGGATTACCCTCCTTATCTAATGCTTTACTTGTTGATGGCTTGAAAGCCAATTTGATTAGCATTTCTCATCTTAGTGATGAAGGATATTCCGTCTTGTTTAGAAAAGATAATTGCTCTATCCTAAAGCCAAATGGACAAACCTTATTGAAAGGTATGAGATCTAGCGACAATTGCTATTGTCTTGAAGCTAGAATAGTCTCAAACAATGTGTCCAAGGATGAGCAAATTGAGTTGTGGCATGAAAGACTTGGCCACATGAACTTTCGGGATCTACAGACCCTTGGAAAGTTTGAATGTGTGCGTGGCCTCCCTAAGCTTGGGAAGAAAGCCAATGGTATTTGTGGACCTTGTCAACAAGGAAAACAAACTAAAGGCATGCACAAAAAGGGCAAGTATCTCTCCACCAAGGAGCCCCTAGAGCTTCTCCACATGGATCTTATGGGTCCTATGCAAACCGAGAGCTTGGGTGGAAAAAGATACATTTTTGTTTGTGTAGATGATTTCTCTAGGTTTACATGGACATATTTTCTTAGAGAAAAATCCGAAACTTTTGATAAGTTTAAAATGCTTTGTACTAAACTTCAAAATGAAATGAATTCTAACATTAAAAGCATAAAACGGATAAGAAGTGATCATGGGAGGGAATTTGAGAATGCTTCATTTGAAACCTATTGTGATAGTATAGGTATCTCCCATGAGTTTTCGGCTCCTAGGACACCTCAACAAAATGGAGTTGTTGAGAGGAAAACTAGGGTCCTTCAAGAGATGGCCCGTGTGATGTTGCTTAGCAACAATGTGCCTAGGAATCTATGGGCCGAAGCCGTCAACACAGCTTGCTATATAGGAAATAGAGTTTTCCTAAGGCCCGGTACTAGGAATACCTCCTATGAGTTATGGAAAGGTAAAAGGCCAAATGTTAGCTACTTCCACACATTTGGAAGCAAATGCTACATTTTAAATGACCGAGATCAACTTGGCAAATTTGATGCCAAGAGTGATGAGGGTATCTTTATTGGCTATGCCTTAAATAGTAGAGCCTATAGAGTTTTCAATAAGAAAACTCTAAGTGTCATGGAATCATCCAATGTCGTATTTGATGATGAAAGGCTCAAGTCTAGTAATCATGAGGAGGAGGTAATTTTTAGTAATGACTCTCCTTTGGAGAAGGTTGATGTGACTCCTAATGTGGGGACGTCCAATGTTGTTGATAATGACACACAACCTTTTGATAGAGTTCCTATCTTGGACTCTAATGAACCCGTTCCATGGGTTAGAAGACTCCATAACAAAGATGATGTTATTGGAGATGTGAATGAGGGTGTTAGGACTAGAAGGCAAATAGCTAATCTTATTAGCTTCACTTGCTACACCTCTCAAATAGAACCCAAAAGGATTGATGAAACTTTAAATGATGAATTTTGGGTTCTTGCTATGCAAGAAGAGCTAAACCAATTCGAAAGGAATGAGGTTTGGACTCTAGTTCCTAGGCCTAAGACCACAAATGCCATAGGCACAAAGTGGATATATAGGAACAAATCCGATGAGGATGGCAACATTGTGCGTAACAAGGCAAGACTTGTTGTACAAGGATACTCTCAAATTGAGGGTATCGATTTTGAGGAGACTTTTGCTCCCGTTGCCCGTTTAGAGTCCATTAGGCTTCTCTTGTCCATCTCTTGTGTGCCCAAGTTCAAATTGCACCAAATGGACGTAAAGAGTGCCTTCCTCAATGGCTTCTTGCAAGAGGAAGTGTTTGTTTAGCAACCCAAGGGGTTTGTGGATGCACACCACCCCAATCATGTTTATCGCCTCAAGAAGGCTCTTTATGGGTTGAAACAAGCACCGAGGGCTTGGTATGAGCGCCTCACTCAATTCCTTGTCAACAATGACTACACAAGAGGTAGTGTTGACAAGACACTATTCATCAAGAAAGACAATGATGAGCTTTTTATAGCTCAAATATATGTTGATGATATAGTGTTTGGCTCCACCAACAACATCAAAGTCCAACAATTTGTTGATGTTATGTCTCATGAATTTGAGATGAGTCTTGTTGGTGAGCTTAGTTACTTCCTAGGTTTGCAAATTAGGCAAATGAATGATGGGATCTTCATAACCCAAGCCAAATATGCCAAAAACCTAGTGAAGAGGTTTGGTCTTGAAAAAGCCAAGCATTGTGATACACCCATGAGTACCACTTTGAAGCTAAGCAAAGATGCTAGTGGTAAAAGTGTGGAACAAACACTATATAGGGCCATGATAGGAAGCTTGCTTTATTTGACTGCAAGTAGGCCCGATATATCCTTTAGTGTGGGTGTGTGTGCGAGGTACCAATCCGATCTCAAGGAGTCCCATCTCTCTTCCGTCAAGAGAATCATTCGATTTGTGAATGGGACTTCTAATTATGGGATTTGGTACTCGTTTGACACTAATGCTAGTCTTGTAGGCTTTAGTGATGCGGATTGGGCGGGAAATTGTGATGATAGGAAAAGCACATCAGGCGGTTGCTTTTTCCTTGGAAACAATCTTGTTTCTTGGTTTTGCAAGAAGCAAAACTCAATTTCCTTGTCCACGGCGGAGGCCGAATACATAGCCGCAGGGAGTGGATGCACACAACTCCTATGGATGAAGCAAATGCTAGTAGACTACGGATTCAACCAAGGTACACTCACTCTCTTTTGTGATAACATGAGTGCTATTAATATTTCCAAGAATCCGGTTCAACACTCTAGAACTAAGCATATTGACATCCGTCATCATTTCATTAGAGAACTAGTTGAAAATAAATGCATTGTACTTGAGCATGTAGGTACAAATGATCAACTAGCGGACTTGTTTACAAAACCTTTAGATGCTACTCGATTTAAAACTCTTAGTAGATCTATAGGGATATGTCTTGTGGAGTGATGAGTTTTTGTGATTGACCCCATAAGGGGAACTCAAGCAAAGAGAGCTTTTTGTATACTAGATGCTTGCAAAATATTTGAAAGATCTTGTGCTTCTCTTTTAATTGCTTGAAGTAAGCTTGGTTGGACATATGTATATATGCTTTTATTTCAATAAGTGTGAACCTTGCTTTGTTTTCAATCCATGTCATATTTTTGTTCAAACATGCATTTTTGGACTAGGAAATTTTCATAGGAAGTATGATTTGAATAACCTATAGTTATTTACATGACATGATGATTCTTAATTGACATGCAAATGAACTTGAAAAGCATGAAATTCAAATGCCTTGCTAAATTGGAAAAGCATGAATTGATGATTGCATATTCTTAAATGCAAAACAATGTGTGAAAAAGCTAGTGAGACTAAAATTGATAAAGGATCATGTATCCATTCAAAGGATGTTTCAATCCTAATGTCTCTCTTTCTTTATTTGTTGAACATGGTTACTATCATACGGGTTTCATACCCGGAAAAATCAAATAGGGTGCAAAGTCGCTCATGCCATGTCTCGCTCATAAAGTTGGATATAGTTGTTGTTAAAAATGAAAAATCAATAAATTCTCTATATCTTTGCTTTTCTCATGACAAATGGTAAAATTGGTTTGAATTCTATTTGAAACCTTTGTCATTTGCTTTGCCAAATACCATTGTATTTTGGACTTGAATGCAACATGTCTTGTATGCAAAGCATTTTTATTTCACACATTTTCATAAAATAAATCTCCTTGATTCTCTCCAATTAAATGAGTGCATAGAGTGGCTTATTTGACTATGCATTATCTTGTATACTACTATCTCTCTTTGCTATGAGTGACCCGGTTGGGGACTACTCCTTTGTCTATATCATGACAAAAAGGGGGAGTAGGATGTGATTAAGGGGAGTTGCAAATTGTAGTAGTTAATGTGCATTTGGGGAGTTTTCATATTGAGGGGGAGTAACCCTTTGAGGGGGAGCATTGCATTCTCATACATTGCATGATATTGTGGTTAAAAGTTTAATATGCAAATGCTTGTTTTATTTTCACTTGATCAACTCACATACACTTGCTTTGGAAGTGTAATCTAATTGTTTTGAAGGTTTGGTAATTCTACAAGAGATTGAAGACTTGGAGTTTTATTTTCTTATCTCTTTGTACTTTGTAATGTAGAATTTCCCGTAGTTTCAATTATCTTGTGAGGATCAATGTGAGTGGTGGTTTTGTCACGAAATAGCCAAAGGGGGAGATTGTAAGGATTCCCATAATTGATTGGCTTATTTCGTGAACAAACCACAAGTTGGAGTTTGAATTGTAAGGGTAGATTAGGTGATGGAAGACCAACGTCAAAGGCCCTAGTCAAGACCTCAAGGTGACAAGCACGCAAAGGTATATTTCTTGTGCTTAGTTTTCTTTGAAGAGATCTAGAAGCACACACACACTTAGCATACTTGCATTTGTGTGCTTACTCTTCACATGTCACATTACACACTTGCACTTTGTTTGATTATATCTTGTTGTGTGTTTGTTTGTGTCATGTAATTCGTTTCCCGAATATGTTCGGAAACGTCCGCGCTTGCACAATTTTGTGCTTGGTTTTGCGCGAAGACCGCTCTAGGTGATAGCCTTGGCTTTCTCCTTGGATTCACCACTTTTGGTGAATCGGTAGTTTAATCGGCGGCCTTGGCCGCCAAATGAAACCGCCGTTTTGAACCAGAGGTCTCTGGTCTGATTCTGCGGTTAGATCGGCGGTCTGGCCGCCGATTTGAAACCGCCATTTCACACCTGATGCATTTATTATTCTCGGGTTGTGTTCTGCGGTTTACTCGGCGGTTTCGAAACCGCCGAATGAAACCGCCGTTTTCTCCCCTGTTCTCGGGATGAATTCCGCGGTTATTATCGGTGGCCTGGCCGCCGAATGAAACCGCCGAATTAGATATTTTAGGTCGGTTTCTTTCTCGGGCTCAATTCTGCGGTCAGATTCTGCGGCCCCGACCGCAGAATGAAACCGCTGTTTGAGCGTTTCAGGGGCAATATTGTCTTTTCACATGCCCTGTTTCTTGATGACTATATATATCATACTTTCTCATTTCTCTAAGTTAGTTCTCTGATTCTAAAGAACCCTAAAGTTCAAAAAGAGAGACTTGAGAGAAAAGAAATCAATAACTCATTTTTATACACACAAAACCATTCTCATATGCATCAAAAGATCATCTAGCATTTTCTAGCATAGTTAGGATGCTTGCTTGCATGGGTTTTGTTCAACACACTTGCTTTGGTATGTTCTTCACTAATCTCATCTAAGCTTAGTGTTTTAGTTATCAAAGAAATCTCTTATATTATTTGTATGCTCTTAGAATATATTCTAGATACAAAATAGAGATTGTTGTGTTGACATGTTTGAGTGATGTATTTTGATAGCAACATCTAGGTTATTTTTATCTATGATTTGCTAAGCTTTATGACATCTAGGATTGCATTTATTGTTATCTATTCATCCTAGATAAGCATCTAAGGTTACCTAGCTTTATTTGCTCATTGAATATCATTTAATATTCACATAGGTTGTAATCTCTTCATTGAGAAGTAAGTCTTGCATGTAGCTTCCGGGATTAGGTTGCTTAGATTGCAAGCAATTGGACTAGGTCCACTTATACCGGGATTAGGTAGGTGTGTTGATTATTGATCGGGATTAGGTTGTAATCATTTCACATTTAGTGGATTCGAGGTTCGAGTGTGGCGCACTATACAGCCCGTGGTTTTTCCCGTGAGGGTTTCCACGTAAATATCAAGTGTCTTTTATAATTCCGCACCATATTACACTTGTTATTGTTTTGACTAGTTTGGGGCATTTTTCGTAATTTGACTTAACGCGAAAATTGGGTAAATTTGGTAAAATCTATTCACCCCCCCCCCCCCCCCCCTCTAGATTCATATTAGAACACACCGTGTTATTTGTTTCAACAATACCGGCCTTGCACTTAATTTTTTACCATAATTAAGTTGCCTACGTATCCTCCATCAATGTAGAGGAATCAAAGGTCACGTAGTTCTTTTACCTTTAATTAGTTGCTTGGTGTTGAAGGTTGGATGTTGGAACAGAAGGCAGTGAATAGATTCCGTTCCCGTCGTTTGTTCATCTTCGAAGAAGTCGTTCACTATCCCCGAGTAAAGTTCTTGTTGTCTATATTTTGCCTTTGTCTAATCATCAACACACGCCTGGATTTCAAGTGATTGTGGAGACATAGATGATCGTCTTGGGTCCAAAATATTTCCACCTACATAAAATTCTTTTTCCACAGCAACTGTAGAAACCGGCGTTCCAAGAATTTGTTTGGCAATAATAGTCAAAATTGGATAATCTTGTTGATGACTCTTCCACCAAGCCTGGAGACTAAATTCTTCATCTTGCAAATACCAGTCAACCTCAGATTCCGTTGAGGATGAAGAAGAAGTTCGTAATTTTTTTGTTCTTTTGGAAAACAGTCGATCCCCTAAACCCCTTAATTGAAATTTTACAGAATTACTAGTACCACCAGATGTGGGTTGGGGTTGTGAAACCGGCACATTCAAAGACAGACCATACATTCTAAGATATTCATCGTATAATTCATAAAGCAATTTCTTAATGGAATCACAATACTGAAGAACATCAACTTCTAAATCTACATATTTGTAATAATTAGCTAAATAATCCTACAAACATTCAAATTTAAAGCGTGGATCTAAACATGGTGCAAGCAAGTAAATATTTGGAATCTACCCATAATACTGTAACCATTTTCTCCTCATGGCAGCAACACATAGACTCAATTGAACATCAAATCACAATCAATGAATGCACCAACAATATTAACACTTTGAATAAGAAATAAATGAGTAGTGAGATAGTAAACACTAGATAAAGCGGTGGTAGCATCATTAAAAACACATAACAATTCAAGAATTTTTATACATACATCCCAATGGTTCAATTGAAGAGAAATTGAAGGAACATTATAAGTAACAAAAGAAACTAATAAATCCCTATATTTAACACTTTCACTAAACAACTTATAAGTTGAATTCCAACGAGTGGTAATATCTCGAGAAAAATTTTTGGGACGCATATTATTCTGAGAGCAATATTTTAACCATTGTTTCTGGATTTTGTTATGCCTCCAGATATAGTTAATACTATCTCTAATTGGTCTAATAAAAGTAGAAAGCTCTACTAATCCAGCTTGAACACACAAATTTAAAACATGATATGCACAACGTTGATGAAATAATTTACCCCCAAAATAGGGATTGCACAAATCCTGTAACATAGGAATAGATGCGGTATTGCTTGCAGCATTATCAAAGTCAATAGCTAAAATTTTGTTTAGGATATTATACTCTTGAAAAATGATTTTAAGGAATTGAAAAATATTTTGAGATGAATGCGAGTCATCAAAAACACGAAATGCAAGAATTCTTTTATGCATGTCCCGGTCATTGTCCATATAATGACATGTGACACCCAAATATGAATGACTACCAAAATTGTCGATCCATATGTCGGCACATGCGGAAATGCGACCTTGAAATTCAGAAAAAAAATGTTTTCAATTTGTTTTTTTCTCTTCTGTAAATTCCATTTAGTGTACGTGTGAGAGTGGATCTAGGAACACATTGCATTGCAGGATTTAATGCATTTTGACAATAATTAACAAAACCTACTTTCTCACCAAAACCAAAAGGTAAGTGTTCAGTTGCAACCATTACTGCCAATTGTTTTTTTTTTTTTTTTTTTTTTCAGATGTGTAATGAAATAATTGATTAGAAGGGGTTATGTACATGGAGATTTGGGATTGGTTACTCGCCACCATGTATTCAGATAGGTGATTTTTTTGATATGGGTCCAGAACGTGTCATATCCGAAGTTTCTTCCAACTTTGTATGATCTGGTTCAATAATTGCACTGGATTTGGAAACCATTATCTAACTTAGTTTTCTTCATATGCACTCTGAAGAGTTCAGACTTCATCGGCTTTTCTTCTTCACCTTCACCTCCAAAAAAATCATCCGAAGAGGCTGAGGGGTTAGATAGATTTTCATTACTATTGGGGGTATTTTGAGCGGGGTCTAGTCCGTTGAACTCGGGAATTATTATAGGGGTATTAGGAGTAAAAGGGGGATCGGATCCAAACCGATCTTGAAGGAACTAGTGAAAAGTCATATCGTCATAACTAACAGCATCACCAATATCTTCCAACAAGTTTTGCATTGGACCCTTTCCTTCGTTCACATTTCTTGAACCATCTCCCCCACTTGCCATTGAAAAATTAATAATAATAAAATATAGAGTAAAAAAAAAAAAGATGATTGAAAAAATATATATTGTTGGAATAAGAGTGGTAAGCAAGTAAATATATATATATATATGATTGAAAAAAATATATTGTTGGAATAAGAGTGGTAAGCAAGTAAACAATATATATATATAAATGTGAGAGAAAAAATTATATTGTTGAAATAAATATTGTAAATCAATTTGATGATTGAAAAAATAGTAGATAGTAAAAAATATAAGAAATAATTTATATATGAATGGGAATTAAATAAAACTGTAGAGAGAATTGAGAATTTGAGATTGAGAGAAGTTGAGAGAATGAGAGTGGTGTGAAGAATAATGAAGTGTTGTGGTAAATGAAGGGGTGAAAAAAAAAAAAAAAAAAAAAAAATTGGCCGTTGGTATTGAATCATCCAGTCATAACGGTCATTTTTTTTTACAAGTTGTCACATGGCAGCGTCTGATTGGTGGATTTTTTTTTCAGTCAGAACGGTCAATTTTTTTAAAGACGCTACCACGCGATAGCGTCTAATTGGTGGAATTTTTTTTTTTTTTTTAATTTAAAAAAAAAAAACACTGCCACGTGGGGCAGCGTCTGTTTGGTAGATTTTTGTTTGTTTTTATTTTTTAATAAACTGGTGGTTAAAACCGCTAGTTTCGGTCCAAACCGAAACCGAAACCGAAACCAAAACCGAAACCGAAATCGAAATCTAAACCGGAACCACCGATTTCCAAACCGATGGTTTTGGTTCCGGTTTTTGATTCTGGTTATACCACGGACAAAACTGACTGTTTACCGGAACTGTGGTCACCACTAGTTCGTCATGACAATAAATATATAGGGATGAAGAATGTAGACCACTAAATTTATATACTTTGACTCAAAGTGTATGCACTTGTCAAAACTTCTCCATAATCTATAGTCAACGTTTTTCATCCTGATATATTTATTGTCAGGACAAACTGACAATAAAAAGACTATATATATATATATATGGGAGAACTTTAAAACTAGCCAAAAAATTAGTGGGTTTATTGTTTTTGTCAACATATCCACTTTTTGGACAAGATTGTCCTTGTTTATAAAAAAAAAAATTCTCTTTTTTTTTTTTTCTTTTTCTTCTTCTCTTTCCTTTCCACGGAATCTTTTTTTTTCTCTCTCTCTCTCTCTCTCTCCTTCTCTCTCACGTTCATCTTCTTCTTCTTTCTCCTCTCTTCTCTTTCTTTTTCAAGCCTTCCACTCTTCTCCTTTTCTCTCTCATGCCTTCTCTCCTTCTTCCTCTTCTCTTTCTCTCCTCTCTTCTCTTCCTCTTTCACTTTTTTTTTTTTTTAATTTTCAGATTTGAAAAAATTCAGATTTTTATTTTGAAAATTTTCAGATTTTTATTTTAAAAATTTTCAGATTTGTGGTTCTGTTTAAGTTTGGGTTGTGGTTGTTTTTATGAATGGTGGGAGTTGTGTTTAAGTTTGAGTTTTGTTGAAAAAAAAAATTCAGATTTTTTCAGATTTGATTTTATCAAAGAAAAAATTTCAGATTTTATTTTGTTTAAACACACCAAACCACCAATTAAACACACCAGACAAAACTCATTAAACACACCAGTGCAAAAACAATTAAATACATCAGGGCAAAACGAATTAAACACACCAGACAAAATGAATTAAACACACCAGGCCAAATGAATTAAACACACTAGGATAAAATGAATTAAACACACTAGGCAAAATGAATTAAATACACCAGACCATCAATTAAATACACCAGGCCACCAATTAAACACACAAGACAAAACGAATTAAACACTCCAAGGCAAAAACAATTAAACACACCAGGGCAAAAACGAATTAAACACACCAGGCAAAACGAATTAAACACCCGGTGTGTTTAATTGATAGCCTGGTGTGTTTAATTCGTTTTGCCTTGGTGTGTTTAATTGTTTTTTCCTTGGTGTTTTTAATGAGTTTTGTCCTGGTGTGTTTAATTGGTGACCAAGTGTGTTTAATTGATGGTTTGGTGTATTTAATTCGTTTTGCCTGGTATGTTTAATTCGCTTTGCCCTGGTGTGTTTAATTCATTTGTCTGATGTGTTTAATTCGTTTTACCCTGGTGTGTTTAATTCATTTGGCCTGGTGTGTTTAATTCGTTGTCTGGTGTGTTTAATTTGTTTTACCCTGGTGTGTTTAATTATTTTTTCCCATGTGTATTTAATTCGTTTGCCTTGTGTGTTTAATCTGTGGCCTAGTGTGTTTAAACAAAATGAAATATGGAAAATTAGTTTGAAAAATATCAAATCCGAAAAAATCTTAATTTTTTTTTCAACAAAACCCAAACTCAAACACAATCTCATCATTCATAAAACCAACCACAACCCAAACTTAAATACAACCACAAATCTGATATATTTTTTTAAGCACAACCACAACCACAACCACAATTCAAATCCGTACCTTTTTTAAATTTGGAAATTTTTCAACCAAAAAAAAAAAAAGCTGAAATTTTTTTTAAAAATATGGATAAATTTTCAGATCTGAAAATTTTTGTGTTAAAAAAAACCTGAATTTTAAAAAAAAAAATCCCTAAAATCAACCACAACCACAATCCAAACTTAAAAATCTGAAAAAAAAAAAAAATTCAAAATTAAAAAAATAAAATAAAATAAAATAAAAAAAATAAAAAAAAAAACTGAATTTTTTTTTAAAAAAAATTTGGAAAAAACGTGAAAGAGAGAGAGAAGGAGAAGAAGAAGAAGGAGGAGGAGGGAAGATCGGAGGTCCGATTGTCAGTCGATCATCCCATCTGAATTTTTTTTATTTTTTTTTTAAATCTGAAATATTTTTTAAAATCTGGAAAAAAAAAAAAAAAAAAAAAGGTGGTGGAGGAGGAGGAGGAGGAGTGAATGGAGAGAGAAAGGAGAGAGAAGAGGTAGGTGTGAAATGAGTGAAAGAAAAGAGGGAGAAGAGATTAAGAAAAAAAAAATAAGGGCAATTATATACTCACAGTCCATTTAATGATAAAAACAATAAAAATGATAATTGTTGACAAAAACAATAAGTCCCCATAATTTTTTTGATTAAAAACCCGTATTTCCTCTATATATATTGGAAATTCATTAAAAAGTACATTTAACTAATTGATAAAAAAATAACGTTTGTGTAATTTGTAATTCCCTAATTTGAAAATTTACCGATTAAATAAGAATATATGATCCTTAATTATCATAACATATCATTAATATCAATTTTTTATTTTTTATTTTGCCAATATTTATTTAAGAAACTATGAGAAAAATAAAAATAAAATGAAAAAGAAGAAAGAAGCATAGAAATATAGAATGGTGATTTGAGATGATAAATTGATAATTATGAAGATTCAACTTTTGTTCATTTTCATTCTTATCCAAAACGGATGATGTAATGATCAAGTGGCTTCAAAATCCTAATCAAAAACAGTAAATTTCCAATAAAGAAAAAGAAGCTATATTTACCAAACAAAAGACTAAAGAGTCATCAACTTTGAGGGGCCATCATTTTTGTCTTTCTTCACACAATTTCGACGCACATACACCTGTACCGTTTTAATTAATTTTCTGCAACTTCTCATACTCATATATATAGAATTTAACTACAAATTAAAACGTTTAATAATTAAAGTACACCAAAATTTCACCAAGTTAAATTAAACATGAAGTAAAAAGGAAAGACAAGAAGAAGAAGAATAAATTTGCAGCTGAGATCATCATGGCCGTTGATCTTGTTATTGTTGTTGCTGCTGAGGATGATGATTGATCATCTGTCTTGTGAGGAGGTTTCCTGTAATAGTATGGAAAGTAGGGCAGAATAGGGTCAGGAGGTGGAGGTCCATAAAAGTTGTTGATGTTGGGTGGTGTAGGGTAGTTTGGTAAATTCCCTGTTGGTGTAGGGTAGTTATACCCTGATGGAGGCGGGTATGATCCTGACTGAGAAGGCGGTGGCAGAGTGGCAGCTGGAGGCGATAGTGTACCGGTGGTGGAGCCGCCAGTGCCGGTGGGTGGTGGATAACATGGATATGGGCAAGGCTCATCTTGCATGGTTGGAACAAGAAAAGTGAGAAGTATGGAGGAGGAGAGGAGGATTGAGAGTAATTTTGTGGGAAGAGACATGTTGTGTGAGAGTGAGTGGAAATGGAAAGAAAAGAGAGAAAATTTGAGGGTTAATTATTAAGTGAAGAGAAATGTTTGGGAGGTAGAGGAAAGAAGTGGGTGAGTGTGGTGTAGTGTTGTGTAGTGTGAGGTGGGGTGAGGTGAGGTGACGTGACTTAGCAGGAAGACTTTGATGAGTGTATGTTATGACTCTAAAAACATGAAGATTGAAAAGCAAGTTTTAGCTACTTTTATACATGCCTTTATGGTTTGGTGTTTTACATGGGTCAAGCTTGGACTCGATTATTCAATCTGAAACCAAGACTAGACCAGATTAAGTTACTAACCGAAACCGGTTGATAAAAATAAGGAAGAATAATAAAAGACGATTAATTTATCTTTGAGATATGATAATAATCTTACACTTTCGTTAACCAGACGAAACTTATTTGTCCCCAACTATAAAATAAAACTAAATACAATAGATGGAAAACTTACTTCAAATATTCACATCTTATTAATGATGCTTTGATTACAAATGGAAGAGAAAAATTACAACTCAGAGAGATAGTATGATTTTTTGCTTTTTTTTTTTTTTTTTTTTTTTTTTTTTTTTTGCTCAGTTTAAAAGCACGTCTACTTTTAGTTCTCACCTTATAACCGGTTTTCGCAACTCACGGGTGTATGTTGTTGATACCCTTATTGCCAAAAGTCACAAGGCTTTCCACAACGTGCAACGTGTGTAGTCGTAGAATAAGACAAATTTCACAATGCACATTATACTTTTACATCTCATACACTTTGTTCAGATAAGGGTTTGAACCCAAGACAAACACCATCACCCCAGAGATTTTACCATTCTACTATGATTTTAACTTTATTAAATATTACACATTTATTTATATATAACATATATGTGTTATAAAAAAAATCTTAATTCAATTTTTTATTGAAAAAATTTGTTAATTTTTATTACTTGATAATTTAAACTTATTATAATAATAATTGTAATTATTATTATGATAAACAATTAAATTTGATAAAGTTAAAACTTTTATCACATCATTTTGGTTACTGGTTCCATATAGTTACAAGTTAATTTTTTTTGAATTATTGTAATAATTTGGGATTTGGAGGAGGGGGATAGACTCGAACCCACAACCTCATAAAGTAGGTGTGAAGGGCAAACAACTAGACTAACCTCATATTATCATTCAATTTCTTCAATGTTCTACAAAAATCAAAGATTTAAAACAAAATAACTTTCTATCATAACTACCTATGTAACTATATATGTCATATATAATAGCTAAATCATTTATTTAAAATAAAAACAATTGGGGTAGGGGTCTATCGAAACATAATGACATTAATCGTTATAAACACACTACTCATAATGCAACTTCCACTATATGAGATGGGTCTCCACATTTTACAATTAAATGGGCAAAAATAAAAGTCAAATCATTTTCACAAAAGAGAAGGGAAAGTGCATCACTTTGCTAATGGTGTTTGTGCATTTTAATATTTACGAGTGGTTTTGCATTTTAATATTTATGATAACAATGTCCACGATGTGTATGTTCCAAATATTAGCGTTTTTTGCCAAGTCAATAATTTCTCATACGCCAACATGCACATTATATCTATGTTTCGGAATATTCACCTTTTTCGTAGCATACAAACAAACAATTGCTAAAAAGACTCTTACGGCAACATGCATGACATGTGTGTTGCTGAATATTAGTTTTTCGCAACGTCTAAGCCAATAGTTGCTAAAGAGGATCCTACGGCAACGTGTATGATATGTGAGTTACAAAATATTAGCTTTTTAGCAACATGCAAACCAACAGTTGTTAAAAAGACACCTACGACAATGTGTCCGATATGTGTGTCACGGAATATTAGACTTTTTTTCGCAATGCGCAAGACCTATGACAGCATCCATGATGTGTGTATGTTCCTAACTATTAACTTTTCATCAACGTTTACAATTGTATGTTGCTATAAAGACATCTACCACAATGAGCATGATATGTGTGTCGCAGAATATTAGATTTTTTTTGCAACGCGCAATACATATGACAACATCCATGATGTGTTTGTTGCTAAACATTAGCTTTTCAACAACGTGCACATTTGTATGTTGTTGAAAAGACATCTACAACAACATGCATGATATGTATGTTGCGGAATATTATACTTTTTCGCTTCTCAACACGCAAGGTCTTTGACAACATCTATAATGTGTGTATTGCTAAATATTAGTTTTTCAACCATGTGCATGTATTTGTATGTTGCTAAAAGCATGTTTATAGCAATGGACGTCACTAAATGTGTATAGTCTAATGAAATAACTACGACAACGTGCAACTATTATGCGCTGCCATATATATGTGTTCAAATTATTTACAACATTCACTTGTACATTGCTATTAGTGGTTTCCACAACACATTTTTTATGTATTGTGATAAATGACCTTTAGCAACGTGTATAGTCTACGCGTTGCGATAAATCATTTTTAGCAATACGAACAGTATGTGCGTTGCCTTTTGAATGTTTATAAAAGTCATTTTTATTATAAAATAACAAAGATAATTTTATGTGATAAAACAACATAGATGATTTAAGGATTTAAAATACGGAAATAAATGTATTTGTATGCCCACAATGATTGTTAAAAGAAAATGTAAATGTATAAAGTTTACAATTTGTCAATATACAACCTTGTGGATTTCTTTTTCTTTTCTTCTTTTCCATATTTTATACATTTATGATGATCACTTTAAGGGTGCAGATATTGGCATATTGCCATCTAAAGAAATTATTTATGTACCAATTTTTTTATAAGCAAATTACACAAACTTATCTTGTTTACATAAATAATTATACTTGAACTGTTAAAAAAATCATAATTACACTGAACTCCTCTTGACCCGTTGACTAACGGTGGTTAACCGTTAGTCAATCATCGAAAAGGGAAAATGTTTGTTTTGCCCTTGTTCAATTATTTTAAAATATTATATTAAATAAACTAATTAATGAATTAAAAATCAGAAGAAAAAAAATATGTATATAAAAAAATCAAATAACTGTAAAAAAGAAATTAGACAATTTTTTTAAAAAAAAGATGTAAAAATCAAATAATTGAAAGAAATCAAGAGACTATTAAGAAAGCAAAACAAATATATAAAAACAAAAAATAAAATGATTTCTCCAGATCTCCATGGAGATCAAGTGGAGAACTTGATCTCTACTAGATGAAATCTATAATTTTTATTTTCCCGAGTCTCAATTCCAGTTTCATTATTCTTCTTCCGAAGCTGAGGGAATCCATTTCGGTTGATCAGTTTCGTCCGATTGTTCTTAGCAACTTTCTATTTAAAATTTCTTTGAAGATTTTGGCTGATCGTTTAGCTTGTGTTGCCTCCAGGATTATTTCTCCTCAGCAGTTCGGTTTCATTCGAGACCGGCATATCGAGGATTGTATTGCTTTGGCTTCTGACTGTGTGAATGTGTTGCATAAGAAATGCTATGGGGGTAACTTGGCCATGAAGATTGATATCCGTAAGGCTTTTGACACCCTGGATTGGTCTTTCCTTTGCAGAGTGCTTCAGGCTTTTGGGTTCTCTTCTATTTTTGTGGATTGGATGGACGGTATTCTTCGTTCGTCTAGGCTTTCAGTTCTTTTGAATGGGGTTCTAGAGGGATATTTCGGCTGCTCTAGAGCGGTTCGTCAGGGAGATCCGCTCTCTCCGCTTTTGTTTGGTATTGCAGAGGACTTCCTTAGTAGATTATTAACAAGGTTGGTGGGTTCTTCTCAGATTCTACCGATTTCTTCCCCAAGGGGTTTTTTGGCTCCAACTCATTTGCTCTATGCAGATGATGTTTTGATCTTTTGCAGAGGCACTCAAAAGAATCTAAAGCATATCATGGGTGCTTTTGGCAATTATGGTGATATTTCAAGCCAATTGGTTAACTGGGGTAAGTCTTCGATTTATTTCGGTTCTTCTATCTCCCCCATCAGATTGGTAGTTTGCAGTCTCTAGTTGGTATGCAGATTGGGCATCTTCCATTTTCTTATTTGGGAGTCCCTTTATTTTGGGGTAAGCCTCGAAAAGCAGTGCTACGCCCTATTGCGGATAAGATCTTGTCTAAATTCGCTAAATGGAAGGGCAAGTCTCTCTCTTTGCCCGGTCGTTCTACTCTGATCAGGTCAGTCATCACTGGTTCATTTGTGCACTCTTTCATGATTTACAAGTGGCCTTCTTCTTTACTGTCACTAATTAACCGCAAGTTGAGAAACTTTTTGTGGACTGGTTTCTGTGAGGAGACTAAGTTGGTTCGGGTTGCATGGGATCGTTGTTGTAGGCCTTACTCACAGGGTGGTCTTGGTCTGAAAGATATTGGGTTGCTGAATGACTCACTGTTACGGAAATTCACCTGGAAGTTTATGACCTCTGATGGTTTTGCTTTCTCTTTTCTTCGGGAGAGGTATCTCAGGCATTTGCAAAAGCCTCATGAAGGGTATGTCACCTCCTCGATTTGGTCTTCTCTTCGGTCTAATTATAGTTCCCTTCTAAAGGAAAGTATCTGGCTGATTGGCGAGAACTCTCAGAGGGACTTTTGGCGGGATAATTGGTTGGGGGTTCCCATTTTGGACCTTTTAGGGATTCTTGATTATTTAGCTAATCTGCTCTAGGCGAGGGTTTCAGATTTTATTCATCAGGGTAGATGGGTGCTAGACGATTGTTTCCGAGCGTGCTTCCAGGATTTGTGTTTTCGGATTGATCGTATTACAATTTCTCCTGTTGTGGATTCTCTGGTTTGGGCTAATTCTCAGGATGGTCGTGTTTCTTGCAAGGCTGCTTATTCCCAGTTTTCCGTGATATTCCTCAGGTTGTTTGGTGGAGAGATGTTTGGTCCCGTTTTATTCCCCCCTCTCGCTCTGCTTTGACTTGGCGTTTGATGTTGAACAGGCTTCCTACTAAGGATCGCCTTTGCAGGTCTGGGTTCCAGTTTGCTTCTCGTTGCAGTATTTGTGGGGTTAGTAGTGAATCTGCAGATCATCTTTTTCTTCATTGTCCCCTGGCAGTTGCTCTTTGGGAGGCGGTTTTCTCAATTTTCCAGCGACGTGTCTCTACCGAAACTTGGCAATCTTTCTTCTTGCAGACCATGTCGGTTTCCTTTAGTGAGCAGGTCAGGATTTTGTGGAAAGCGGCTATCCATGCTGTGATATGGGGGGTGTGGACTGCTCATAATCAGTGGATCTTTGAAGGGAAGTCGGTGGACTTTAGATCCATCCTTTCTTTGGTCTGGTGTGCAGTTTCAGAGGCTAATCGCCTAGAGATTGGTTGTATGCGTAACTGTATGGATGACCTTTTGATTCTTCGTCGATTTGGTCTTCAGGGTCGCCCTTCTAAATCCCCAGTAATCAAGAGTGTGGTTTGGTCACCTCCGGCCCCCGGCTGGATCAAAGTGAATACTGATGGCGCTGCTATGGGCTCTCCGGGGGTTGGTGGTTGTGGTGGTATCTTTCGGAACTGTAGAGCTTTTGTGAAGGGTTGCTTTGCTATTCCTCTTGGTCAGGTTTTCGCTTTTGAGGCTGAGCTTCTGGCGGCCTCATTGGCCATTAATTTTGCTTGGAAGTATGGGTGGCATCAAATCTGGCTTGAGAGCGATTCTTCTTATGTGGTTCAGCTTCTTTCTTCTCGTTCTGAGTTGGTTCCTTGGAGGGTTCGTCAGGCGTGGCAGCGCTGCATCTTCCAAATCTCATATATGGATTTTCAGGTTTCACATATTTTTAGGGAGGGAAATCAAGTTGCAGATACGCTTTCTAAGCATGCTTTGGAGCTTCAGACAGATTCTTGGTGGTTCTCTGCCCCGCCATTCTGTTCTTCTTTAGTTTGCAATGACTGCATGGGCCGCGAGTCTTTTCGTTTTTCTTGATGTTTTCTTTTTCTTTTTGGTGTGGCCTACGTGCCTCTTTTTGTTTGAGATTGTTTTCCCTGGCTCTTTGTGCTTTGTTGCTTTTTGTCATTTTTTGTCACTTTTTACTTTCTTTTATCTCTTTTATATACGGATACTGTCTAGGGGTTTTTCAGCATATGATCGCTTGTGATGCTTTTTCCCCTTAGATCAGTCCATTTATATTAAAAAAAAAAATAAAAAAAATCTATAATTTTCATTAATGGAGATTTTAGTTCCATATCTTCTCCAAAAATAGAGGTGATCCAAATTCTCTATTAATGAAGATTTTTGTTCCAGATCTACTACAAAAATGGAGGAGATTTGGAACCACATCTCCTCCATAGAGAATCTCTATTATATATTTTATTTCTTTAAATTTTTTAAATAATTTTTACTGTTTGAGGTTTTTTTTTTTTTTTTTTTTTTTTTTTTGATGAGATTGTGATAGTAAAAAGTAGAAAGGTGTAGAAGAAGAAGATGAAGGGTGGAAAAGAAAGAAGCTGAAAGATTTTGGGTTGCGATTTGATCTCTACAAATTGAAGGAGGGGATGAAGTAGATTTTTTTTATTAATAGTATATTTAATTAATAAATTGTTAGGGCTGATGTGGCAATATATTATTGGACACTTTTCTTTTTCATTTATTCAATATAACTGAAAAATACCAAATTACCCTTCCCTAGTTACTAACTAACTATAGTTAGTTAACAGGTCAAGGGCTAATGTTATTATAATGTGTTACCAATTTTAGTTTAATTATACATATAACCCTTGCAAGATTGTGTAATTTGCCCATAAAAAAATGGGTGTACAAATAATTTCTTTGGGTGGCAATATCCGCATCTCACTTTAATCATATCTCAGTGGAATTAAGCAGTGAGCCAACCACCAACCCATAATTTGTTGAAGTGTTGGACAACTAACTGAACTGAATATATATATATATATATATTGGTTTTCCTATTGGTGCACATTGATATAAAGAAAACATAGGACAATCAAATTAAGCGTTGGTTTCATTCAATGGTTAAATTTCAATGTTGAAAATATATATTAAAGAAAAGATAAATAAGTTAAATATTAAAAAAAATATATCTATGCAAATAATTTTTTTTATTGTTCCAACTCATTTAAAAATAAAATAAAATAAAATAAAATAAAATAAAAATCTTCACTCTTAAGAATTTTCTTCTCTTTCTTCTGCAACAAAAATACTTCAACTCTTTCCCTCACTAGTAACAACATAACTACAAGTTACCCTCAACATTTCAATAGCTATTTATGGTTCATGGCAATCCTCTCAAATCTCTCATACCTTTTTTTTTTTTTTTTTCTTACAAACACTAAATCTCTTCAAAAATATATATATATATATATATTTGTTTCCAAGGCAATCCGGTGGGTCTCTTTGACCAGAATTTTTTATTTATTGAATTTTCCATTCTTTTAAAGTAATTGATTAATTATTTATTTTTGTTATTTTGAATTTTTCCCTCTTAAGTGTACGTTGAAGTTGTTGGAGCAACATTTTTTATATCGATTTTGATTTTTAATTGATTAAGTTTTATTCTTCATTCAATATATTTTTTTGGGTTAAATGATAGGAACAATAAAATGTTTTACTGTTGTTCGTGAACTCGAAAACTACGTTTCTTTGACAAATTAAAATGATTGACGGACAAAATAAAAATTGAGTTCATAATGGATTAAGGAGAAGTTAGAGTTGGAAAAGAAAATATATATATATATATATATATTACAGAGAAAACTTGCAGATCTGTTGTTAGAGAGAGAGTTTTTTTTTTTTTTTTTTTTTTTTTTTTTTTTTTTTTTAAGAAAAATGTTTAGAGGGAGAATTGAAATTCGAGAAGAAAATTCATAAGAGAGAAGATTTTTTTTTTTTTTTTTTTTTTTAAATAATGAGTTGGAACAATAAAAAAAAATTATTTACAGAGATTTTTTTTAGTACTTATTTTTCTTTAATATATATTTTCAACTTCCAAATCTAACCATTAGATAAAACCAATACTTAGATTTAGATGTCCTATGTTTTCCTTATATCAGTACGCACTGATAGGAAAACCAATATATATATAGGTGAAAACATCTACATGCACTCACATGTGATCGCACTAACTTTAGTTGTGTTATCACATGTAACTCATATACGATAACATTTTATATATATATATATATATATAATCACATACAATCATATGTGATCGGATTTAGATCATTTCCTCACCTTAGTTGTCCTCATATTGTCCTCACCTCCATAATTTATTTCCACGTCTAATATAGTAAGTCAATGGTTCGAATTATTTATATTATTTTTTTATGTTTTAACTCCACCAAAAATAGAATTAATCAAGACCATTAATTTAGGTCAGGCCAAGATGAAGTAAGGAGGGGATCCAAATCCTATGTGATCACATACTGTTGCCCTACTGTTACACCATGCAATGTTGTACATTAGATTGTCGCTATGTTATATATATTATATATAGTTTTTTAGGGTTAGAATTCCATATATATATATATATATAACACTTGCAGTGACGGTAACTCAAACCTTAGATATTATCAAGATGAATGATCGTTCTTACCACTAAAACACATTGGATGGTGATAGGATTCTGCACATTTTTAATAGAACCTTTCTAATGAACCATCTTCTTCATGCCCATGTGCAAAAGGGCTCTTAACAAATAACAAATCTACCAACCAACAAATTATTAATATTCATCCTTTAAATATAAAAACCCCTAAATCATATAAAATTGGACAGACGCGCGGCCGTGCAAAAATGATCAATTCAATATATTTTCTTTAAAAAAATCGTTAACTTAATAATCAAAGGAGATATATGATTAAAAATTTTAAGCTGGTAAGACTAATAATTGGACCAAAACATAGAAGAGCCGAAACAGGCCACATATTGCAATATTTCAGGCTCAAGATTGCTTTAAAATATATACAATTGACTTCAGCTGAAATAAACAAAGGAATATATATATAACCTACAAGGCTACAACCACTTCATTTTGTCCAACAACTAAAAAAGTCGATTGAATTATTCAATTAAAAACACACAAAACCCCACCATGAACCTAAAATAATTAATTTTAGAAAAAAAAAATCTCTTTTGTTAAAATTTTGAATTATTGATAATGGTGGTAAAATGGGCCGGGCCTGGCATGGCCCGACCAGTAGCAGACCAGGCCAAGGCCTGGCTACGAAGCAGGCCCAGGCCCAGCCAACAAAGTGAGGCCCGCAGGCCTGACGGGGAGGCCTTCGGCCTGTGGTCGAAAAAATTTCTTCTAGACCAAACAGTCAAAAATTCAAAAAAAAAATTTATATAAATTATATATTAGATATTTAGATTTATAAATTATACACCCTAGTGGGATTAGAAATCCGCATGGATCTTTCATCCATAGTGAGAGTGAAACAGTTGTTGAATCAACCACCGTGATAATTTACCAACTCATCAAAATAATTGTAAAGTTATCCAATGTCATCTTTCGGAGATTGAAAGGGAAGATTTGATGATTACTTCACTTGACCATGATGAGCCATGGATTTTTTAATTGAGCTGTCACTTCTATCAACTAGAAGAATATATGAATGAAAGCAATGGAAGGAGAGATGGAGTCTAGAAAAGTGATTGTGTCTGGGACTTGATTTACGTACCGCTTGGTCATTAGACCATGGTGAACATATGGGCTCCACATATCATACGTAAAGCAGAAAGTACTATTGAGAGGTATAAGGCTCAAGTAATCGCAAATTAATAAACTTATTCTCTAGAAGTAAAGTTTTCTTCATACACCTTATTTTATCACTCGTAACATATATGAACATGAAATTACATCATATGGATGTAATAATTGTACTTCTCGATAAAGAACTAGAGGAAGAGATTTACATGAAATAGCCTGTAAATTTTTTGTTTCAAAAGACCAAGAGTGCATAAGTGTGCTTACTTAATTGATGTATGGTTTGAAACGATCCTCTAGAAAGTGGTATCTTTGATTTCTTCAACCTGTAATGTCTTATAGATTAATGATGAGTAAAGATAGCCACGGTAAGTACACTAAACAGGTTAAAGATAATTTTGTATATTATCTACATTGTGGACTATACATTTTGGCTAGAAATAATAAAGAGTTTGTAAAACCATAATGAAATGGTAATTCTCAAATTTTATTGAGATTTTATATGAGCAAAGTGGCTTATATATTATGAGTGAGAGTTGATTTGAAATGAGCAATTATAAGCTTATAGATACCCTTATTGTGAAATCACAAACTCTTAGCCTCAATATGTACCCTAAAACTCTATAAGATCAAGAAATTGATGACAAGTTCCTCATGTTAGTACCATACAGAGTCTCATGTACATTATGATATGTACAAAGTCTATCATTAGTTATGCCGTAAGATTGGTGAGTGGACACCAATATAATTCTATATTACAACATTGAGATGTTGTTAAGAGGATTATGACATATCTTGAAAGTATAACTATTTACTTAGTGTACATTGTGATATGCATAAAGCCTAATAGAAGTTATGCCACAAGATTGGTGAATATTCATATACCAATATAATCCTAGACTGAGAGGATTGTGACGTAACTTAATAGTAAGGAAAACAATTATTTATGCTGGCATAATTACACACATAATGAGATAGAAATATGTCGTCAGGTTGAGACCGATATTCTTACACATGCAGTTGCCTTAGTTGCTAAGATAGCAGGATGCAATGAGACACACACAGACATATATATATATATTAGAGAATATGTAGGATATATTCTCCCAAAGCTAATATATATGAATTTATCGCCTTGACTGGGTCAAGATGAGGTTCACATTCAATATACTAATATTTTAGAACCAATCATGATAGACCCTGCTATCATTGATACCTAATCAAGCCAGATGTGAGGTCTTAATATGGCGCTAGAGAGGGGTGAGCTTTTAAGAACTCAAGATAGTCACGGGATTTGTGATTGAACTAAGATCTGTACAGTGAATGATATAATGACATATGCATTATTAGTTAGAATAAAATTCACTATAACACATGTTTCATACCACGTGTGCTGTTGACGACACGTCGTTGCAGTGTCGGTCAAAAGATGAACAATTAAGTTCGACCTCGCTAGTGCGCGAGTCACAGAGACTAGCACAGCGGCAAGTGAGGGTATCGTTCTGCAGGGAGGTGGGATTCATCGATCGTTACCGATTCTAGCTATTATTACAACACGCCGAGAGAACTCATGCGTTGCGGGTGTGGAAAATGTAAATAATAATATAAATAAATAAACTACATACTATAATATGTACATGGATAGAATGGAATGGAGAGATGCATGAAATGTGGTTATACTAGGGAAATGATTCAACCGTAACAATCCTCCTAATTAAGTGTTAGACTCACTTAATCCCTCAATGTGCAAGTATATAATAGACTCGTGTCCCCTTAACTGATCTCTAATGTCTCTCGAGTACTAGAAATCACATCCACACATATGTATGGATTCATTAAGTACTGTGAGACACACATACGAGCCATGTATACCGGCCTAGTGATCTCTTAACTTTTCGGTCAAATACATTGGTTATTTCGTTGGGCATGTAATACGCAACCGCATGGGCCATACTACAGCCAATAATTCATCCACGAGGCTAACCAAATACGGGATGACAACCAAGTGAAAGCATTAAAAATACGAGATACCCATATAACACGTATGTTATATGCTCGTGTTCCCTTAATTAATCTCTACCCTCTCTCGAGTGACATAGAGATTATATCCATGCATAAATGCTTGGATTCATTAAGGACTGTGGGACACACACATGAGCTCTACACGCCTACCTAGTGATCTCTCATCTTTCTGGTCAAATGTAAAGGATATCACGTTGAGCATGTCAATGTGACACCACGCGATATATAATACATAGCCTAAATATCATTCATAAGGTGGCTGACCAAGTGAAAGCATTAAACAATGAAATACCCCTATAACTACACGAGCACAAGAGGAATTCAATTTGTTTTTACTCTAGATACATATTCGGTTTTATCATTCTCTCTAGGATGGCTAAAAATGGGAAACAAGTCCACCTAACACTAATGTGCATCAATGCAAATTGTTGAACATTAAGAACATTCAAATGAATTAAGGGCTCTCCTTTTGACTTGGGAATTTTTCCTAAATCAATTCATCACCTATTCCAGCCAAAGATGAGTAAATGTGTCTTATAAAGACCCATTAAGCATAAGGATGTGAACCAAAGCCAATTTAGCAACTAAATGCATAGACTAGCTTTTTCTACTCTTTGGGGATAAAATCCTTAACACTTAAACTCAATAAATGGTATTTTGGTCATCCACTAACATACAAACAATCATGGGAAGTTAAATTACACTATTCCTAATCTAATTTACTCTACTCCTAATCTCATTCAAGCATACATGTCAATTTGGACCTCCACACACATGGATATTGCAATTAAAGCTTAATTCATGAAATTAACAAAGAGTAAAACAAAATCCATACAAATTTATGAACAAAATACATATATATAGCATACGTGAAGGTTTACAATATTCCCCAAATTGGGGTTACACATCAAAGAAACGAAAATTACAAAGAAAAGAGTACAAAAGAGCAAACCCTTGAAGACAAGCCTCCAAAGATGCTCCATATCTTTCCTAGCTCGAAATTGCTCTTAATTCCTTGAAATTTCGGTTCTAAAATGGATGGAGGAAGTGAGAAAGAGGGTTATGAAGGTGTATGGTGGACTCCCATGGAGGAAGAACCTCCATGGGAGCGTGGGTCTCTCAACTTATTGGGTAGAAGATGAAGAAAATAAAAGAAGATGGAAGAAGATGGAAGAGAGGCGTGAAAAATGAGAAGAAAATAGAGAGAGAGTGATTTGGGATTGTAGGGATTTTTATTTAAAATCAAGCTCTTCAAAAATATCTAGAAAAGAGATATTTATAGGTAGGTCATAGTGGGTAGAGAAAAGTGGGTCAAAGTGGGTCCAAAAAGTTGAAAAGTTGGTGGTGGCTGTCATCTCGTGGTACGTTTGGCTGTATGCTTTAACGAAATTGTTTGACGAAACTCATCTGGACACACTGCCGAAACTCGTGGTATGCATTTTTGCCTAACGTGGTACGCTTTAACGTCCAACCGCGAAAGTTGGCAATGTATGTGATTTTCTTCCAGAACGTGGTACAACGTGATACACCAATTTGCCTGACGTGGTACACTTTGACGAAATCTGGAAATTTTCAATAGAAAATTCTTTCGTTCTTTCGCGTTGCGTTTTGGCCCGGAAACACCCTGTTTCCACAAAATGACTTCCCAAAACAAAATGAACCTACACAAGGCTCACAAAACATATTATATTCACAAAAACGCTCGAAAACGAAAGCAAACGATAGGAAATGGGGACCTCAAAATGTGTATAAATCGTTTCAATCAGCTATAAGTGACCGATGTGGATAATAAGAGAATGAATCCTTGCTTCCTCATTGTGTGAGTTCCATTGAAGTTTTATATAAACTTCAAATGGTTTCCTCATGACCATTCACTCTATCTTAAAGTGACAGGATAACGTTAGCACCTTTAGCATGTTATTTCTATGGCTATGATAATTCATCCTGTGGGGCATATCAAGGGTAGCAGTTGTTCTGGAGACCAAGAGATAAATATGGAATGAGAGGATTTGTTGAATTTTTATTTGACTTATGTATTCACTGGCCGACCAATTGCATTTGGTGATACAATTGTGAATACATGAAATATGATAAAGTTAAGCATAATGTTTTGAGGGATTAAGTATGCTTTGGACTGATAAAAATTATAAAATTAAATCTATGATACAATAATGAACATTATTATCTCTTGTAAATAAAAAATTTACAGTTGAGATTTGAGATTGTTAACTCCTTTTTTTATATATATTGAATTTTCATAGGTCATAAGATGCATTTACCTATATAAACACTTTGATGATAACATTTGTATTTAAAAACTCAAAGGCTCTTTTGTATGTATCACATCTTACGCCATTTAGGGAGGGTGGGAGATTTTGATTAGTAATGGTGTGCATGCACCCATGATGGGCTTGTGGTAACTCAACTGTGTTGACCCCACTTGCGCGAGTGGGAGATGTTGGTATAATTGGGTATGAGTTAGGGAGTAGGGACCCATTTAGACACTTAAGTCTAAGTCCATGCACCTAATAATTGATGAATAATTGCATTATCAGTTAATATACAACATGCAGTTATTTGTTAACAACTAGAATGAGAAATTATCATGTGTTAAAAAAACAACTGATTGAATAGTTAAAAACAAAAGTAACGTGTATTTACTGGGCATGAGAAGCATTCTGGGAATGAAAGTGCAAACTGAGACGGTGTGAGTGCAAAAATGTGTCAAACACGGTAAAATACAGATACACAAAACAGAGAGAAAATTAAGAAGAATTTTCTCCCATCTTAAATCATTGAGTGGGATACTTGCATCGTGATTAGAGAGGACTTTCTGTTATCGAGATCGGTCGGTCCTCCGACCAGTGATACAATCCGTATTCTATCCCGCTTCCATTGTGGAATTTGGATTCCGTATGGTGAACAGTAATAATCCGAAATTTATTGAAAGTCTCCTCATACAAACTTTTGTATTCACCAATTTAAAAATATTATCCTTTTTTTTTTATACCATCGGCTCATACACCTTGTACAGTATAGCATGATTTGTGTACCTTGTACTCTTGTAGGGTAACTTGACCTATAAATGCCATTATTAAAGTTAATAAGATTATTTTGTCATCGATTTCTGATAAATTTTAGTAGAAGATTTTAATAAAAGAAGAGCACAAAAATTTACGATCGTAGTTCTTATAAGTAGTGAATATAAACCAAGACCGGTAATATGTGCAAGGTCCAAAAATCAAATTGAGCAACCAAGTTCAATAAATTCCTCTAGTCCATGGCCAAACCAGTTCGACCAGCTAGATCTGACCAGCCCATAACTACCTATCTCCAGCAAGATATTGATGCTCTACATTAATCGTATATATCGAAGAAAAACGTGCCATCTGTTACTACATAAGCAAGTTTCTCAATAAATTTCAACTCCTATTATTTGGTGAATGATGTTCCTCCATTTATGGGGTGGCAAAGGGAGAGACACTTGCAGTTTCAAGCATTTCCTTCAAATCAAAGCCACCTTTATTTTCTATCTAGCTACATCATGGTTCATTAGAAAATGAAAATGACATGCAGGAAATGCGACCCTTGAGTGGATCTCACCTGCTACCTTTTCAACATTTTCCGTGTGATTTTATCTGGTTTAGACTTAGGAGGCTACACCAACTGCTACACAACCAATTCCAGAAATACATTTCATGTTCTTGCTCATTATCTCACTGCTATGTCTCCGAGCTCCCACTTTTGGCTTTGTCTCACTTCTATGGTCTTTCATTACCTTACTGCTCTCTGATACTCGATATTTCTGCACACTAGGATTCTTCTCCTTCTCCCGACCTTTTTTCTCTGTAGCTCCTCCATTTTTTGCTGAGGCTTCATGACGGCTCCTACTTTGTGTTGTTGGAGCTGAAGATACTGTGTCAGCTTCAGACAGTTCAGTGGTAGAGCACTTGGATGCCCCTGAGGATTCGGGTTTGTCAACTATGTTTGAGGTTTGACTAGCAGAGAGGCCTCGATATTTTCCTGCCTTAGAAAGCAATGGTGACCTTGCAGTACCCTTAGTCCCTGGACTAGTTGACTTAGGCTGTATCTTAGCCGGTTTGGTGTTGGATGGTACAGTCTAAGATAGAAATAGAAAAGACAAAAAGATGAGGCTTTAGTTGTAAGTTCAACATGTATAATACCTCTTCTATCCAAAAAAAAAAAAAAAAAACACGTATAATACAAAATGATTAATAGACATAATCTACATAACCTCATGCAATGGCCAAGCAAAAAACACCAACGTATATAGATAACAACAGAATATGTCTATTTATGTAGCATATAAGTTGACCGTGATATCTCACATCACTCAGGAAGGATCATGGGACTTATAAGAAAGGGTGCCTCTTATAAATCTTATTTATCTATTATGTTTTATAAAAACCATGAGCAGTAAAGCTTCTCCAAAACAGATAAAATCCGATAGGAAGGGTTGGGTTGTGACAGATTAAATCAAAAGAATAAAATTATGTGAACTTTGCCAGTAAGACATAATTCACTTCCATGAGAAGTCGGACAGTAAAAATAAGCAATACAATAAGTAGGACAGTAAAACTAAGCAATACAATACTTAAGTACCTTGTTTCCATCAGATCCCGGCGTCACAGACACATGATAAAAAGAAGGCATTGGTGTTGCTTTGAAATTAAGGCTCTTCCGGAATTGTTTAATTTCGGCCTCTGTCTTTTCCTGCAACAACAGTAATTCAAGCCATTTCTTAAGACCATGAGATCTTATTGTCTGAAACGAAAAGGTATCTGTAGATATAATGAATGAGTGGCTGGCGACAGCGACACTAGAATTATCAATTTAATTTCACCAGCTACAATAACAATGGTAAAATACCTTTTGTTGGATGATTCCACCTACCTGTGTTTTGGCTTGGATCTGACTCCTTTCAGTCTCCTTGGCATGCATTTTTTCTTCCAACTTCATGAAGAACTGAACAGGGAGAAAGCCAATAAGATTAGATCCCTTGAACTACCTGAAAAAGTTTTATTTGAGATAAATAAATAAATAAACATTAGGCTTGCTTGCCTCCTTCCTCCTTTCTGCACGTTCATCGCTTCTGAAACTAAAAGTTGCAGCACCTGCCCTTGTGACTGGCTTACTTAAATCAACAGTCTGTTTGAGCCTGTACAGTAATTACTACACATCAAAACTAAGATAGATGAAATATCAACGTTATGAAGAAATCCCTGTGGTTTTGATAACAGACCTATTTGTGGTTTGACGTGCTCTAGAATCAATCTTATTTGTAGCAGTAGGTTGGGATTCGAGTATTTTCTTGGCCCTTGGCTCTTTTTCACTGCAAAGACAAAGAGAAGGAGCATCTTATACATTCTAGCCATGAAACATAGAGGTATAATGTTTGCGGAAATGCCATTACCTTTTATTCTGAACCTTCAATTTTGCAGCTGAACTTTCAGAATCCTTTTGAGCACAAAATGAAGTCAAATTCAAAATGTAAAATTTAAGGGAAAAGGGAATAAAGGAAGCAAGAATCAAAGTCATGCTTGTTAAACGCCTTCAATTGTATGCAGTATTCTTAAAATGACATCTTAAACATTGTCCAACTAACCTCTGTTTTTTGAGATCTTGACTGCTTCTCTGCTTTCATTCTCCCTGGACTTTCTTTTTCCCTTCTGTTCTGATTCTTTTCCCCGGTTTTTGATGCCTCACAAGAAAAGTGTTTGTAGACATGACTGACATTGACTGGAGAGTTCATACTAGGCCTTGTAGATTTATTTTCTGCTAGATCCCTAGACTGGAAGCAGGAAATCAAGGACTGAGAACCAAAGGGAATAATATCAAGATACAGAACTGGTGATATATTGAAACAGCGTAGGCATGACCAAGGGCAAGGTGTATAACTTCCACATAAGAAACACTATTAAAACCAGTTTCTAGACACGACAACTTAATTCATTTTTCTAACTTTGTGTGGCTAATGAACAATATGGTAACAATTATATCATGGACAGAACATAATTAAATACAAACCCACACCTTCGGAGAAAGACTTTGCCGGTGTTCTGAACTAGATTTATTAACTTCGCCGGTTGTTCCACTCTTAGGGAACAAGTCAGTGGGTTTAGATGATTCATCCACATCAATTGTATCTAATAGGCTCTTTTCTAGCTCTATCTCTGCTTCATCATTACTCAGAAGTGACTTGTCAACATGTTCAGGGACGTTGTCCACCATAATATCACCATTTTCTAAAGCAGCTCCCATCTGAGATTCAGTAGGTGACACTGAAGGGTCCTCTCCTTCACATTCCATTACTCCAAGCTCTCCATGATACTCTGAACTTTCGGGGCTCTCGTCAAAGTGAGCAAATTGCTTATTTTCAATTACATAATCAAACAGGCTTCCTTCATTTATATTATTGAATTCCTGTATGCGCTTTGCATTCTCCAAGACACTCTCATGGCTCCCTTCATCTCCATTATTAAACTCTTTTCTGTAGTCCACGTTCTCCAATCCATTCTCCTCAAATCGATCATACTTGCTAGCTTCAATTACAATATCAAATTCATCCCCAGAACCTTCATCATTGTCTAAGACATCATTTTCACCGGTTTGGTATTCTCCCTCGTTTAGGCACTCAGATGAACCTTGAAGCAGACGAGCCTTCCTCTTGAAGTGAGCTTCAAAATAAGCTTTCTTTTCAACGACTGAACCAGGTTTTGAGCATTTCTCAACCTCTTCGAGATACCTATTGTGTGAGAAAGATGATCTCCTTTCCCAACATAAGGGTTCGTTTTCAAACCTTCCAAATGATATAGAGCCAGAATGCAAAGAATCTGCCTGCACAGTTCAAAGAAATGGATCTACGTGAATTTGTCAACAATTACTATGCTGGAGTTGAAAAATGATGTGTTTGTGTCACTTTGGTGCAAATTGTGAAACAGAGCTGGGTTCATTTGAGTAAATACAGTTTTGCTAATACTTTAATTAAACCAACAAACCTGAGAAATAGACATGCAAGTTTTTCATTGCACAATCCTGTTTAACCACAGATGAATAAAGCAAAAACAGTGTGGCGTGTTATGATTAATAGAATCATCATCTATTTCTATAAAGTTACGAATTCAAAAACCCAGTTTTTTCTGCTCGCTCATTGCGCTACAGAAGAAGTACTAGTGAATTTAGGTATGTAAGCTTCTGTAATTGAATGTTAGTGCGCATGGTAACTCGCTAGTATTATCATAAAGTTACCTTTTCACCTCATCATTAATAAGATTTGCAAAGAAGGGTCTTATCAGAAAAGATTTGAAGAGGGGTAGAGCTATATGGGAAAAGATAATTAGGCAGGACAAAATAGTTTCAAATATGGATTTCAAGCTTAAGAGAACCACAGGATGAACAAGGTATCACCATATACTGATGAATGAAAGAACTGTTCCAACAGAGCTGAAACTGATAGGGAACTAGTAACTCCATATGTCAACCATTGACAAACTGGTCAATTTTGCTACAAATCTCACTGACAGCCAAAAAGTACAGATAGAAAGTATACATTTTAGAACAATAGTTGAAATCAAATTAACCCATAAAAATAAGCAACTAAAACTCAGAATAACCACCAAGAAATCAATCAAGTGTACCAAGGCAAATTCACTGTTAAAAATGAGCATAACAAACTGTTTAGTAGTCCTGTACCATGAGTCCGTGTCTCTCGCAAAGAAAAAACATGCCTGATTTAACCCAAAAGAGGGATGTTATACAAACATTAATGCAAATATTCATCGAAAATCCTAGATCCCTCTTCATGGCAACTGAATTAACTTCATTGATTGAGTGCTTCTTCTATTGGAAAGCAGCCAAGAAGTGTATAAAGCCAGTAACAGATTAATATATTGACCAATTTAAGATATGATCTTAATTATATATACAATGATAAACTACTTAACAAGATTAATATTTCATTCCTTTCCTTTTCTGTTCCATTAATGAAATAACAAACCAAAGTGATAACACAAATGAACCACTTTCTATCTACAACAGGGCCAATAAAATCAAACCCACCAAGAAAAAAAAGTACATAAAGAAATGAAATTAACCCTAGATCCTCCACCAAAAAAAAAAAAAAAAACCCAAAAAAAAAAAGTACCTGAAAGCTAATGTTAAAAGGATCTTCAATCTCTCCGGCCATTCTTTTAAGTCTCCCAACTCAAGCACCACCAACCATTATCTCTTTATCACCTGTTTAAACAAATCAACATCAACAGACAGAGAAAGCTGTACTTGCAAGAAATGAATACCTAATACCCCAAAATGCACGTTTGCAGATGACCACCATAAAAAGTGTACAGTAGAGAGAGAGTGTGCAAGCTTGTGATGGACATGAATGAATTAAAAGTGTAAAAGAATCTGAAGCAAAACGTGTAAAAAAAGTAAATACCCAGAAAGGTTTAGATCTCAAACTCTTCAAAGAACCGAACCTTTTTTTGCTGTAGTGAGTGATGATAAAATTGAGTGTTTTTATTTTATTTTTAAGATTAATGTGTTTATCAGTTCGAGTCATGTCATGTGCTGGTGGGTGTCTTTTTGTTCTGTTTTGTCCAGACACTACACTGCACAGTGTTCTCCGTCAATTGACGCCGTTACTCAGAAAGGATGTGATTTGTGTCAATCAACGGCTAGGATTTAAGATCCGAGGAGCAGTGAGTAAGGCCGCATTTGATTTTTCCACTTACCACTGAATAGTACTTAATGTGTTCCATTCAATTATTTTGTTTGATTTTTTTAAATGTTAAAACCACTTAATAAACCCTTAAAACCACTTGTTTTGAAAAGTGAAATTTTTCACTTTTCATTTAACACAAATCCAGTAGAATTTAATACAAAGTTTTATTTCCAAAACTATCTTCACTAATTTATTCTATTTCCAAAACTAACAACTTGTTCTATAATGTTTTTTATTTTTTTTTACATGAAATCTATAAACTATATGTCAGATTGACACCAGATTATGATGCATTGGACGTGGCAAAAAAAAAATCATAATTACATATATATTTGAATATATTCGGAATTATCTAAGATAGTGGTTCTTTCCATCACATTTTCGTTTTTCGTTTGGACCCATAGAGAGACAATTTTGTTAAGACTTTGGAGCAAGCTTCATTTGGTCCTAAAGTTGTAAACTTGTTTTACTACCAATTTATATTTTGTGTTTTTGTTAGACACTTTGAAGTAAATATATATATATATATAATTATCCAAGTTTATTCCAAATCAATTAAAAAATAAATTATACACATCAAATAGATTGCAAATAAGAACATATTGATGAACTTTATTTTGTCTATAATATACACATGAAGTTGTCTATTAGTTTTATAATGTCACTTTTTTTTTTTATGTTTTATATATATATATATATTTTTAATAAAATTGGACTGATCTAAGGGGAAAAAGCATCACAAGCGATCATATGCTGAAAAACCCCTAGACAGTATCCGTATATAAAAGAGATAAAATAAAGTAAAAAGTGACAAAAAGCAACAAAGCACAAAGAGCCAGGGAAAACAACCCCAAACAAAAAGAGGCACGTAGGCCACACCAAAAAGAAAAAGAAAACATCAAGAAAAACGAAAAGACTCGCGGCCCATGCAGTCATTGCCAACTAAAGAAGAACAGAATGGCGGGGCAGAGAACCACCAAGAATCTGTCTGAAGCTCCAAAGCATGCTTAGAAAGCGTATCTGCAACTTGATTACCCTCCCTAAAAATATGTGAAACCTGAAAATCCATATGAGAGATTTGGAAGATGCAGCGCTGCCACGCCTGACGAACCCTCCAAGGAACCAACTCAGAACGAGAAGAGAGAAGCTGAACCACATAAGAAGAATCGCTCTCAAGCCAGATTCGATGCCACCCATACTTCCAAGCAAAATTAATGGCCAATGAGGCCGCCAGAAGCTCAGCCTCAAAAGCGAAAACCTGACCAAGAGGAATAGCAAAGCAACCCTTCACAAATGCTCTACAGTTCTGAAAGATACCACAATAACCACCAACCCCCGGAGAGCCCATAGCAGCGCCATCAGTATTCACTTTGATCCAGCCGGGGGCCGGAGGCGACCAAACCACACTCTTGATAACTGGGGCTTTAGAAGGGCGACCCTGAAGACCAAAACGACGAAGAATCAAAAGGTCATCCATACAGTTACGCATACAACCAATCCCTAGGCGATTAGCCTCTGAAACCGCACACCAGACCAAAGAAAGGACGGATCTAAAGTCCACCGATTTCCCTTCAAAGATCCACTGATTACGAGCAGTCCACACCCCCCATACCACTGCATGGATAGCCGCTTTCCACAAAATCCTGACCTGCTCACTAAAGGAAACTGACATGGCTTGCAAGAAGAAGGATTGCCAAGTGTCGGTAGAGACACGTCTCTGGAAAGTCGAGAAAACCGCCTCCCAAAGAGCAACCGCCAGGGGACAATGAAGAAAAAGATGATCTGCAGATTCACTACTAACCCCACAAATACTGCAACGAGAAGCCAACTGGAACCCAGACCTGCAAAGGCGATCCTCAGTAGGAAGCCTGTTCAACATCAAACGCCAAGTCAAAGCAGAGCGAGAGGGGGGAATAAAACGGGACCAAACATCTCTCCACCAAACAACCTGAGGAATATCACGGAAAAACTGGGAATAAGCAGCCTTGCAAGAAACACGACCATCCCGAGAATTAGCCCAAACCAGAGAATCCACAACAGGAGAAATTGCAATACGATCAATCCGAAAACACAGATCCGGGAAACGCGCTCGAAAACAATCGGCTAGCACCCATCTACCCTGATGAATAAAATCCGAAACCCTCGCCCGGAGCGGATTAGCTAAATAATCAGGAATCCCTAAAAGGTCCAAAATGGGAACCCCCAACCAATTATCCCGCCAAAAGTCCCTCTGAGAGTTCTCGCCAATTAGCCAGATACCTTCCTTAAGAAGGGAACTATAATTAGACCGAAGAGAAGACCAAATCGAGGAGGTGACATACCCTCCATGAGGCTTCTGTAAATGCCTGAGATACCTCTCCCGAAGAAAAGAGAAAGCAAAACCATCAGAGGTCATAAACTTCCAGGTGAATTTCCGCAATAGTGAGTCATTCAGCAACCCAATATCTTTCAGACCAAGACCACCCTGTGAGTAAGGCCTACAACAACGATCCCATGCAACCCGAACCAACTTAGTCTCCTCACAGGAACCGGTCCACAAAAAGTTTCTCAACTTGCGGTTAATTAGTGACAGAAGAGAAGAAGGCCACTTGTAAATCATGAAAGAGTGCACAAATGAACCAGTGATGACTGACCTGATCAGAGTAGCACGACCGGCCAGAGAGAGAGACTTGCCCTTCCATTTAGCGAATTTAGACAAGATCTTATCCGCAATAGGGCGTAGCACTGCTTTTCGAGGCTTACCTCGAAATAGAGGGACTCCCAAATAAGAAAACGGAAGATGCCCAATCTGCATACCAACCAGAGACTGCAAACTACCAATCCTAGAGGGGGAGATAGAAGATCCGAAATAAATCGAAGACTTACCCCAGTTAACCAACTGGCCTGAAATATCACCATAATTGCCAAAAGCACCCATGATATGCTTTAGATTCTTTTAAGTGCCTCTGCAAAAGATCAAAACATCATCTGCATAGAGCAAATGAGTTGGAGCCAAAAAACCCCTTGGGGAGGAAATCGGCAGAATCTGAGAAGAACCCACCAACCTCGTTAATAATCTACTAAGGAAGTCCTCTGCAATACCAAACAAAAGCGGAGAGAGCGGATCTCCCTGACGAACCCCTCTAGAGCAACCGAAATATCCCTCTGGGACCCCATTCAAAAGAACTGAAAGCCTAGACGAACGAAGAATACTGTTCATCCAATCCACAAAAATAGAAGAGAACCCAAAAGCCTGAAGCACTCTGCAAAGGAAAGACCAATCCAGGGTGTCAAAAGCCTTACGAATATCAATCTTCATGGCCAAGTTACCCCCATAGCACTTCTTATGCAACACATTCACACAGTCAGAAGCCAAAGCAATACAATCCTCGATATGCCGGTCTCGAATGAAACCGAACTGCTGAGGAGAAATAATCCTGGAGGCAACAAGAGCTAAACGATCAGCCAAAATCTTTGAAGAAATTTTAAATAGAAAGTTGCTAAGAACAATCGGACGAAACTGATCAACCGAAATAGATTCCCTCAGCTTCGGAAGAAGAATAATGAAACTAGAATTAAGACCCGGGAAAATAACTCCTGTGATGAAAAAATCCTGAACAGCAAGGACCACGTCACTACCAACAACATCCCAACATCTTTGATAAAATCTACCAGAAAACCCATCTGGCCCAGGGGCAGAAGCAGCATCCATAGCAAAGACTGCATCGTGAATTTCATCTGCAGATGGAACGCTAGTCAAGAAAACGTTCTCTACGGCAGTTACCATGGAAGGAATCACATCATCTACAATAGATAAATCTCTTCCAACTTGAGAAACATCCGAGGAAAAAAGGTCAGAATAATAACTAATGATATGATCCCTGATGGTAGGCCGATCCTCCGAGATAACCCCATTAATCGAAAGGGCTGATATAACATTACGATACTGCCTACGTTTGATAGAGGCATGAAAGAATGATGTGTTCCGATCCCCATCACGAAGCCACCTAACTCTAGACCGATCCCGAAAAAAACACTCCTGTCTCTGTAACAACACATCAAGCTCAGAATGAACACTCGCCTCGGCCATAAAAAGATCATCTGAAAAACCCCGGTTAGACAAATCTAGCTGAATAGAATGAAGCTCCGCACACTTCCCAGCAATGGTAGAGTTAAGATCACCAAAAACCTCCCAATTCCAAGACTTGAGAGCCTTCTTCAAGCTTCTCAGCTTATAGATAACAACCTGAGGAGGCCTACCCACAACATGAGAGCTCCAAATCCTACGAACAATAGCAATAAAATCAGGATGCTCTAACCACATGCTCTGAAACCGAAACGGTCTATGACTAGAGACCTCAAAATTTGACAACCGAACCAACAACGGGCAGTGATCTGAACAGATACGGGGAAGAGCCACACACGAAATTTCCCGCCAACAGGAAATGCAACCATCAGAAACCAAAACTCTATCTAATCGTCTCTCAACTCTAGTGCGGTTACTGCGACCTCTAACCCAAGTGAATCGGGCACCCTGAGAACGAATACCAACCAAATCACAATCCTCAATCATCGACCTGAAATCCTCACAAGAACCACGGGCAGGAGAACGAGAACCCAAAGCCTCATGAGCACCCAGAACCGCATTAAAATCCCCAACAACCAACCAGGAAAAAGAAACCAAACTAACCATATCACGAAGAGACTGCCAAAGAGACCTACGAACCACTGTAGAAGTGCTCACATAAACAAAAGTGTACCAATGCACCCGAGAACCGATCGAAAGTGAAACAGTAAGATGTTGCTCATGACAATGAACTATCTGAACCTCAGGAAAAGAAACACAAGCGAAAACCCAAATAGTCGGAATCAACCCACCCCTATCATTCATGCCCACCAGACGAAGATCGAGAGAAGACCAGAAACCTGAAGAGATAGAGGAAAAATCAACCATAGGCTCTGCAATACAAACCAAAGCAGGTTTATGTAAACGACATAACTCTCTAAGTACCCGCCTCGTGGGCTCGCCCCGGATCCCACGACAGTTCCAAAAGAGAACATTAATCATCGAAAACCGTCGGAGGAGCCCGATATCCGGACTTTAAAGAAGCCAGCCTACGCTCAACCCTCAAAGCTCTCTGAGCAATCTCATCATCGGCGAACTCACCCTCCTCCATTTGGGAAGCCCATGAGGAATTTGCAATGAGGTGAAGCTCGGCCTGAGATTCTGACAACGGACCCGAGGTCCGAATAAGCCCCCTAGGAACCACAACCGAAGAACAAGAAACACCAGATCCATGACTACTCTGATCCACATTGACATTCGAAATTGAAGACACAACCGCCTCCTCAGAAGATTGATTGCCTGAAACCTCATGAACCCTAACTTGCCGACGAGTTGTCTGACCCGGACGAGAAGATGACCTGGATAAAATGGTAGAGACCATAGGACGAACCTGATTGACCAACGAAGAACCCTGAACAACAGTCTTAGCATCATGCATTACCCCTACAGTCGAACTGACAGAACTAATAGAAGGATTAACAACCGAAGAACTAGAAACCAAAACTGAATCAGTGCCCTCAGAATCAAATCCTAAACCCTTGCAAATCTGCAATGCCTGGGAAATCATTGGAGGAACTGAACTCGAAACCACTTCAGAAATAGCTGACACGGTAGACGAAGATGGATCCGAAGAAAGAACCAAACTAGCGGACGGAATGGATCCTGAAATCAAATTAGACCCTACTGAAGTATGGACAACCACCGAATCTTGACCACCTATATCCTGATGAATAGCTGTAAAAACATTGGATAACGGGACCTCCTCCTGAGGTGCAATAACAGGGCGATAAACTGATTTAGAAGAACGGGTCCGAACAAGCTGAAAACCATCAGCTCCAAAAACTCTAGAATCCTCCGCTATATCCTGGGTTGATTTTGCAGAACTAGTTAGAGGAACCTTAGAAGACTTGTTCCAACGACAAGAACTAGGCAAATGACCTATAGAAGAGCAAGTAGAGCAAAAAACTGGGAGATTCTCATACTCAATAGCTATAAAAGAACTATGAAATTCATCCCTCTCTAGCAACACTGAAGTAGGTAGCACAGATGACACATCCACATCAACTAGAACTCTAGCATAATGACCAAAATCCCCATCACTAGTAGCCTTGTCCAACCGCAATGGCACCCCAATCCCTCTAGCCAAGTTAGAAATAATTTTTGGATGCCAGTATTCCCACGATAAATCAAAGAGCCTAACCCAAACCTGAGCATTGGTGGACTTCTGTAGCGATGGGTTAAAATCCGGGACCCAAGGCTGTAAGCGAAGAATACCTGGCTTCAGATGAACTGAACCTAACCCCCAAACATGAGTCTTCTCAGCAGGAGATTTCAAAAGAATCTGATAATATCCTCTCCCTAGAGAGATAAGTCGCCAATCGGAGTTTAGCATCCAATGCTTGCTAAGTCTTACCTTAAGATCCACAAGCTTCCAAGGCCGCTCACCACTGGAAAGCACCACACGACCAATAAGAGCATTCTTACACAACTCAAGACGAGCCTGATAAGCAATCGGATCCACCCGAACAGAAACATACCCCCCCTTCTTAGAGGGAACTGATGGCACCGGTAAAGTCTCAACAGGAGAAGATTTGAAAAGACCCGCAAAAGACTTACCACCCTGGACCATAGGTGCTGGACTCTGAATGAGACCTGTAACAGAATCCGAAACGATCATCGAAACATCCCCCTCAGGCTGAGAAGGAATCAACTCTCCAACCAATGAACACACCCCACCAGATGCAAGAGGAACAACCCGATAAGAGGAATTCACTCCACTCTCTGTACTCCGACCAACCAGACTATTCGAGGTGGAAGACACTGCCACCGGAGATGAAAGAGACAAAGCGGCCTCCATGCACATAGGATCCATCAAATACTGAAGAAAATCACTGTAGCGGATCCTGTAGCAAAATCACTGTAGCGGGATACTGTAGCGAAACACTGTAGCGGAATCCTGTAGCGAATCACTGTAGCGGACTGGAATAGTGACTGAACTGTAGCGGAAACACTGTAGCGGCGCCAATACTGTAGCAGAAACACTGTAGCGGCAATGGAATACTGTAGCGGGACACTGTAGCAGTAACGGAGCACTGTAGCAGCACTGTAGCATTGACGGAACTGTAGCGGGCACTGTAGCAGCGATGGAATTACTGTAGCAGCGGCGGAATCACTGTAGCAACGACCACTATTCACTTTTTTTTTTTTTTTTTCTCCCTAGGGTTCTTTCATACTCTCTTCCATTTTCACCTCAGTTTTATAATGTCACTAGTTAAGAGCTTAGTAATAATTAGATTCTATACAATAATATAATTTTGAAATATTAATAATAACTAAATAAATTTATTTTAGAATTAATTTATATGTTAGAGTTATTCGTAATATATTAAAATGTAAATATATAACAAATAATAGTTAGAAGGGCATAGATGTAAAGGTATTTATTTTCAGATATTTATAACTTAAAAAAAAAAACAAACAACTTATCACTTATATTAAGTTTTCAATGAAAAAAAATAAACATGTTTTTCAGTTTTCAGACACTATTCAGTTTTTAGTAACATTCAACACTGTTCAATCTTTAGATAAAAAATCAAATGGGGTCTAAGTGTCATTCAACGTAGCTGGATGTATTGTTGACTTTTCCACCTATTAATGTACTGTAGTTTGTAGAGAAGTGAATTTGGATGTGTTTTTAAAAAAAAACTATTTTCTAGTTTTAAAAATAAAAAAATGTTATAAATTAAAGTTTAAAAGAAAAAATAGAATAAAACACTATACTAGACAAGATAAAAGACCGGACGATACTAAATTAGTATTGTCCGGTGTTTGGTAAAAAAAAGAATGGTGTTACAGTGTTTGTCTTGCTTCCTTTCTCTTAAGTTGTTGCTTGCCTATCGTTTATATGAAAATTGTAGGGAAAAACGTTTGCACGCGGCGAAAGCGAGACTAAAAAGAGTTTAGTATATTTTAAAAAAATTTCAAAGTTTGAACCTTAACCCTTTAATTAATAAACATATACACCAAAAGATATCATACCTTTGTCGTGTGATCCGATTGACTATGCGTTGATGGTAATCCGCAAGATCTTCCAATCCGATCACGAACGTGAATCGTCTAGGAGCGTGGTCTCCCTTCTCTTTGAATTGTGTACCTGAGAATGGACAACAAAACTTTTCTGATTTCTGTTAGTCACAATAAACTCCAAAAGGTTGCTAAGAATGTCCCGGTCATTTTTGAATTCACAATCGTTATATTGACATTCTCGTGAATCTTATTCGAAATTGTGCACAAGATCTCTTGATGTAAATATCACTAGTGCACTATCGAAATAAGAACAATTCTCCTCTCACAACTCCTCTTGGCCGAATTCTCTCACTAGTCTTAGAGTAAGATTTTATTTTTTCTCTCTAGCAAAAGAAAATTAATTCTCAAAGGCAAAAAGCTAGAGTGGCCGAAATTTATCCCTTGTATTATATAGGGACCAAATTTTTGCCCTAAAAAATTTAGGGTTGCCGAATTCTAGCCTTGTTCAACAAGGTGGTCACCAAAGTCCTTTTCCAAATAGGATTTGTGTTTCCACAAAAGACTTCTTAGAATTCAAACCATACTATTTAGTGAATTTGTGACTATATAAAAGACTTCCTAATTTGACTAAACAAATAAAGTCTTTTATATTTAATATACTATTAATAGTAGTATACTACTAGAAAACATATTTCCTAATCAGAAAAAGATTTGTTTCTTAATTAAATAATTAATTAACATATTAATTAATTTCCATTTAATTAAATAATAAAATAAAACAATATAATGGGCTAATAAATATAGGCCAGCAGCCCATGACTATAACTAGGGCCAAATATTGTTTTCTTATTTTATTTAATCCATTTGGACTTTAATAAAAAGTCCACATGTGAACTAGACTCATTCTTACTAAAAGAAACAAGCCCACATGTCTTTCATTAATATATTAATATAATTAAACAGTTCATTAAATAAATAATGTGTAAATTATATTCTTAATATATTAAATACAATTCTAGATGAACCCATAAATAGTCCGGTAGAATATATCAAGTGATTCATACAAGTCCGTGCGGATTAGGGATCTTGGCGAGCCTATCTAAATTTAAGCTCCAATAGATATAACCCAATCACAATCAACAAATGATTCACTTAGATTCAATCTATTAATTTTAGTTCATTCCACTAAAGAACTAAAATTGCACTCTTAAATAAAGATGGAATAAGTTAACAATTCTCATTCATACCCTAGACAATCTTATAGGAGATAGTGAATCCTCGTGAAGAATATCAGTAATCGCCAAGAGCTCATAGACCGCTTACAGCTCTCCAAGTTACCATATTTACTCATATGACCATACTTTGAACTTGGATATATATTATGACTTGTCCAGAAGTCATCTTTCAATAGTCACTATTGAAAACTCAACGTTAATATTTAATATCCAAAACCACAAAGCATATTTATGATAATATTCTACTCACATTTAATAAATGGAGCCACGATGTCCATATCTATAAATGAAGTCCTCTATCAATTAGCAAATGAATACTACCAAACTATCGAGGTTAGACTATGGTATATAATCGTACTCATTAATAGCTCAAATGATAACACTTGTAACCATAAGTCCATCATTTATCTCAGGATTAAGATAGACTCTCCGATTGTCTTGATAATGAAAAGACTTTTATCTATTGACGGTTCTAGAAAAAAATATTTCATTGTGATCCAGTTCAATGCACCCAGTGCACTAGATTCTTTTACTCGAAGACTCTTCGATAATTTTAGACTCATCACAACACATTTGATCCCACTCAAATGCTAGTAAAAGAATTCTACAACTTTAACAAGATAAAGGTGGCCAACCTTTAACTTAAGTTGTGAACGTTATTCAAGACTAACTAAAGAATTGTATCTACCTCATACATATCCAGATGTACGAACAATTCTTCTTTTTTCATAGTCTTTTGATCTTATGATTATTTACTTTGACAATTATAAAAATAAATGCTATAAGATTTTGTTAAATAACATAAATCACTTTATTAATATGAAAAGATTGTCAAGTACAATATTACACTGTTGCTATTGAGCATAATCTTAACAAAAATTGAACACTATTTATACATACATTTCATCAGCCTAGCCTTGATGTATAAGTAGTTAACATGCAAAATCCTAGTGTGATTCTTCCCATTTGAGTCTTCGTGTTTGTCTCAATCACATCCTAATATGGTGTAGATTTTAACTATTATTACCAATTTTCGCGATTAATCAATATTATGAAATTACCCCAAACTAGTCAAGACAATGAATCAAGTGTAATAAGTGCAGAATTATAAATGACACTTGATTTCTTATGTGGAAACCCTAATCCAGGGAAAAACCTCGGGTTGTTATGTGAGCCACACACAAACCTTGAATCCATTAATTGCGATGGTGTTTACAACCTAATCCCGGTCTATAATCCACCACCACTATCCACGGGCCTATAAAAGTGGACCTAGTAAAATTTACTTGAGGTTTAAGCAATCTTAGCCACAAGTCTTACTTCTCAATAAAGAGAAAAAATAGCTTATGTGAATATGTATGATATCTAAAATGCAAATAGAGCTAGGGAATCCTATATGCTTATCTAGGATAATAATATGGCAATTAATTCAATCCTAGATATCAAAAACTAAATGACAAGTCATAAAACTTAGATAAACATAGATTAAATAAACATAGATAGCTATCACAATGCAACACTCAATCAATACACCACATACAATCTTTATCTTGTATCTAGAATTATATTCTAAGAGCATACAAGCAATAAAAGAGATGACTTGTTAAGAAAGACACTAAAATTAGACGAAGTTAGTGAAAACCTTACCAAGCAAGATGTGATGTTGCAAAACCATGCATGGGTGCATCCTATATGATCTTAGATGATGCTTGATGAACTTTGATGCACACAGAAATGACTTTGAGTGTTTAAATGTGAGTTCTTGTGAAATTTTTCTCTTGAAAAATGTTCTAAGGGAAAAATATGATATTTGAACTCTCTAACTCGACCTATAACTGATGAGGCATATTTATAGGGTCTCAAAATGAAGTGACAGTGTTTTGATAAGTTACCTTGATTTTGCCTTGGGCGGTGTACAGGTCGCTGTATGTAGAGCGACTTGTACAGCGCCTACCTGGGAAAATGAAGAACAATCTTCATTGGTGTTATACGTACAGTGCCTTTGTAGGGCGACCCAATAGCGCCAAATCTCTGTTCAACTCGGAAACCAGATGGTCGCTGTACATAGTGTTGTACGTACAGCAACTATACAGCGACCAATTTAAATCGATCAGGTATGTATAGTGCCTAACCCAAACCTCACTAGGTCTCAGATGGGCGTTGTACAAACATCGCTTTGTATAGTGCCTATACACAATGTATGCAACCTAAGTTTAATCATGAAATGGCATTTGACATACAAGATGCAATCATTTAAACACGCAAGAAGAGATATTAATGAACATGAATGCACACATATAAAAACACACAACATATAAGAATTAAACATATGCATGAGTTGTGAGTGTGTGCAACTACATCTCTTCAAAGCAAGTAAGCACTTAGAAATTTATTTTTGGTGCTTTTTCTCTTGAGGTCTTGAGATGGACTTGATTGTGGAAAGCACCAACCACCAAAAGCCTAGGCTACCCTTACATCAAACCCCACAAATGGTTTGTCATCGAAATAAGCCCATCAAACTTGAGGAACTTACAATCTCCCCCTTTGACTATTTTGTGACAAAACTATTACTCATATAGATCCTCACAACAAAATTTAAGCTATGGGACAACAAAGATATTCTACATTACAAAGAGATAAGCAAAAAATAAAACTTCAAGTCTTCAAACTCTTGTAGAACTATCACCCCTCCAAAACAAGAAAAATTACACTTTCCAAAGCAAGTGTATTGTGAGGTGATCATGTGAAGTTAAAACAAGCATTTGCATTTAAAGAATTTAAGCACAACATCATGCAATAAATGTGTAATGCAATGCTCCCCCTTAATATGCAATCTCCCTTACATGCTAATTTGCTACTCTAATTAGCATTCTCCTTTACCACTACTACTCCCCCTTTTTGTCATGAGATGGGCAAAGGAGTATCCCACATACGGGACACTTGTAGCAAAGAGAGATGGTAGCATACAAGTCATTTGCATAATCATATAAGACACTTTATGCAACTCAATTAAAAGGAGAGATTCAAAGAGATTTATTGTATTGAAAATGTGTGAAATAAAATGCTTTGCATGCAAGACATGTTGCATTCAAGTCCAAAAATCAATGGTATTTGACAAAGCAAATGACAATGGTTTCCTTTAGGAATTCAAACAAATTTCACCATTTGTCATGAATCAAGGCAAGGATATAGAAAATTTATTGAATTCAATTTTAGAGCAACTATATCCAACTTTATAAGAGAAACATGGCATGAGCAACTTTGCACCATATTTGATTTTTCTGGGTATAGAAACCCATATGATAGTTGCCATGTTTAACAAATAAAGAAAGAGAGACATTGTATTTTAAAATCCATAGAACGGATACAAGATCCTTTATTCAATTGAGTCTTATAAGCTTTTCACACATTGTTTTGCATTTAAGAATTGCAATCATCAATTCATACTTTTTAATTTGAGCATGTCATTTTGAATTTCATGCTTTTCATATTTTAAGCATGTCATTTTCCACGTGACGATTGATGTTGCGTCGATTGTAATCCGCAAGATCTTCCAATCCAATCATGAACGTGAATCACCAAGGAGTGTGAGCTCTCTTTCTTTAAATTGTGTACCTGAGGATGGATAACAAAAAACTTTTTCTTTTGTTAGATACAATAATGTTTAAATGCTCTGGTTTCTTTGTTTCCTGGGGTATGCCCCTTGTACTTGTACATTCTTTCCTTTTTCTATGATACTATTTATTTACCCATAAAAAAAAAAAAAAAATGTTCGGTCACTTGTGAATTCTCAATCTTTTGATCGAAACTCGCATGAACCTTATTCGAAGTTGTGCACAAAGCCTTTTGATGTAAAAACTAGTAGTGCACTATCGAAAACAAAACATTCTCTTTCTTATTTTTTTTCCTCTTGGCCGAATTCTACACTTGTGTCTTTGAGTTGGATTATTTTTTTAAGCAAATAAAAATTCTCTCTTGAAAAACTAGGGTGGCCAAATTGCTTGATAGGGATTATATACGGTGGCCGAATCCTTCTCCAAAAAGAATTAGGGTTGGCCGAAATTTCTTTGTCTTGGCCGAAATCCTCCCCAAAAGAGGAATCTAGTTTCAGCAAAATTCCTATCAACTTTAGAATCCAAACCCTAATCCAACTCTTTAATGTATTATCAAATTGCAACTATATCAAAGACTTCTTAATTTGACTAGATAAATAAATTCCTTTTATTTATCTACTTAACAAATAAAGTCTTTGATACTTATCATACTAAAAGACTTTCTCCTAGTTAAGAAAAGATTTTGACTTTTAATTAAATAAATAAATAATTAATTAATTAACTTCCATTTAATTAAATAATAAATTAATTAAATAAAATAAAACAATATACTAGGCTAATATCACTAGCCTTGCCGCCCAAGTACATATCATGGGCAATATATTATTTTTCCATTTTATTAAATTCATTGGACTTTAGTAAAAAGTCCACATGTGAACTAGACTCATTCTTACTAAAAGAAAACAAGTTCACATGCCTTAATTTAATACATTAATATAATTTAATAGCCCATTTAATAAAAAATGTGTAAATTATATTCTTAACGTATTAATTACAATTCTAGATGGATCCATAAATTAGTCCGGTAGAATATATCAAGTGATCCATACAAGTCCGTGAGGATTGAGGATCTTAGCGGGCTATCTAAATTTAATCTTCAATAGACATAACCTAATCACAATCGACAAATGATTCACTTATTTTAGCTCATTCTACTAAAGAACTAAAATTGAACTCTTAAATAAAGATAGAATAAGTAAATGTTTCTCATTAGTACCATAGATAATCTTATTAGAGATAGTGTATCATCGTGAAGAATATCAATAATTGCCAAAAGCTCATAGATCGCCTATAGCTCTCCTAGTTACCATATTTACTCATATGAACATATTTTGAACTTAGATATTTTGACTTTGTAGGGAAAAATACGTGCAGCGAAAGCAAAAAAATAGTTCAGTATAGTTTAAAATTTTTCCATATTTGAACCTTAACCATAATTAATTAACATATAATACTAATGATATCATACCTTTGTCGCATGATCCGATTGACGTTGCGTCGATGGTAATCCGCAAGATCTTCCAATCCAATCATGAACGTGAATCACCTAGGAGTGTGGTCTCCCTTCTTTTTGAATTGTGTACCTGAGGATGGATTAACAAAACCTTTTCTTTTTCGTTAGTCACAAAAAGTTCCAAGAGACAACAAAGAATGTTCCGGTTACTTTTGAATTCACAATCGTTAGATCGAAACTCGCGTGAACCTTATTCGAAATTGTGCACAAAACCTTTTGGTGTAAAAGTAACTAATGCACTATTGAAATAAGAACAAACTTTTCTCTCTATTCCTTTTGGCCGAAATTAATCACACTAGTCTAAGAGATGGATTTTATTTTTCTCTAGCAAAAGAAAAATCTCTTAAGTCCAAGACCTTAGGGTTGCCGAATCCAAAGTTACAAAAACTATGATGGTTGAATCCATAGTTACAAAAACTATGGTACCGAATTCTTTCCAAAGAAACTATGGTGCCGAATTCTTTCCAAAACTATGGTTTCGAATACTTTCCCAAAACTATGGTTCCGAATTCTTTTTCCCCCAAAACTATGGTTCTGAATTTTATCTTGTGTTAACAAGGTGGTGACTGAAATCCTCTACAAAAAAGGATTTGTGTTTCCACAAAAAAACTTCAATCAATCTTTTAGAATTCAAACCCTAATCCAACTCTTTTATATTTGATATACTAATACCAATAGTATAACACTAAGAAACATATTTCCTAGTCAGAAAAAGATTTTGATTCTTAATTAAATAATTAATCAATCAATTAATTAATTTCCATTTAATCAAATAATAAAATAAAATAATATATTAGACTATTATTTAAGCCTTGCCGCCATACACAAAGATAGGCCCATATATTATTTTTCCATTTTATTAAATCCATTGGACCTTTAATTAAAAGCCCACATGTGAACTAGACCCATTCTTACTAAAAGAAACAAGCCCACATGCCTTTCATTAATATATTAATATAATTAAATAGCCCATTAAATAAATAATGTGCAAATTATATTCTTAATATATTAAATACAATTCTAGATGGACCCATAATTAGTCCGGTAGAATATATCAAGTGATTCATGCAAGTTTGTGTGGATTGGGGATCTTGGCGGGCCTATCTAAATTTAAGCTCCAATAGACATAACCCAATCACAATCAACAAATGATTCACTTAGGTTCAATCTATTAATTTTAGTTCATTCCACTAAAGAACTAAAATTGCACTCTTAAATAAAGATGGAATAAGTAAATGATTCTCATTCATACCGTAGACAATCTTATAGGAGATAGTGAATCCTCGTGAAGAATATCAGTAATCGCCAAGAGCTCATAGACTGCCTATAGCTCTCCAAGTTACCATATTTACTCATATGACCACACTTTGAACTTGGATATATATTATGACTTGTCAAGAAGTCATCTTTCAATAGTCACTATTGAAAACTCAACGTTAAGATTTAATATCAAAAACCTCAAAACATCCATATGATGATGTAAGGACCTCTATTTTGTGATTGACTTATTTCATGACATACCACATTGGGGATGATTGTGTTATGGGTAGCTTAGGTCATCCTGATATTTATCAAGGCAAGCTTCCAAGCAACCCGGTGACTTCAAGATCAAGAGCTTCAAAAGGTATATCACTTGACCTTGATTCTTGAAGAGATTAGGTGTACACATACACTTGCATACATCTTTATCTATATTGCATTTGTTACCATGCTTGTGTGTTTCATTGATTCGTGCATCTATGTCTTTTAGCAAACACTCACTTTCATTGCATTTATATGATTGAATTTGTGGTTCTCTTAATTGTGTGCTTATATTATTTATCATCACACTTATGCATTTTCATATGTTGCATATTTTTTGTATGTCACATGCTTGGTGATTATTCATGATGTTATCCTTTCCCATGCATATTATTTATTCACAACCACACTTGCACTTCATGTTAGTCTTAAGTGTGGTGTAATTCGTTTCAGTTTGTGTGATCGGAAACATCCGTGCTTGCACGATGGTGTGCATATTATAGCGCGATGGTTGACATCTTGAGAAGGTCCCATTCTTCTCTTGGAATAGTGGTAGATTAGGTTTGGTTATTTGGAGTGAAGTGTCTAGGTTCAAAAGATTGGATTTCAATGATTTAAATGTTTTTCAAAACTAACCTTTTTATGGTCTTGTGACCATAACTTGTTACACAAAGTTTCAAATTGAGTTTTGTAAATTTTTGGAAAAACTAGACACCCATACCTTTCCAACGGTATATTATTCATAATATTTCATGGGCGTTTGGATTGGTTTTGAAATCTCCAAATTTACAACTAAAATATGGTATCACAGCTGTTATCCGAATCTTACCATTGGTCACTCTATTGGCCATAACTTTTTATACAGATAGTTGCTAAGTTTTTTATTTTATTTTACTATTGTAATAAAAAATACTGCATAAATAATTATAATAAAAATACTGCAAAAAAAAAAAAAAAAAAAAAAAAACTGCAGTAATATTTCTGCTGTAATATATTCAAACATCGAAGAATCGAAAAGTTGAAAAATTGGAAACAGAAAAAGGAAGCAACGGTACTACCCAGGCACCCTTGTGCACCCTTGATGTGGTATGGGCTGCGCATGGCTTGCCCATGTGTGGTGAGGGTTGTGCACGCCCATGGGTGGCAGCCAAGGTGTGCGCGGGGGACAGCCGCTTGTGGCTTCAGGTGTGCAAGTGGACAATGGCCGCTTGAAGACTTGTCCGCCAAGTTAGGGTTGTTGTATTCCAAACATATGTAATTTACTTGCTTTTCTAGGATAGACCAAAATTGTGGCTATTTAATTTTCCATAAATATTACAATATTTGTTATTGTTTGATAACACGTCATATAGAATAGGAGTACTCATATCCACCTCTAGCTTGAATGCTCATAAAAGTGATGAAGTACTCATATCCACCTCTAGCTTGAATGCTTATAGGACCACATACATTAGTATGCGTTAATCCTAAACAAAATGTTCCTCAAATCTATCCCCTAGATTAGGGGCTTAGTTACACATAGTAGCAATGAAATAGAAAGAAAGTAATAGGTAAGGAAATCACCCTTGGGCTTCCTTCTTTAATGCTTGATCCTTCCTTTCCTTTTATGCTCTTAGTGCAAAGAATGGGAGAAGAGGATATGTCTAGATAGGTGGGTGTCTAATGGTGAGTGACAAAGGTATTTGGGTGTAGAGAATGGTAAGAGAGGAGTGATTTAGGGAAGTAGTCAAGTTTATCTTTCAACCTCCTCCATTTCATATTCATCCCAAATGCTCTTAAAGCCTAATAAAACTCGAAACACTCGATTTTACGATATTAAATATGGGGAAATGCCCAAGAATCAAGCATAAAGAGACGGAAAAAAGAGCTAAAATCATACCAATTTTGGCTTGATCAGGCCCCTCAACGCCCAAGTGAGCCACCTAGGTTCCGGTTCGTCCGAGGGAAGTCCATAGCCTCATTCATTTGATGGGTACTTTTTGATGCCCTAGCAAGCCTCCGGACTAGCATCATGAAGGTGACTCCTCACTTTTTGTACTGGGCCCCTCAATGCCCAAGTAAGCCACCTAGGTTTCGATTCGTCCAAGTGAAGTCCAGAGCCTCATTTCAGTTGATGGGTACTTCTTCATGCCCTAGCAAGCCTCTAGACCATTATCATGAAGGTGGCTCCTCATCTTTTGTACTGAACCCTTCAACGTCCAAGTGAGCCACCAGGGTTCCGGTTCGTCCGAGTGGAATCCAGAGCCTCATTTCAGTTGCTGGGTACTTCTTGATGCCCTAGCAAGCCTCTGGACTAGTATCATGCTGATGGCTCCTCTCGTTTTATACCGAACCTCTCAACACCTTAGTGAGCCACCGAAGTCCCGACCCGTTCGACGAGAGCCTAAAGACTTCCCACATTTGTTGAGGCCTCCTACATGCCTATGCAAGCCTTTAGAGTAGCGCTACCGCTGCAAGGCCCAATGACTAATTACTTCTTGTACTGGGTCAGTCAATGCCCAAGTGAGCCACTGCGGTCCCGATTTTTTCAGTAGGGTACAAAGCCTCATTTCAATTGCTAGGGACTTATAAGATCCCAAGCATGCCTCTGGACCAGTACCATCAGAGGAGGACTAGTGGTTTCTGATTTCTTGCACCAGGCCACTCAACGCCCCAATAAACTACCGAGGTCCCGGTACGTTTAAATGGAATCTCGAGCCCTATTATGATTGTTAGAGACTCTCAACTACCCCAAGCAGGCCCATAAACTAGCTATAGTACTTAAGGACTGAAAGCTCACCATTCTCTCTCGCAAACCCCAAGGGAGGGACGGTATCCCCTACATTCAGAGAGCGGATCGGGTTACCAATCTATGATAAAAGTGCCTGAAGACTAAGATTTCTTGTGTAGAAATACCTGATGCCTTGGACAGGATCAATCCTTCCAGGAGGATCATTTTGCTTATGATCGCCTTAAAAACCAGGAAAGCTATGCAGCGCTCCTGATGCCCTAGACTGAGTCAATCCCTCCAGGAGGATCGTTATGATTGAGTCACCTTATGACCAGGAGAGGGACATTGCACTCCTGATGCCCTAGACCAGGTCAAGCCCTCTATGAGGATCGCCATAACTGAATCGCTTTAAGATCAGGAGTGCAACATTGCACTCCTAATGCCCTTGATCAGATCAATCACTCTAGGAGGATTGCCATAACTGAATCACCTCAAGACCATGAAAAGCCACATGGAACTCCTGCTACCTTGGTTGGGGCATACCTTTCTCTAGGAAAGATCTGGTTCACAAATGCCTAAGTGGCATAGTTGCCTACAAGACTAAGGATACGAAGTCATGGCCCTGGTTGCCTGTCGTAATCCTTAAGACCAGGAGAGCCTATACGGCACTCCTAAAGCCTCGGACAGGGAATACCCCTCTCTAGGAAAACCAGGTGCTAAAGTGGTTGTAGTCGCCTATTAGGACAGATCGCCTAAGGGTCAGGATCTCTTATCGGGCTGGTGCCAAAGATTCGCCAATAGAAAACCTGGTGCTAAAGTGGCCCTAGTTGCCTACCAGGACAGATCGCCTAAGGGTCAGGATCCCTTATCGGGATACCTGGTGCTAAAGATTTGCCAACGGAAAAATTGGTGCTAAAGTGGCCCTAGTCGTCTACCATGACAGATCACCTAAGGGTCAGGATCTCTTATTGGGATACCTGGTGCTAAATTTGCCCTAGTTGCCTACTAGAACAGATCGCCTAAGGACTAGGATTCCTGGAAAAGGAATGCTAGGTACCCAAATTGGCCACCGGGGCCTCATCCTAAATAATCGAGCAATACGGTTTGTATCTTGCCTATCTCGCTCATCAAATGTTGTACTAACTAGAGCGTCGAAAATTCCACCAAAGGGAATATCCCTATCTGTGGTCCACCACTGCTCATTTGTTTTGCAGGAATGCCAAGTACCTAGATTCCCCGATGTGTTAGCCTAAGTACCAAGATTCCTAGAACAGGAATGCCAGGTTTCCAGATTCGCCAATGTTTTCGCAAAAGTACCAAGATTCCTTGAATAGGAATGCTAGGAATGACTAGTACTCTGGTTCGCCTAAGCCACGTGTGTAGGGAACGGTTTTCGTTTCAAGTAATAGCTCCCGAAAAAGAAGGATGAGCAAAAATCTTCAAGTATTACATATCCTGACTCCAACCCCAACTAGGTACCGGTGTTCAAGTTAGGGGAGGCCTTCTGTTAACGATGTTTTTTGGTAGGGGTCCAAAGAAGAATTTTCCATCCTTGCCAAGATTGCATAGAGTAGAAGGATGCCGCAAGAAGCATCTGGCTACCCAGAAAGGAAGCAAGATCGACACACCTATACATAGCATGTGTGGACCAAGACCGGAATTGAGGTCATCCTGATTCCCTAGTACTCAGGAAACAACGAAGTCAAGGTCCAGAGGACCACGCTACCACACCATCCCAGTTCTCCGGTACTTAAAGGGTACCGGTACCCCGATCTGACATGCAAAGTATCTCGATACCCCGATACCCCGATCCCTCCTAGAACTAGTCTACCAGGTAGTAGGGATCATGGTAACAAAGGAGTTTGCAATACATCAAAAGAGAAGACTATTAAGGAACGAAGCTTGCTTTCCTTTCAACCTCATTATTGGAGAAAGTCAACTCATTAATGGCCATTCACAATGCCATTAATGAGAAATTAGCCAACTCTTTAATGGCCATTCAACACACCATTAATGAGAAATCGGTCAACTTTTTAATAGCCATTCACAATGACATTAATGAGAGAATAGTCAACTCCATCAATGCCAAATTAGTGTTCCCATGATTGCAAATTGATTAACTAAATTTGAGGAGTGGGCATCAAGACTGATGAGGTCGTTTGTGTACTCAACAAAATAGTAATATAGTTTTTTAGTTGATTCTTGAAAACTCTTTTAAGCCACTTAATCCTTTTAAAATGTGATTTGATAGCAAAATAGTGAGCAAGTTCGTTCCACAGGGAATGGAATGTTAATTAGAAAAATTGACTAATCTTTGTGTTAGGATTATGCTCAATAGCAAGAGTGTAATAGTGTAATTAACAATCTTATTCATATTAATAAAGTGATTTCTGGTTTAAACAAATCTTATAGCATTTATAGTTTAATAATTGTTAAAGTAAATAATCATAAGGTCTAAAGACTATGAGAAAAGAAGAATTGTTCATACATCTGGATATGTATGTGGTAGACACAATTCTTTAGTTAGTCTTGAATATCGTTCACAACTTAAGTTAAAGGTTGGGCACCTTTATCTTGTTAAAGTTGTAGAATTCTTTTGCTAGCATTTGAGTGGGATCAAATGAGATATGATGAGTCTAAAATCATCGGAGTGTCTTCGAGCAAAAGGATCTAGTGCACTGGGTGCATTGAACAGGATCACAATGAAATACTTTATCTATAACCGTCAGTAGATAAAAGTAATTTCATTATCAGGACAATCAAAGAGTCTATCTTAATCCTGAGATAAATGATGGACTTATGGTTGCAGGTGATATCATTTGAGCTATCAATGAGTACGATTATATCGCATAGTCTATCCTCGATAGTTTGGTGATATTCATTTGTTAATCGATAGAGGACTTCATTTATAGATATGGACATCGTGGCTCCATTTATTAAATGAGAGTATAATATCATCATATGGATGTTTTGAGGTAATTGGATATTAAATCTCAACGTTGAGTTTTCAATAGTGTCTGTTGAAAACATGGCTTCTGGACAAGTCAAAATATCCAAGTTCAAAACGTGGTCATATGAGTAAATATGGTAACTTGGAGAGTTATAGGCGGTCTATGAACTCTTGGCGATTACTGATATTAATCACGAGGATACACTATCTCCAATATGATTGTCTAGGGTATGAATGAGGAAGCATCTTCCTTTTCTGTCTTTATTTAAGAGTTCAATTTTAGCTCTTTAGTGGAATGAGCTAAAATTAATGGATCGGACCTAAGTGAATCATTTATTGATTGTGATTAGGTTATGTCTATTGGAGCTTAAATTTAGATAGCCCGCCAAGATCCCCAATCCACACGGACTTGCATGGATCACTTGAAATATTCTACCGGACCAATTTAGGGTCCATCTAGAATTGCAATTTAATATATTAAGAATATAATTTGCACATTATTTATGTAATGGGCTGCACAATTATATTTATATATTAATGGATAACATGTGGGCTTGTTTCTTTTAGTAAGAATGGGTCTAGTTCACATGTGGGCTTTTTATTTAAAGTCCTATGGATTTAATGAAATAAGAAAAATAATATTTGGCCCAATACACATATGGGGCGGCAACATGCTATAATGGCATTTAATATTATTTTGTTTCATTATTTAATTAAATAAGAATTAATTAATTAATTAATTAATTGTTTAATTAAAGTAACAAATCTTTTCTAAATAGGAAATATGATTCCTATTTGTATACTATTGGTAGTAGTATAATTAAATAGAAAGACTTGTTTGACAAGGAAAATAAATAATTAATTTTATTTATTTAATCAAATAGGAAGTCTTTTTATTTTAGTCCAATAAGGAATAAAAGATTATTGAGTTGGATTAGGGTTTGGAAATCTTAAACTAAATAGGAATTAGGGTGCAACTAAATCTCCAATATTTTAGGAGTGAAATTGCGGCAACCCTAATTTGATTTGGTAGAGATTTCGGCCACCCTAGGGCAAAAAGGAAGAGAAAAATTCGGCCACCTATATAAGACCACATATAGATTTCGGCCACCCCCTAGTGCTAATGTGCAGAATTTTTCTTCTTCTTCTTCTTCTAAACTCATAGCTAGAAATCTATTATTCTACTAAGAACAAAAAGAACATAGATTATTCTTTGATTGTATTCTAGTTGCTTATTCATCTATGAGCTTGTGAATACTATATCGATTAAGGTTCACGCGAGTTTCGATCATTAGATTGAGAACTCAAAAGTGACCAGAATAATCTTAGGTTCTTTTAGATTGTTTTTGGGACTAACGGATCAAGAAAAGTTTGTTGAATCCAATCACAGGTTTGCAATTCAAAGAAAGGGAGACCACGCTCCTAGGTGATCCACGTTCGTGCTAGGATTGAAGATCTTACGGATTACCATCGACGCAAGTCAATCGGATCACGCTACAAGAGGTATTAATATATTTTATTACTTTCTTATATATATATGTTTGATTAATCAAAAGGGTTTAAGGTTCATAATTGGAAAAATTTTAAAAGCTACCCAAAAACTATTTTTTTTAGTCTCGCTTCCGCTGCGGGTACGTTATTTTTCCCTACATATATAGCATAGTCTATCCTCGATAGTTTGGTGGTATTCATTTGCAAATCGATAAAGGACTTCAATTATAGATATAGACATCGTGGCTCAATTTATTAAATGTGAGTAAAATATCATCATATGGATATTTTGAGGTATTGGATATTAAATCTTAACGTTGAGTTTTCGATAGCGTCTATTGAAACATGGCTTCTGGACAAGATCGAACCTAAGTGAATCATTTGTTGATTGTGATTGGGTTTTGTCGATTGAAGCTTAAATTTAGATAGCATGCCAAGATCCCCAATCAACACGGACTTGCATAGATAACTTGATATATTCTAGCGGACTAATTATGGGTCCATCTAGAATTATATTAAGACATGTGGACTTGTTTCTTTTAGTAAGAATATGTCTAGTTCACATGTGGGCTTTTTATTAAGGTCCAATGGATTTAATAAAATGAAAAATATAATATATATATAGCCCATGTTATGTACTTGGGTGGCAAGGCTAGTGTATTAGCCTATTATATTATATTATTTTATTATTTAATTAAATGGAAATTAATTAATTAATTAATTAATTTGTTATCGAAAAATCGTCACTGGGGGTGAAATTCCAATTAACGACTTTATAGGGACCAAGATCAAAATTGACCTTGGTCGGAGGGGTATCAAGTGGTTTGATACCGACTATCCTAGGCAATGCAAATATGATATAGGACACCAGAAAATAGATGAGAATAAGTTTTTATTGATCGTCCATTTGCATTACAAATATGTGAACTATGTTTTTTAGGATTAACAATAAGGTATGAGATTCAATGGGTGATGGAGATGATCGTGATGGTGAACTCGTGCATGTAGATAAGTAGAACTTGACCGTAGGGTTTCTGGCGGTGATTTTTTTTCTCCTCCCTTCTTGATGAATCAGTTGTTGTATATATAGGTCCTGTTGCTTGCCATGCACTCCTATAATTTCGGTCTAGGGTTTGGCCGTTGCAGGATCCTCTTCCTTTTTAGGAGATAATCTCGGAGCTTTACATGTAGAATCCAGTCTTTCCTTCCTAGGAGGAGTCAATTTCATGATCAAATTGTTACCTTCTTAATAGGATTCTTATGTGTTGACCTGCTCAAAATAGGACTCTCTCTAGCGGGAAGGAGTATATTTCCTCTGTTCAGCAGCGTTTTAATGGGTCTTTTATGGAGCTTTTAGTTTCTGGTATGAGAGTCTTGCTGCCTGGTGTCTTCTTGCTTGGCGGGCTGGCTATATCAGAAAGTGCGAGCCAGTAAGCATCCTACTGATGAAGTAGGGGGATGCCTAGCTGGTATTATAGCGGGATGCTCAGTGGAACTCTGTGTCGGGGTGCTGCGGGGTTTATAGGAGACCAGGGTATGATGGGGTTGGACCCTTTTGCAGGTTCTAAGGAGTACTCCGGCTCGGAACATTGCTTATGAATCAAGATGCTGGCGGGGTTCTTAAGAAGTTGGGGGAAGGCTGGGTCGGACCCCGCTGGAGGGGGTGTGCACTCGGATTAGTCGGAGTCCGCCTTTGTTGGGGTAGCCGGATGGTGTTTGTACTCCTATATTCTCCTTGTGTTAAGGTGGAAAATTCTTCCTTGGTCCTTTGCCAATTTTGGCGGTTAACATAATTATTTAATTCAAAGTCATAATCTTTTTCTAACTAGGAAATAGGTTTCTTAGTGTTATACTATTGTTGGTAGTACAATAAGAATCAACGACTTTATTTGGTAAGTAGATAAATAAAAGGAATATATTTATCTAATCAAATTAGGAAGTTTTTGATATAGTCATAATTGATAATACACTAAAGAGTTGGATTAGGGTTTTGATTCTAAAGTTGATAGGCATTTTGGTGAAACACAAATCCTCTTTTGGGGAGGATTTTGGCTACATGGATTAATCCTCTTTAGAAGAGGATTTCGACCAACCCTAATATTTTTAGGGGAATATTTCATCTAGCCCTAATCCTCTTGGGGTGAGGATTTCAGCCACCATATATATATACCCCATCATAGAATTCGGCCAACTAAAAATGCTTGCTTGAGAGTTATTTTTCTTTTGCTTGGAAAATAAAATCCAACTCTAAGACATAGTGTAGAATTCGGCCAATAGGAAAAAGAAAGGAGAATCGTTTTATTTCGATAGTGCACTAGTAGCTTTTACATCAAAAGGCTTTGTGCACAACTTCTAATTAGGTTCACACGAGTTTCGATCAAAAGATTGAGAATTCACATGTGACCAAACGTTCTTCGTTTTCTCTTGGAAGTTTTTGTGACTAACAAAAGAAAAAGTTTTTTGTTATCCATCCTCAGGTACACAATTCAAAGAAAGGGAGACCGCACTCTTATGTGATTCACATTTATGATTGGATTGGAAGATCTTACAGATTACAATCGACGCAACATCAATCGTCACGTGAAAAATGTACGATACTTTTATTATATGTTAATTAATCAAGGGTTAAGGTTCATCTTTAAAAAGGAAAATTTTTAAAATATACAAATCTATTTTTCGCTTCCACTGTGTGTATTTTCCCTACAATTGGTATCAAAGCCTTGGTTGTACCCTTGATTAATTGATGTATATATACATGTATCTATTTCTTTTGTTGTGAATATGCATGTTTTAGAAAGAGATGACACTCTAGGTATTTTCATATATAATTACATTGGAATGTATGGATTTATATATGTTATTAAAATATGATTTGTTGTTGCTCGATTTTGGTCATAGAATTTCAATGTATTTTTGTTTTGAAATTGTAACAAGAAGGGTGGCCTATTATCGTCATAATTTCCTTCTTGGTAGTTGCTAAGTTTTTTTATTTTATTTTACTATTGTAATAAAAAATACTGCATAAATAATTATAATAAAAATACTGCAAAAAAAAAAAAAAAAAAAAAACTACAGTAATATTTCTGTTGTAATATATTCAAACATCGAAGAATCGAAAAGTTGAAAAATTGGAAACAGAAAAAGGAAGCAACGGTACTACCCAGGCACCCCTGCACGCTTTTGATGTGGTATGGGCTGCGCATGGCTTGCCCATGTGTGGTGAGGGTTGTGCACACCCATGGGTGGCAGCCAAGGTGTGCGCGGGGGACAGCTGCATGTGGCTTCGGGTGCACAAGTGGACAATGGCCGCTTGAAGACTTGTCCACCAAGTTAGGGTTGTTGTATTCCAAACATATGTAATTTACTTGCTTTTCTAGGACGGACCAAAATTGTGGCTATTTATTTTTCCGTAAATATTACAATATTTGTTATTGTTTGATAACACGTCATATAGAATAGGAATACTCATATCCACCTCTAGCTTGAATGCTCATAAAAGTGATGAAGTACTCATATCCACCTCTAGCTTGAATGCTCATAGGACCACATACATTAGTATGCATTAATCCTAAACATTCAGTGGCTCTTGTGCCTTTGGTTCTAAACGACCTTTTGGTCATTTTACCTTCCAAGTAGGATTCACAAGTTGGTAGATCATCAACCTTTAAGTCACTTAAAGGTCCATCAATAACCAATCTTTTAATCCTATTAAGGTTAATACGACCTAGGTGCAAATGGCATAAGTAGATTTCATCTTATGATAATTTTACTTTCTTATGATTAGGTTGCGTTAATTCTGTATCTAACAAGTGAGAGATATTTTTATGTAAATAGAATAGACCATTTTCTAATGTACCTTTGCAAACAAATTTGTCATCCTTACTAATAATAAATTTTTTATTAAAAGTAACCGAATTTTCAAATTTATTTAATCAAGAAACTGAAATTAAATTTCTCTTGAATTAAGGTACATAATAAATGTCTATCAAATCTAAATGCCTACTAGAAGCTAGATTTAACTATAATATCTCCCACTACACTAGCAGACTCCAACGCTCCGTTGCCTAAACGCAAGTTGATTTCATTCTTATTCAACCTTCTCCTTTCTTGAAACCCTCGTAAGGAATAACAAACATGATTAGTGGCTCCAGAGTCTACGATCCAAGAATCTGTAGAATCTGCTAGAAAAACAGGTTTCATGATAATTCACATTACCTTGTTCCTTCTTATTCTGAGACAATATCTCTTTTCACCACAAAAGAAGCACTTTCTTTTAATCTTAGTTACTTTCTTAGTCTCCTTCTTGGTAAGCCCAAGTTGCTTTTTCTTCTGTTATTCCTTGACCTTCTGACGGGTCTTAACAATAGCAACTTTACCAACGATATGAATCTCTTCTAGAGACATCATCATATCAGCAGCAGACCTTATTCCATCATGCTGCTCTTGCAACACGTCGGAGATGGTAGCCATTTGGCCATCTCATTAGAGGTCTTCCACTACTCATACTCATCTCTTTGCATCACATTAGATTCATTAGTAGGAGCAGGTGGTTTTGGAGTAGTCAGAACAAATTTATGTTTTTCAGTTTGCAGCAACAACCCAATTTTCCTTTTCCATGTGACATAATTATCATCAGTTAAAGTATTTATTTTTTAGGATGATCATTAGGGATGGGGTCATGATTTCTTAAAAAAACAAAATTATATATGAGTAAATAATCATGTTTTAGCACTTTCGAATATTTATCTTAAATTAAATATATAATTCAATCATAAAATTCAACGTTTGATCCAACACCCATAAATGTTACGCCTCCTTTGGGAGTTCGCACTATTTACTAGTTGGACTAGGTCCCACCTAATTGTTAACATAACAACCAACGTTTTTAATTTTAGCCTTATGATTTTATTAACAAGAACTCTTCAGAGGATATCAATAAAACCACATTGAGTGTATTACCAAGATTTCAACCCTTAATATTTTCCCTCACGAAAATCCCTCCTTGGGAGTAGATCTCGTTTGAGTCAATTGTCTAGTTTATCCTTGTAAGGAAGTATCTTGCTAAATTCCATTCATGGACTCCCCTTGGGGGGATTACCAATAAATAATAAAGCTTAACTAACCTTGGAGGCCATAGGTGTTTGCAAGACATCTTCTCTCACTCAATTATTTAAGGCGTGTGATTAAATCCCATAGAATGATTTACCAAGTTATCTAGATGCCAATTAGATACCTAAATCATTCAATGCATGTTCATACCAAAAGAGATATATGAGTGACACTCCTATTCTATATGACATGTTATCAAACAATAACAAATATTGTAATATTTACGCAAAGTAAATAGCCACGATTTTGATCCATCCTAGAAAAGCAAGTAAATTACATTTGTTTGGAATATAAAAACTCCTTTCTTGGCGAACAAGTCTTCAAGTGGCCATCGATCACTTGAGCATCCCACGGCTGCCCCTATGGGCGTGCGCAGCCCATGACACTTCATGGGGCTACCGTGCACAGCCCACAGTCCAACATGCACATCTGCATGCAATCTTGCGCGCGTGCATGTTGCTATGGTGCGCACAGTCCCAAACTTGTTCCGGTTGCTTTCAATTCTTCAAGTCTTCGAATCTTCGATGCTTGAACAAATTACAACTTTATTTAAACAATAAAATACTGCAGTTTTTTTTTTTTTTAATCACTGCAGTATTCAATACAAAAAAAAAAAAAAATACTGCACTATTTTTTAAATACAAAAAAAAAAAAAAAAAACTGCACTTAATTTTAATACAATAAAAAAAAATTATCAACTACCAAGAAGGAAATTGTAACAATAATAGGCCACCCTTCTTGTTACGACTCTGAAACAAAAAATACATTGAAATTCTAGGATCAAAATCGAGCAATAACAATTCACTTTATATCATCATATAACATATATAAATCCATACATTCCAATGTAATTATATATGAGAATACCTTGAGTGTCATCTCTTTCTAAACATGCATAATCACAATAAAAAGAAATATATTCATGTATATATAAGTTAATTAATTAAAGGGTACAACCAAGGCTCTGATACCAAATGAAGGGAAAAACGTTTGCACATGGTGGAAGCGAGACTTAAAAGAAGTTTAGTATGGTTTAAAATTTTTCCATATTTGAACCTTAACCCTTTAAAAAGATATCATACCTTTGTCGCATGATCCGATTGACGTTGCGTCGATGGTAATCCATAAGATCTTCCAATCCAATCACGAGCGTGAATCACCTAGGAGCGTGGTCTCCCTTCTCTTTAAATTGTGTACCTGAGGATGGATAACAAAAACTTTTTCTATTCTTTGTTAGTCACAATAAATTCCAAGAGATTACAAAGAATGTCCCGGTCACTTTTGAATTCACAATCATTAGATTGAAACTCGTGTAAACCTTAATCAAAATTGTGCACAAAACCTTTTGATATAAAATTTACTAGTGCACTATCGAAATAAGAACAATCTCCTCTCAATTTCTCTTGGCCAAAAATCACACTAGTCTAAGAGATGGATTTTTATTTTTCTCTAGTAAAAGAAAATAACTCTCAATTGCAAGACCTAGGGTTTGTAAAATATATCAAGAATATATATATATATATATAGTTGCCGCAAATTACTTGCCAAAAAAATATATCTATATTGGCCGAATATAATATCTATATATATATATATGACTAATTCTTATTCAATATAATATCTACATATGATTGATTCTGATTGCCATATAAATTATATATCTCAATTTGAATTCTTCTTGTCATCTATGTATTATATATTCCGCTTGAATTCTTGCCTAAAAAAATATAGTGCACGAATTCAACTTGCATTAAATATCTAGGACAAACCATAATCCAACTCTTTAGTGTATTTATGACTATATAAAAGACTTTTTAATTTGACTAGATAAATAAATCCCTTATTTATCTACTTGTTAAATATAGTCTTTTATATTTAATATACTACTACTAATAGTATAATACTATGAAACATATTTCCTAATCAGAAAAAGATTTGATTCTTAATTAAATAATTAATTAACATATTAATTAATTTCCATTTAATTAAATAATAAAATAAACAATATAATAGGCTAATAAAATTAACCTTGTCGCCCATGACCAATACATGGGCCATATATTATTTTTCTTATTTTATTAAATCTATTTGGACTTTAATAAAAAAGCCCACATGTGAACTAGACCTATTCTTACTAAAAGAAACAAGCCCACATGCCTTTTATTAATATATTAATATAATTAAACAGCCCATTAAATAAATAATGTGCAAATTATATTCTCAATATATTAAATACAATTCTAGATGGACCCATAAATAGTCCGGTAGAATATATCAAGTGATTCATGCAAGTCTGTGTGGATTGGGGATCTTGGCGGGCCTATCTAAATTTAAGCTCCAATAGACATAACTCAATCACGATTAACAAATGATTCACTTAGGTTTAATCTATTAACTTTAGTTCATTCCACTAAAGAACTAAAATTGCACTCTTAAATAAATATTGAATAAGTAAACGATTCTCATTCATACCCTAGACAATCTTATAGGAGATAATGAATCCTCGTGAAGAATATCAGTAGTCGCCAAGAGCTCATAGACTGCTTATAGCTCTCCAAGTTACCATATTTACTCATATGACCACACTTTGAACTTGGATATATATTATGATTTGTCCAGAAGACATCTTTCAATAGTCACTATTAAAAACTCAACGTTAAGATTTAATATCCAAAACCTCAAAGCATCCATATGATGATATTCTACTCACATTTAATAATTGGAGCCACGATGTCCATATCTATAAATGAAGTCCTTTATCGATTAGCAAATGAATACCACCAAACTATCAAGGTTAGACTATGCTATATAATCGTACTCATTAATAGCTCAAATGATAAAACTTATAACCATAAGTCCATTTATCTCAGGATTAAGATAGACTCTCCGATTGTCTTGATAATGAAAAGACTTTTATCTATTGACGGTTCTAGAAAAAAGTATTTCATTGTGATCCAGTTCAATGCACTCAGTGCACTAGACTCTTTTACTTGAAGACCTTTTAATGATTTTAGACTCATCATAACACATTTGATCCCACTAAAATGCTAGTAAAAGAATTTTACAACTTTAACAAGATAAAGGTGCCCAACATTTAACTTAAGTTGTGAACATTATTCAAGACTAAGTAAAGAATTGTGTCTACCTCATACATATCCAGATGTTTGAACAATTCTTCTTTTGTCATAGTCTTTTGACTTTATGATTATTTACTTTGACAATTATAATTATAAATGCTATAAGATTTGGTTAAAAAGCAGAAATCACTTTATTAATATGATAAGATTGTCAAGTACAATATTACACTCTTGCTATTGAGCATAATCCTAACAATATTACCACCTTTCAAAATCACTGTTTAGACCTGATTGATTTTGTCTCTTGGGTTCATTTCTTCGGTTGTAATCGGTGGTTTTGAAATCGTCAAATGAAACTGCTGTTGATCCCTTATTCTCTTGGGATCAATTCGGCGGTTGGTGATTGTTGAATGAAACCGCCATTGTTCCCTTGTTCTCTCAGGTTCAATTTGGTGGTTTGATCGGTGGTTGGTGACCACCGATTGGTGCGTTTCAAGGGCAAACTTGACTTTTCACCAAGCTTTTTATTGCCCTCTATAAATACACCTTTATGTCTCTCCTTTCATTGAGCTCTTCAACATCAAGAACCCTAAAGAGATATTGAGAGATACTTGAGAGAAAAATCATAAAGATTGCATCTTTAATTCTCTAAACACATTTCCACATGCATAAATCATCTAAAAAGCGTCATCTAGGATTATCTAGTATGTGCTAATGCATGAGTCTTCTTCAACAGACATGGTATGGTAAGTTGAACACTAATTTCATCTAATCTTAGTGTTTTTACTTAGCAATTTATCTAATTTATAACTTCTATGTTCTTAGATTAATTTCTACTTACAAGACTGAGATTATGTTTTGAATGTTTTAGTGTTGTATTATGATAGCTATAACCTAGGATTGATTATCTTAAATAGCTATGCTTTAGGCCATGACATATAGCAATTAATATCTAGGATTGATTTAATTGTCATCTTATAAATCCTAGATAAGCATTTAGTGTAACCTAGCATTATTTGCATATTTGGATATCATGCATATTCAAATAAGTTGATTAATCTTTTCATTGAGAAGTAAGTCTTGTGGCTAAAGTTGCTTAGGCCGCAAGCAAATTGATCCAGGGTTGCTATTAAAGGCCTGCGGGTAGTAGAGGTGGGTTAGTGACCATGTAGGGTTTGTCGTGGTCAACCTAGGTTGTGGACACCTTTACAAATAGTGATTTTGAGGATCATGTGTGGCGCGCATAACAGCCCATGGTTTTTCCTTGTTGAAGGTTTCCATGTAAGAATCAAGTGTCATTTATTTTCCACACTGTTACACTTGATTTATTGTATTGACAAGATTAGGGTTATTTTCGTAAAATTGACTAATTGTGAAAATTGGGTATTAACCATATTAAAATCTAGTCACCCCTCTCTAGATAGTTTTATACACACCAGAATAATTAGTTTCATCTATTAATGGCAAAATTGGAGCCATTAAGCTTGATGAAGTCATAAAAGTTGGAAAGTATCATGGAGATATGAGTAGCTTGGGTTTTGTATATGAAGTGAAGAAGACTCCTACAACCAAGAACAAGCCAAGAAAGTCTAAGAAGAAGAAAGACTCGACTATTATTCCTTCCAAAGTCAAAGACAAAGACAAGAAGAGCTATGGAACTTCTCAACTGACTTCTCAACCAAAGCATGCATACCCAAATGGTAACTTTTCTAAATTCAATCCGGTTTGTCATTATTGTAATGTGATTGGTTACATTAGGCCTAGGTGTTAAGAATATATTAGGCAATGCAAACTTGGAAATGTGGAACATGATAAAAAAATGTGAAAAAGTTACCAAATTATTCTCCTAAGCATAAGTTTGAGTCCAGAGCCAAACATAACATCTCTAAGTTTATCCCGGTTTTTCATTTTTGCAATGTTGTTAGACATATCAAACCTAAATGCTATGAGTATATTAGACAAGGCAAGCTAGGGAATGAGATGCATGCTAGTAATGTGAAAAGACTTCCTTTGGTTGTTTCTAAACATGTTAGGGCATTAGAGACTATGTATGATGAACATGTTAATGAAAAGAAATCAACAAGGAAAGTTTGGGTTAAGAAGAATAATGTGCATACTTGTGAAATGGATAAATCTTCTTTGAAAGTTTCTAAACATGATAATAGCTTTGATGCTTTGAGGAATGTGCATATTGATCATATTCATGTGAAGAAACCTACTAAGAAGATTTGGATTGAAAACAATGACATGCATGTTAATGATAATCATGTTAAGAAAAATGTTGAAAAAAAGTTGGTAAAGAAGTGTGTTAACCATGATCATTTGAAGAGTCTTGATGAAATATTTGTGCGTGGCAATAATGATGAGTTTAATATAAGTGATATTTTCATGAAAAAGATAGTTGATGATTTATCTTCTAGATTTCATATTGTCATGCATGATGATCATGATGTTGTTCGTGTTGGTTTACCCAAGACCAATATGGTCAAAGGTGATTACTCTCATACTTGATTAAATAGCACATATGAGAATATTTTTGTTCTTGTTTGATAAAAGTTCTAAGTTTAATGCTTGACTAAGCTATTTGTAATGTGCTAGGTCTAGTATTCAAACTTGATGTCTCTTGTCAATGCATGAACTTAATATTCTCATACTATCACTATGATAGTCAAAATTGTTGATTTACTTTAAAGAAGTTGAATTTTGAAATCCATTTGGTGAAAATTTTTGTTAAGACTTTTAGAGAAAGTCATTTTCATGTGATTGTTTGAGTTGAAAGTGTTTGGTTTTTATTCTCTTGGGATGACACACCAACATCTTGTGGTCATGAGGACAAACAAGCCAAGAGAGCTCATAAAAAGAGCAGAGACCTTTCATTGATGAAAAAGCTTGCTAAGGTATTTCTCTATTCTAAAAGCTTGCTTTCTATTTCATCTTTTCAACTCTTTGCGTGCATGAAATCATTGCTCATAGATATTAGGCATTAGAGAACTAGTTGAACATTCTATTGTTACTCTAGAGCATATGCCTACTAAAATCAACTTGCGGATTTGTTTACTATGCCCTTAGACAAAGAGAGGTTTAAAACTCTTTGAAAAATCCATTAGCATGATTTGTGTTGATTGATATCTTTGTGTGATTGTGAGTGGCTTGATGCAAAAATCTTTATTTCAATTGATATCAATAGCTTTGAGAGCTACTCACTTGAGAAGTAATGATCTTAAACAAATAACTTTTATTGTTTCTAGATCATGCACTAAATCATGCTTCTTTATATGTTTTAGTTTTGAGTAGTTGAGTTTGAAAATGTGTAGATTATGGATGCATCTAGAAGCTTATTGCTTAGTACATGATAGATGACCTATGGTTAGTGTAAGGTCCAAATATTTTGATTGACTTATTTCGTTGACAAACCACACATGGGGATGAATTTGTAATGGGTAGCTTAGGTCCTCGTTGGCAAGCTTCCAAGCATCCCCGGTGACTTTAAGAGCAAGAGCGAAAGGTAAATCACTTGACTTGCCTCTTGAAGAGATTAGTTGCACACACACACACACATCTTCATGCATGTTTTATTCATCTTGCATTTGTGCTTCAATTCTTATTTATGTGCATTCTTCATATCACACTTGCAATTCATGTTATGCTAGTCTTAAGTGTGATGTAATTCATTTCCCGAAGTATGTTCGGAAACGTTCACGTGAGCACGTTGGTCGATTTGGTTTAGCGCAATGATCGTCATTGGAGAAGCTCTTGTCTTCTCCTTAGTTTCACCACTTTTGGTGAAACGGCGATTGTGATCGGCGGCTAGATCGCCGATTGAAATCGTCGTTTGAGACCTGATTGATTTATTATCTCGGGTCCAAATCGACGGTTGTAATCAGCGGTCATGGAACGGCTAAATGAAAGCGCCATTTTAAACCAGCATTCTTGGGTTTCAATTCAGTGGTTAAAATCGGCGGTCGGTGCGTTTCAGGGGTAAACGTGACTTTTCACCTGCCCTGTTTTTGATCTCCTTAAATATATCTTTATCTCTTATTCTAAAAAGAGAGTCTGTGACATCAAAAACCCTAAAGAGATATTGAGAGAGACTTGAGAGAAAAAGCATAAAGATTACATCATTATTTCTCTAAACTCATTTCCTTATACATAAATCATCATCTAAGCATCATCTAGGATCATCTAGCATGTATTAATGCATGGGTCTTCTTTAACATGCAAGTTATGGTAAGTTGAACACTAATTTCATCTAATCTTAATTTTTTTACTTATCAATTTATCTCATTTATAACTTGTATGATTTTAGATTAATTTCTACTTACAAGATTGAGATTGTGTTGATTGAGTTGTTTTGTGATAGCTAGGATTTCATGCTTATATAAATCTAGCTAATTTATCTCATTAAAATGATTGAGATTGTTGATGATAGCTATTGTATTTAGGATTGGTTATCCTTCAATTAGCTATGCTTTATGCAATGACATATAGCAATCTTTGATATCTAGGATTGATTTTATTGTCATCATTTAATCTTAAATAAGCTTTTAGTGTAACCTAGCATTATTTGCATAATTGAATATCATTGCATATTCATATAGGTTTTGATCTCTTCATTGAGAAGTAAGTCTTGTGGCTAAGGTGGCTTAGTGCACAAGCAATTGCTCAAGTGTTGCTATAAAAGGCCTGTGGGTAGAGTAGGAAGTGCTCACGCCATGAATAGTGATCGGGGGATATCACTAAGGATGGAACAAAGAGTGGCGAGTGGTGAGTGGTAGTGTCCATAGCCTGAGGTTGTCTAGGGTGAGAGTCCGTGTATCTTTTGAAGGTGTAACCTTTGCTCATATAGTGGATTTCGGTGTCCGTGTGTGGCGCACATATCAGCCCGTGGTTTTTCCCTGTTGAGGGTTTCCACATAAAAATCAAGTGTTCTTTAATTTTCGCATGTTATACTTGATTTTGTTGTTGGTTGAATTGGGTTAAAATTGTAATATAGACTAATCCGAAAATTTGGTAATAACGGATTAAAAACTCATTCACCTCTCTTCCCCCTGCCCCCTTCTCCCCCACCCCCCGTCTAGGTTATTTATTAGACATGCATATGTTATAATATTATTTTCAATTGGTATTAGAGTGGGTTCCCAGATAAACTTAGGTGATCCTTGCTTATTTTTGTGTGCCTTGCATTTGTGTGCATTTTGATTGTTGCATACACTTGCATTCATTTTACTCAAACACTATGAGTGGATTTGAGAGGCTAGAGGGTGCGTTACTCTCCAAACCACCATTGCTCACCAAGGAAAACTATTTCTCTTGGAAAGTAAGAATATAAGTCTTTTTAATGGACTTCGATGAGCATGTGTGGATGTGTGTGGAAAAGGGATACTTGCCTTCCACAGCGAGACTAGAAAATGGGGCTTCTATGCCTAAGCCCAGGTCCAAGTGGACAAATGACGAACTCGAGGCTGCATAATGGAATTCAAAGGGCATCCGTGCCTTATCTTATGCAGTGGATGAGATTCAAGCCAAACTCATTTGAACCACTCGAGATCGTCAAGAAGCTTGGGAGATTCTAATAGTCACCCATGAAGGTACCATGAAGTAAGTGTTAGGATTATGCTCAATAGCAAGAGTGTAATAATGTAATTAACAATCTTATTCATATTAATAAAGTGATTTATGGTTTAAACAAATATTATAGCATTTATAGTTGAATATTATAATTGTTAAAGTAAATAATCATAAGGTCTAAAGACTATGAGAAAAGAAGAATTGTTCGTACATCTGGATATGTATGTGGTAGACACAATTCTTTAGTTAGTCTTAAATATTGTTCACAACTTAAGTTAAAGGTTGGGCACCTTTATCTTGTTAAAGTTGTAGACTTCTTTTGCTAGCATTTGAATGGGATCAAATGAGATATGATGAGTCTAAAATCATCGGAGTGTCTTCGAGCAAAAGAGTCTAGTGCACTGGGTGCATTGAACAGGATCACAATGAAATACTTTATCTATAACCGTCAGTAGATAAATGTAATTTCATTATCAGGACAATCGGAGAGTCTATCTTAATCCTGAGATAAATGATGGACTTATGGTTGCAGGTGATATCATTTGAGCTATCAATGAGTACGATTATATCGCATAGTCTATCCTCGATAGTTTGGTGATATTCATTTGTTAATCGATAGAGGACTTCATTTATAGATATGGACATCGTGGCTCCATTTATTAAATGAGAGTATAATATCATCATATGGATGTTTTGAGGTAATTGGATATTAAATCTCAACGTTGAGTTTTCAATAGTGTCTATTGAAAACATGGCTTCTGGACAAGTCAAAATATCCAAGTTCAAAACGTGGTCATATGAGTAAATATGGTAACTTGGAGAGTTATAGGCGGTCTATGAACTCTTGGCGATTACTGATATTAATCACGAGGATACACTATCTCCAATATGATTGTCTAGGGTAAGAATGAGGAAGCATCTTCCTTTTCTATCTTTATTTAAGAGTTCAATTTTAGCTCTTTAGTGGAATGAGCTAAAATTAATGGATCGGACCTAAGTGAATCATTTGTTGATTGTGATTAGGTTATGTCTATTGTAGCTTAAATTTAGATAGCCCGCCAAGATCCCCAATCCACACGGACTTGCATGGATCACTTGATATATTCTACCGGACCAATTTAGGGTCCATCTAGAATTGCAATTTAATATATTAAGAATATAATTTGCACATTATTTATGTAATGGGCTGCACAATTATATTTATATATTAATAGAAGACATGTGGGCTTGTTTCTTTTAGTAAGATTGGGTCTAGTTCACATATGGGCTTTTTATTTAAAGTCCTATGGATTAAATGAAATAGGAAAAATAATATTTGGCCCAATACACATATGGGGCGGCAAGGTTATATATTAACCTAAAATATTATTTTGTTTTCATTATTTAATTAAATAAGAATTAATTAATTAATTAATTAATTATTTAATTAAGATACAAATCTTTTCTCATTAGGAAATATGTTTCCTAAAGGTATACTATTGGTAGTAGTATAATTAAATAGAAAGACTTGTTTGACAAGGAAATAAATAATTAGTTTTATTTATTCAAACAGGAAGTCTTTTTATTTTAGTCAAATATGAGAATAAAAAGATTTATGAGTTTGATTAGGTTTTGGAAATCTTTTCTAAATAGGAATTAGGGTGCAATTCAAACTAATTAATTTTGTTTGGAAATTGCGGCAACCCTAATTAATTTAGGAAGAGAATTCGGCCAACCCTAAAAAGAAAGAAGAAAAATTTCGGCCACCTATATATGTATACATATAATTTTCGGCCAGCCCTAATGCAAAAAGGTGCAGAATTTTTTCTTCTTCTTCTTCTTAACTCATAGATAGAGAATTTATTCAACTAAGACAAAAAGAAAAAGGAACATAGATTATTCTTTGATGGTGTACTATTTGCTTAATCATTGATAAGCTTGTGTATACAACATCGATCAAGGTTCACGCGAGTTTCGATCATTAGATTGAGAACTCAAAAGTGACCGGAATAATCTTAGGTTTCTTTTGATTGTTTTTGTGACTAACGAACAAGAGAGAAAAGTTTGTTTAATCCAATCACAGGTTTGCAATTCAAAGAGAAGGGAGACTACACTCCTAGGTGATCCACGTTCGTGCTAGGATTGAAGATCTTGCGGATTACCATCGACGCAAGTCAATCGGATCACGCGACAAGAGGTATTAAACTTTTATTACTTCTTTATATATCTTTAATTAATCAAAAGGGTTTAAGGTTCATAAAATGGGAAAAATTTTAAAAGCTACTCAAAACTATTTTTAGTCTCGCTTCCGCTACGGGTACGTATATTTTTCCCTACAGTAAGAAGATAAGAATGTGGGTACCTTGAAGATGAAGCTTCAATGTTTTGATTGTGGCGGCTATGGGCACATCTCCATGGATTGTGGTGACTCGAAGACCAGGAGTCAAAGAGGCAAATCAAAGGCCTACTATTGTAGTGGGAGTTAATAGATCTCATCGGGTCCCGCTTTCCATGATGACAACTTAAAGGCAGCCACAAGACACCCATCACTTAAGGTCAACAACAAAGAAGCTAGTTTGGATGATGATCACCATGAGAGCATAAGTGGTGGAAGCTTCTATGAAGAAAGTTCAAGTTCAATGAACTTAAGTGATGAGGGTTTGGATTATAAAGACTTCTTTGAAAGTTTTCAAGGGTCCTTGAAGAAGAAAGATGAAGAAATCAAGATGTTGAAAAAGGAAAACCTTCAACTAGGTCCAAGTTGGATGACTCCTTGATGCTAGACATAGTTGATGTGTCTAAGTATGAAAAAGAGATTAATGATTGCCATCAAAGGATGAAGGCAATGAAGGATGAAATTGCGAGCAAAGAAAATTCATTAAGAATTGTTAGGGATAAAGAGATGAGGCTCCTTCAAGAATTGAAGAAGGGTAAGATCTTGCAACCTCAAGCTCAAGGCAAGTGCAAAGCATTACCTAGGAGAAAGATTGATCTTGAAGAATCTTTCAAGAATGGTCAAGTGAAGATGCTAACAAAGGGCGTTGCTCAACCTCAATATCCAAGAGCTCCATGCCCAAGCCTTCCTCAATCATGGTCTAACCAACCAAGAAGGCATGTCATGTTACCTCAACCAAGGAGGCAACCTAATCCGGTTCAACATCAAAGAAGATGTGAACCGGTTCAACACCAAAGGAGGCATCAAATGCGTGATGAGTCTCCGACGACCTTACAAGGATATGGTATGATTTTTCATTTTATACCAACTTGTCATTTTTGTGGTGTTGATGGGCATATTAGGTAGGTACATTAAGCACTGTAGGTGTTAATCGCCAAAATTAGCAGAGGACCAAAGAAGAATTTTCCACCTCGATACAATGAGGACATGGGAATCCAAATACCATCCGGCTACCCCAAGAAGGGAGGGATCCTAATTGATCCGAGTACATACCCCCTCCAGAGGGATCCAGCCCAGCAATTCCCTAGCTTCTCGTTCATCCTGTAGCATCCCGACGTGAAGTTCCACCCAATATCCCAATGCGGAGCTCTACCAGGCACCCCGATTCACAGTTCATCCTACAGTATCCCGACATGAAGTTCCACCCAGTATCCCGATACGGAGCTCCACCAAGCACCTCGATTCACAATTCATCCCGCAGTATCCCGACATGAAGTTCCACCCAGTATCCCGATGTGGAGCTCCACCAAGCACCCCGATTCACAGTTCATCTTGCAGTATCTCGACATGAAGTTCCACCCAGTATCCATATGTGGAGTACCACCAAGCGCCCCGCTGCTATACCATATAGTTATCTCGCTATTTCATCGGCTAGATATGCCACTGCAACTTCGGTTGGTGTCCCGATCCTTAGGTGGTAACGGGATACTTAGGAACTCATAACACCTTCTAGAATCATCTCGCTAGGCAGTAAGATACCTGATGAAGAAAATACTAAAGAACAAAGACGACCAGGATAAAGCTCTATAGAGAAATACTGAAACACCGCCGTTTAGCCAAAACAAGAGGAGTAGATTTCTTCCCGCCAACTGAGAGTTCTATTTTAACAAGTCAACTTTGTTAGAATCTTCCTAGGAAGGAAAGACTTGATTTTGAAAGCTCTTACGAGATTGTCTCCTCCTAGGAAGGAAAAACTTGATTCTGAAGATAAAAACTCCGAGATTGTCTCCTAAGAGGAGGGAAGTCCTGCAATCGCCAAACCCTAGACCGAAACTATAGGAGTGCATGGCAAGCAACGAGACCTATATAAATAACATGATACACACCAGAAAAGGGATCGGAAATTCAACTCCTAAAAACCCTACATTTAGTTCTACTTATAAACACGTACGAGTTCGCCACCACCATCTCCATCGCCTACTGAAGCTCCACACTCCACCATTAGCCGAGAAAAACACAACTTTTGTATTCATGATATAAGGCTATTAGGCTATAATTAATAAAAATCTTATTTATTTATCATATTTTCTACATTCAAACCAGACTCGTTATATCAGGAATATTGTTGGTATCAAACTACATGATACCCCTCCGACTAGGATCGATCCTGATCTTGGTCCATTAAAGTTGTTATTTGGAGATTTACCCCAGTGACGATTTTCAAGTAACAGTAGGGTTGAATGCATAATGGAAAGCAAGAGGCTTAGAAGAGCCAATTTGTATGTGTCTAGGAAACCTTTATTCAATAATTCTAGCATCTCAAATAACATGCAATCTATGACCGTTAGGAATGATATTGTTTCACCTAGGTGGATAAGAAAAGATAAACCCGCTTGCTACAATGCTAACATGTCTTCCATATGTTCTACTAGGTCCAATAGACTTGGTAGGTCTATAGGACCTCATGCTCTTCATTGATACGGTGTGGTAATTGACCCTAAATGGGGAACTCAAGCAAAGAGAGCAAATTGCATACTTGTCACATGCAAAAATTTAAAATTTTTATGCTTCCTTATTAATTGCTTGCGTAGCTTGGTTGCACATATGTTTTTTTTTTGGTAAATAAATAATATCATAGAAAAGAAGGAAAGAATGTACAAATTCAAGGGGCATACCCCAGGAAGCAAAGAGACAAGAGCTGAAAGGCCCAAAAAACAAGCACAACAAAGCTCAAACAAGAGCTAAACAAAGGCTACAACAAATCAACACCAAACACAAAAGCCAAAAGCAAACAAGCAAGCCTACAACACAATGGATTATCTAGTGTTGATGTTCCAATTCAATGCAAGAAAAGGTCAATCCTTCAAGATGATAGAGGAGAGTTGACAACGGATAGTGTCAATAATTGACCTGGCAACCTCAACATTAAGCCTTCAAGAGCTTTTAAAAATGCAACAACTTCGTTCTTTCCAAATAAAATAGACAGTCACTGCAAGACAAAGCTTTTAAATCACCATGGAGGGAGAGTTCCCCTTCCAATGAATGGACACCCATTCTATAAAATCATACCCGCTGAGACCAATCCAAGGACAACCACATTTATTCATAAGTTGTGTCCATATGGCTTTGCTAAATGAACACTCAAAGAAAAGGTGAGCATGAGTCTTGGCTTGAGAGTTGCAAAGGACACACGTAGCAATAACTTGAGGGTCGTAGCGCTGAACACGATCCAAGGTAGAAAGCCTACCTTTAATAGCCAACCAAAGGACAAAACCCATTCTTGGAATATTCTGAGGGAACCACACAATTTCATACCAAGAAACAAGAGGACGAGGGGTTCTAAGAGATTCCAAAGTAAAAGCAGCTGAATAAATGCCATTTGAAGAAGGAAGCCATTGAATACTATCATCCAAATTAGAGTTTGGGTTGTAAGAAGGCATATGACTCCTTATTTCAGCAAGATCAATGGACATAGCAACAGGCCATTTCCAATTATCACCTACAACAATGGCATTAACCTTAGCATTGATAGAGAGGCTAGAGTCATAAATTACACGGGAGCTCCATTTCGAACGAATAGGGCCATCTGGGTGCCAATTATCAAACCATAAGGAAGTTTTCAAGCCACTACCAATGATGTGCTGAATTAAAGGACGAACAAAAGTCCTAAGATGAAGAAGATTTCTCCAATTCTATGAATAGGTATGAGGAGCTTTCACCTCTCACAAATTAGTACCTTTGAGGTGATAAGCTTTGATCCAAGATGTCCAAAGATTATTAGTGCCATAAACCAGAATCCATATGTGTCTAATCATAAGCGCCTTATTCCAAGAAGAGAGGTCTTTGATTCCAAGGCCACCCTCTTTCTTTGGAATACAAATATCGGACCAAGCAATTTTAGAGCCTTTGCTGTTAACCTCAACCACATTCCATAAAAAACTTCAGAATTTTTGCTCATTGCTCTTTAAGATTTTCTTTGGAAGACAAAGGTGACTAGCCCAAAGGACTTGAATGAATACTTGTTAAGACCGAGATAATAAGTTGAAGATGACCACTAAAAGAAAGGCACCGATTCAGCCAAGAAGAAAGCCTACTCGAAACCTTTTCCACAAGGGGAGAGCAATCATGAAAATTCAACTTTGAAGAGATGATAGGAATTCCCAAATAACAAATAGGAAGAGAACCAACCAGGTAACCAAAAAGGTTGATGAGTTGCTGACTAATAGCATAGGGCACTCCTTAAATGAAGATGTTGCTCTTAACAAGAGCTAAATGATAGGAACCATGGCAAGACATAATCAGGTCATCTGCAAAGGAGAGGTGGGAAAGCTTTATTTTGTCACACCTCCAATGATATTTGAAGTTAGGAGTGTCCGTAATATGTTTGGCCAGAAGCTTAGTGAGTACCTCCATAGCAATAACAAAAAGATACGGAGACATAGGGTCCCCTTACCGAAGGCCCCTCTTTCCGGAGAAGAAACTAGCAAGCTCACCATTAATAGAGATAGAGAACTTAGGAGTAGTAAGGCAAGCTTTAATCCAATGAATGACTTTCAAAGGAAAGTGAAACGTAGCTAGTGTGTAAAGAAGAAAGCCCCAATCCATTATATCAAACGCTTTCATCAAATCCACCTTAAGATCTACCTTTAGCGTACTAGCATCCTTGTGATAATTCCTCATAAGCTCTTGAGCAAGAAGGATGGTGTCCCTAATTATCCTACATACCACAAAAGCTAATTAGAAGGGGCTAATAATGGCCGGAAGACAAGGTTTGATTCTATTGGCTATGATCTTAGCAATGATCTTGTAGAGAGTATTACAACAAGAGATTGGTCTAAGGTTTGTCATCTTAGAAGGATTAGGGACCTTTGGGACCAAAGCAAGGATCGTAGCATTGAGCTCTTTAAGAAGAAGACCTGAGCAAGAGAACTCTTGAATTGCTTTAATAACATCATCACCAAATATGTGCCACATCATTTTAAAGAAATTAGCATTATAGCCATCGGAACTAGGTGCCTTATTAGGGTGAAGAGAGAAGCAAACCTCATGAATCTCATCATTTGTAACTTTTCTACTCAAGAAATTAGCTTGATCATTGGAGATGTGTTTATCAATTATATTTCTCAAAGATAAAGAACCATGTATAGAAGGCATATAGCTTCCAAGGATATTTTGGAAGTGATGAATAGCTTCGGATTTGACCTGGGTATGTCCTTCAATCAAGGAACCATCTTCACTAGAAATAGAGAGGATCTTACTTCTATTGCATCTCCTATTGATGGCTTTGAAAAAATAGGAGGAGTTACGGTTACCAGCCTTAAGCCATTGAACTCTAGATTTTAATCTCAAAAAATCCTCCTCCGCCTGAAGAGCCATTGTATAAGAACTCATTAGCTTTTTCTCTTGCTTTCTAAGGCTTGCATCAAGAGGCTACTGATCAAGAAGACGTTGACAATCAACAAGAGCATCCTTGGCCTCAATCGATTTGATAGTCACATCCCCCATCGTACTCTTGTTAAAGGATTTTAAAGCCTTCTTTAATTTTTGGAGCTTAGAGCAAAGCTAAAATTGCATATTTAAATTGAAAATTGAATTTTTTTTTCCCTTTAACAAGAGCAACTCTCAACCAAAGGAAGAAAGTTTCCCTTTCCGTTAGAAAATTGAAAAAATTTGAAAGGGCAATTCTTCTTATTACCTTGCCACCCGAGCTTAACCAAAGTGGGGCTGTGATCTGAGATGCTAGGAGGAAGAAAAAAAGGCTTCAGAGTGCTCAAACTTGGCCATCCATTCCTTATTAACTAGAACTCTATCCAACTTCTTAGAAATGCAGCCATTGCTAGTCTCATACACATATATAAAGCTGACACTCAAAACGCTCTGCATGGATGGAAGCTTAGGTTTTAGGATTTCTGTGTCGTTTTGTTTTTTCGAGCCTCTTTCGGTTCGATTTTGATTTTATGTTATTCTTCATTGTTGTAGATCATGAAATTTCATGCGGTCTAGAATCAATAATTTCGTGATTTGAAGTTTTTAGTGTAGAGTTACGTCTGTTTCAAGTGTTTTGTTCTGGTTTCTTTTTAATTTAGGGTTTCTGCGCCATTTCACTTTTTGGTCCTTTTTCGATCAGAATCAGTTATTTTTCCTTCATAAAGTTTGAAGATCATGATTTTTTATACAACAAGGAATCAAGAACTTTGTGATTTGGGGTTTTCAATACTGAGTTACGTCCATTTCAAGTTTGCTGTTTTGGGTTGTTTTTTCCCTTTCGTTTCTCGGGTTCTGTTATGGAAAATCCACCCTTCTCTATATCTTCCTCTGCTGGTTTCCCTACTCTCTTGGAAGCTTGTGTTGTTAACAAGATTTCAGCTGGTAACGATACTTTTTGCAATGGAGAAGGGTTGCCTCTTGAGATTGAAGGTTCATTAGCTAAGGAGCAGCAACATTCTGACTCCTCCCCTATGGTCAAACTTGAAGAGGTGTCCCATAATAAACATATCTCTTGTTAGGATTATGCTCAATAGCAAGAGTATAATATTGTATTTGACAATCTAATCATATTAATAAAGTGATTTTCGTTTTAACAAAATCTTATAGCATTTATAATTATAATTGTCAAAGTAAATAATCATAAGGTCAAAAGACTATGAGAAAAGAAGAATTTTTCATACATCTGGATATGTATGAGGTAGACACAATTCTTTAGTTAGTCTTGAATAACGTTCACAGCTTAAGTTAAAGGTTGGGCACCTTTATCTTGTTAAAGTTGTAGAATTCTTTTGCTAGCATTTGAGTGGGATTAAATGTGTTTTAATGAGTCTAAAATAATCGAAGGGTCTTTGAGTAAAAGAATCTAGTTAACTGGGTGCATCAAACTGGATCACAATGAAATACTTTATCTAGAACCATCAATAGATAAAAGTCCTTTCATTATCAGGACAATCGGAGAGTCTATCTTAATCCTTAGATAAATGATGGACTTATGGTTACAAGTGTTATCATTTGAGCTATTAACGAGTACGATTATATAGCATAGTCTATCCTCGATAGTTTGGTGGTATTCATTTGCTGATCGATAGATGACTTCATATATAGACATGGACATCGTGGCTCCATTTATTAAATGTGAGTAGAATATCATGTAGGGAAAAATACACGTGGCGGATGCGTAAAAAAGGGTTTAGTATAGTTTAAATTTTTTCCATATTTGAACCTTAACTCTCTAATTAATTAACATATAATACTAAAGATATCATACCTTTGTAGTGTGATCTGATTGATGTTGCATCGATGGTAATCCGTAAGATCTTCCAATCCAATCACAAACGTGAATCATCTAGGAGCGTGGTCTCCCTTTTCTTTGAATTGTGTACCTGAGAATGGATAACAAAAACTTTTTTTGTTCTTTGTTAGTCACAATAAATTCCAAGAGATTACAAAGAATGTCCTGGTCACTTTTGAATTCACAATCATTAGATTAAAACTCGTGTGAACCTTATTTGAAATTGTGCATAAAACCTTTTGATGTAATAGTTACTAGTGCACTATCGAAATAAGAACAATCTATTCTCTCAATTTCTCTTGGCCAAAAATCACACTAGTCTAAAAGATGGATTTTTATTTTTCTCTAGCAAAAGAAAATAACTCTCAATTAATGTGATTCAATGAGACGAGTATGATCAGTGGAAGACCTCTAATGAGAAGGCCAAATGGCTACCATCTTCGACGTGTTGCAATAGCAGCATGAAGGAATGGTTGGTGATGGATCTTTAAGTGACTTAAAGGTTGATGATCTACCAACTTGTGAATCATGTTTGGAAGGTAAAATGACCAAAAGGTTGTTCAGGACCAAAGGCACAAGAGCCACTGAATGTTTAGGATTAATGCATACTAATGTATGTGTTCCTATGAGCATTCAAGCTAGAAGTAGATATGAGTACTTTTCATCACTTTCACAGATGATTACTCGAGATTTGGCTATGTGTATCTCATGAGACATAAGTCGGATGCTTTTGACACGTTTAAAGCATTTAAAACTGAAGTGGAAAAATAGCTTGAGACACACATAAAAATCTTGAGATCTGATCGTGGTAGAGAATATCTATATGGTGAGTTTCAACGATATCTTATTGATAATGGGATCATTTCTCAGTTTCTTGTACCGGGTACACCTCAATAGAATAAGGTGGCAGAAAGAAGAATTATAACTCTTTTGAACATGGTTAGGTCGATGTTAAGTTATTCAACGCTTTCTGTTTCTTTTTGGGGATATGCTCTACAAACTGCAATATACATTCTAAACGATGTACCATCGAAGTCGGTTCCTCAAACACCGCATGAGTTGTGGACTAGGCGAAAGCCTAGTTTACAACACTTAAGGATATTTGGTTGTCCTGCGCATGTGTTAAAAGGAAAGACAGAAAAGATAGAGTCTCGTACGGAAACATGGAAATTTGTAGGGTATCCAAAAGGAAACTTGATCAAGCCAAAATTGGTATGATTTTGGCCCTCATTTCTGATTCTTTTTGCTTGATTCTCGGGCATTTCCCCATATTTAATGGTGTTAAAATGAGTATTTCAGGTTTTATCAGGTTTCGAGAGCAATTGGGATGAAGTGGAGGACTTGTGTGAAAAATGTCTCACAAATGGGAAGAAACAGGAGATTTTCGCCACTTAGACAAGAGGAGGTCGCTACATGGGCGCCATGGCGACAGAGGAATGTTCAGAGCTTCAGAAGGTCACCATTTGGGCGCCACTTGGTCGCCATGGCGACAGAAAGTCTCCAAAAGCATCAGGTGGGTCGCCACTTGGGGTCGCCATGGCGACCTACCCTTGCAAGTGGCGACCTCAATTCTTCAAGGCATGGTCACCACTTAGGGTCACCATAGCGACCTTGATGTGCAAGTGGCGACCCCTTCATACTTTTCAGGGTCGCCACTTATGGTCGCTATGGCGACCTCGAGGTGCAAGTGGCGACCTCTACACAAATTTCACTTGGTCGCCACTTGCTAGATGGCGAAAAAGATGGTTCTCATGGCGACCTTAGCATCTAACCGTTTTACGCACCCAGGGTCGCCATAGCGACGAAACTGCGAACTAGGCACCACATCAACGAATCAAGCAGTTATCAGTACATGTCCAAGAGTGTGTATAAATAGAACGAGCATTCATCTTCAAAAGGCATCCGAATTATGAGAATAAAGCACCAAAAATACCTTCCTTGAGATCTAGCTTTCTCATCCATGGCACACCATTCCTCATCCTTCATTTCTCTCCTTGAACTCATCTAATCCATCCAAATCTCAACACAAAGTCTTGATTCCTTCCCTACATCATTCCTAATCCCACCATTTTTCCACCGAAATCCTTTGTCACTTTCCACCAAAACACTCACATTCCAAGACATATCCTTTACTTCCATTCCTTGCATCTAGGAGCATAGAGGAGAAGAAGGATCAAGCTTAAAGAAGGTGACCCAAGGGTTATTTCCTTACTATTTACTTCTTTTCATTTATTGCAAATATGTGTAACTAAACCCCTAATCTAGGGGATAGATTTGAGGATCAATTGGTTGTGGGTTTAGCTTAGCTTGTAATGAATCTCTTATGTGTTCTATTCATTCAAATTATTAGATTCCATTCATTATGTAATTGACTTGTATATCACTTGTTAATTGCAATCTTGAGTGCAGTAATTTGTTATATATTCATATGTGGATTGACACTCCTTGTGTGATTAAGAACCCATTGGATAGGATAGATTAGTGGTGGGTATATCAACCCCACTAATCTAAGCCTTTAGTGGTTAACATAATGAGATTGGTACATTAATGTTGCTATAAGGCATTACCCACATTCAATTGTTAATCGATCTATTCCCTAGCTATCTTGTTAATTGATTTTATCACTATTCTTATCAAGGTGTTTAGTATTCTATTTTTCATAACATTTTTGTGTATTTTCATTTTAGTAGTTAGCATTGGTGGTTTTAGAAACCACACATCTATCAAACACTATGATTTATCTTATTGTTTTAATATTAGTCAATTTATCTAATTAACACTCCATTCCCTGTGGAACGAACTTGCTCACTATTTTGCTATCAAATCATATTTTAAAATGATTAAGTGGCTTAAAAGAGTTTTTCAAGAATCAACCAAAAACTATATTATTCTTTTGTTGAGTACACAAACGACTTCATCAAAACTAAAGGGTATTATTTCTACAGTCCTTCAGATCTTAATGTATTTGTTTCAACAAATACTAAATTTTTGGAAAAGGACTATATGAATGAGTTTATACCTAAAAGTAGAATTGTCTTGAATGAGATGTCAGGAGATATAATTCCACAAGAGGTTTAACAACCTAGCCCAATTGTAAGTTCCGTACCATCACAAGATCAACAACCTACCATTCCTTGTCGTAGTGGGAGGGTTATAAGACAACCCAAGAGATACATTGGTCTGGGAGAATCAGTGGAGAATCTATCGGATGACGATGATCCTTACACATATAAGGAAGCAAAAGAGGATGTTTATAGTCGCCATTGGCAAAAGACAATGCAATCTGAGATTGAGTCTATGTTCAATAACAAAGTCTGGTCCCTTGTAGACTTGCCTAAAGGGATAAAACCTATTGGGTGCAAATGGGTATACTAGAGGAAAAGAGGTATGGATGGAAAGGTGGAAACCTTTAAAACTAGATTGGTAGCTAAAGGTTACACACAAAAAGAAGGTATCGATTACGAGGAAACCTTCTCTCCTGTGGCCATGCTTAAATCCATTAGGATACTCTTATCCATTGCGGCATCTTTAGATTTAGAAATTCTGTAAATGGACGTCAAGACAGCTTTCCTTAACGGAAGTCTTGACGAAAGCATCTATATGATGCAACTAGAAGGATTCATTGAAAAAGGCTAAGTGGAAAAGGTATGGAAGTTGCAAAAATCCATATATGGATTAAAAGGAAACATCCAAATCCTGGAACATAAGGTTCGATCAAGCTATGAAAGGTTTTGGATTTGTTCAAAACCTTAACGAACCTTGTGTACACAAAAGGATCAAAGGCGACAAGTTGGTTTTCCTAATTCTTTATGTTGATGATATACTACTCATAGGAAACGATGTAGGTGTATTGACATTAGTAAAAGAATGGTTAGCAAAACAATTTGATATGAAGGACTTAGGAGAAGCAAGTTATATTCTTGGTATCCAAGTAATAAGGGATAGAAAAAATAGAACGATTGCACTATCCCAAGCTTCATACATAAATAAAATCTTGTCTAGGTTTTCCATGCAAGATTCTAATAAAGGTATGTTACCTTTTAGGCATGAAATCAAACTTTCTAAGGAACAAGTTCCTAGGAATGAGCATGAAGAGCAATTAATGAGTAGGATTCCATACGCCTCAGCAGTTGGAAGTCTCATGTTTGCAGTGCTCTGCACTAGACCAGATATTTGTTTTGTTGTTGGCATAGTTAGCAAGTTTCAATCGAAACCTGGACCTGATCATTGGATGGCAGTCAAGCATATTTTCAAGTATCTTAAGAGAATGAGAGACAATATGCTTATATACTCTGAAGGGGATTTGATTCCTGTAGGGTATACAAATTCTTATTTCCAATCGGATTCTGACTCCAGAAAATCCACATCAAGATCTATGTTCACTCTTAGAGGAGGAGCAATCATATGGAGGAGTATCAAGCAATCTTGTATTGTTGACTCTACCATGAAAGTTGAGTATGTTGCCGTATGCGAAGCTGCCAAAAAGGCTGTTTGGCTCATCCAATTCTTGATTGACTTAGAACTGGTTCCTATGCAAATAAGTAGATCACTATCGACTGTGATAACAGTGGAGTAGTGGCTAATTCAAGAGAACCAAGAAGTCATAAGAGAGGAAAACATATTGAAAGGAAGGATCATCTTCTTAGGGAGATTGTGTATAGGGGTGACGTGACGATTACCAAAATCGCGTCAGCAGAAAATCTAGCTGACCCCTCCACAATAGCTCTACCAAAGAAGAGTTTTGATGGGCACCTAGAGAACATGGGAATTAGAGATATGACACATTTGCTATAGTGCAAGTTGGAGATTGTTAGGATTATGCTCAATAGCAAAAGTATAATATTGTATTTGACAATCTAATCATATTAATAAAGTGATTTCTATTTTAACAAAATCTTATAACATTTATAATTATAATTGTCAAAGTAAATAATCATAATGTCAAAAGACTAAGAGAAAAGAAGAATTGTTCGTACATCTGGATATGTATGAGGTAGACACAATTCTTTATTTAGTCTTGAATAACGTTCACAACTTAAGTTAAAGGTTGGGCACCTTTATCTTGTTAAAGTTGTAGAATTGTTTTGCTAGCATTTAACTGGGATCAAATGTGTTATGATGAGTCTAAAATCATCGAAGGGTCTTCGAGTAAAAAAATCTACTGCACTGGGTGCATCGAATTGGATCACAATTGAATACTTTATCTAGAACCATCAATAGATAAAAGTCTTTTCATTATCAAGACAGTCAGAGAGTCTATCTTAATCCTGAGATAAATGATGGACTTATCGTTATAAGTGTTATCATTTGAGCTATCAATGAGTACGATTATATAGCATAGTCTATCCTTGATAGTTTGGTGGTATTCATTTGCTAATCGATAGAGGACTTTATTTATAGATATGGACATCGTGGCTCCATTCATTAAATGTGAGTAGACTATCATCATATGGATGTTTTGAGGTTTTGGATAATAAATCTTAACGTTGAGTTTTCAATAGTGACTATTGAAAGATGACTTCTGGACAAATCATAATATATATCCTAGTTCAAAGTGTGGTCATATGAGTAAATATGGTAACTTGGAGAGCAATATGCGGTCTATGAGCTCTTGGCGATTACTGATATTCTTCACGAGGATTCACTATCTCCTATAAGATTGTCTACGGTATGAATGAGAATCATTTACTTATTCCATATTTATTTAAGAGTGCAATTTTAGTTCTTTAGTGGAATGAACTAAAATTAATAGATTGAACTCAAGTGAATCATTTGTTGATTGTGATTGTGATTGGGTTATGTCTATTGGAGCGTAAATTTAGATAGGCCCGCCAAGATCCCCAATCCACATGGACTTGCCTTGATCACTTGATATATTCTACCGGACTTATTATGTGTCCATCTAGAATTGTATTTAATTTATTAAGAATATAATTTGCACATTATTTATTTAATGGGCTATTAAATTATATTAATATGTTAATGAAAGGCATGTGGGCTTGTTTCTTTTAGTAAGAATGGGTCTAGTTCACATGTGGGCTTTTTATTAAAGGTCCAATGGATTTAATAAAATAGAAAAATAATATATGGACCTATCTTTGTGTATGGGCGGCAAGGCTTAAATAATAGTCTAATATATTATTTTATTTTATTATTTGATTAAATGGAAATTAATTAATCGATTGATTAATTATTTAATGAAGAATCAAAATCTTTTTCTGACTAGGAAATACGTTTCTTAGTGTTATACTATTGGTATATTAAATATAAAAGACTTTATTTGGTAAGTAGATAAATAAGGGATTTATTTATCTAGTCAAATTAGGAAGTCTTTGATATAGTCACAAATACACTAAAGAGTTAGAAACACAAATCCTTTTTTGTAGAGGATTTCGGTCACCAGCTTGTTAACACAAGTTAGAATTCGGAACCATAGTTTTCGGGGGGAAAAAGAATTCGGAATCATAGTTTTGGGAAAGAATTTGGAACCATAGTTTTGGAAAGAATTCGGCACCATAGTTTCTTTTGAAAGAATTCAGTACCATAGTTTTTGTAACTATGGATTCGGTCATCATAGTTTTTGTAACTTTGGATTCGGCTAACCCTAGGTCTTGGACTTGAGAGATTTTTCTTTTGCTAGAAAAAAATAAAATCCAACTCTTAGACTAGTGTGATGAATTTAGGCCAAGAGGAATAGAGAGAAAAGTTTGTTCTTATTTCGATAGTGCACTAGTTACTTTTACACCAAAAGGTTTTGTGCACAATTTCGAATAAGGTTCACGTGAGTTTCGATCTAACGAATGTGAATTCAAAAGTGACCGGATCATTCTTTGTTGTCTCTTGGAACTTTTAGTGACTAACGAAAAAGAAAAGATTTTGTTAATCCATCCTCAGGTACACAATTCAAAGAGAAGGGAGACCACGCTCCTAGGTGATTCACGTTATGATTGGATTGGAAGATCTTACGGATTACCATTGATGCAACGTCAATCGGATCACGTGACAAAGGTATGGTATCTTTAGTATTATATGTTAATTAATTAAAGGGTTAAGGTTCAAATATGGAAAAATTTTAAACTATACTCAACTATTTTTTCGCTTGTGCCACATGCATTTTTCCCTACATCTATATCACTCTTTCTTTGGTGAATAAAGATGCTAACACTTATAGTAATGTGCTGAAAGGTGATCACAATGGTCCAATTATGGATATCCCTACAAGTAAGCCTATGAACCTAAAATTCTACTAGCCCTTACAAAGTGGTAATAGGAAGTGTGTCTCCTCACCCATGGAAGTTGCAGAGGATGGCTCTAAAGCTTGGAAAAACTGCTTAGTGGATTATTTTATTAAGAAAGAGTTTCCCTTTTCTCTAGTTAACAACATTGCCATTCGTATTTGGGGCAATCGTGGTCTGCTGGAAGTTTTGGCTAATGACAAGGGTTTTACTTCTTCAAGTTCTCGAATGATGAATCTTGTTCTAATGTGTTAGAGGCCAGCCCTTGGTTATTTGCTGGAAGGACGGTGATCCTCAAAAAATGCCATCCTAATCTCAATATTTCTAAAGATTCCTACTCTAAAATTCCAGTTTGGGTCAAGCTCTTCAACATTCCCCATGAATACTGGAATGAAGAGGGATTGAGCCATATTGCTAGTGTGGTTGGGAAGCCCATTTATGCCGATAGCCTAACCGAATCCATGAAGAGAATTTCCTTTGCTAGGGTTTGTATTGAAATTGATGCCTCTTGTGACCTAGTAGATTCTTTTGACCTATTTATGGGTGACAATTCGGATCCAAAACCTAGTGAAAATGTACAAATCTTGGTTGAATACCAATGGAAGCTGAAAATCTGTACAAAATGCAAGTCTTTTGGTCACTTTATCGCGACTTGCCCTTGGCTCAAGCCCTTACACCCTCCTTCTGATGTTAATTCTACTCCCAAGCTCAAACAAGAATGGAGGAGAGTTACTAGAGGGGATGCGCCTCTAGTTTCCTCACCTCATGCAGATATGGAATCTCCTCCCATTGGTTCCTTGAATGTGGATGAAGTTATTTCCACTTGTAATGCTGAAAATGTGCCTTCTTTGCGTCCCACTAACTTGCCAATTCATGACCAACGCAATGACCTCGTTAAGGAAAAGGTTTAATACCTCTAACAAGTTTGCTGCTCTTGATGAGGATGGTGATTCTTGTATTGACCAATGCAATGACCAATGTAATGATGTTGATTCTCCTACTACAGCCTCTCTAGACCATTCCCTTTAGCACTCAAAGATCAAAAATTTGATGGGGTCAAAATTATAGGGCTGTCCAGCCCCATGGATTCCTCTAGTAAAAAGAAGAAGAAGAAACAGGCTGCTAAGAAAGGCAAGGATAATAGCTTGCAAGCTAAGGTGATGCCTTCTCAACCTCTTAATGATTAATTTCACTTGTTGGAACATTAGGGTCTTAATGCTACCCCTAAACAACTGGAGGTAAGGAAGATGTTGATTGATTTAAAGCTTAGTTTGGTTTGCTTCATTGAAACTCGGGTGAGAATTATTAATAAACCCAATGTTATCAAATCTATTTTCTAAGAATGGGACATGCTTGACAACTACAATAGTCATAGCCTTGGAAGGATTTGGGTTGGTTGGGACCCTTGAATTCTTACAGTGAGCAAAATTTATGAAACCGACCAGATTATCCACTGTCATGCTTGTCTTCTTGATAATAATAACACTTTTAGAATCTCTTTTATTTATGGTTCTAATGATGATAGAGCAATGAGAGCTCTTTGGGGGAATATATGTGCTAATCTTTATGTTGGTACCCCTTGGATTGTTCTTGGAGACTTTAACTTTGCTAGAGGGGTTCATGATATTAGTGGGGGTTCTTTAAGAAGATTAGCTCGTAGTCCTTTTTTGGTTAAGCTTGGGTTACAAGAAAGAAGGAAAAATTGCCCGTTTAAGTTTTTTAATTTTCTAATGGAGAGGGAAGATTTTCTTCCTCTTGTTAAGAACTGTTGGCAGGAACAGGTTCATGGTACTATGCAATTTAAGCTTTGCTCTAAGCTTCGTATTCTCAAGAAGGCTTTAAAATCTCTTAATAAGAACCAGGTTGGTGATGTGACGGTCAAGTTAAATGAGGCTAAAGAAGCGCTTGAAGAGTGTTAACGTCTTCTTGATGCCAATCCCACTGATAATACTCTTAGATTGCAAGAAAAGGATATTATTAAATCTTATACTAGGGCTTTTCAAGCTGAGGAAGATTTTCTTAAGCAAAAGTCAAGAATCTAATGATTACATGCTAGGGATCGGAATTCGTCCTACTTTTTCAAGGCCATCAATGGTAGACAAAATCGAAACAAAATTCTTTCTATTTTGGGGGAAGATGGTGATTTGATTGATGGTGATGTTCCTGTTCAAAATGAGGCTATCCGCCATTTTCAAAATATTCTTGGCTGCTCGGTTCCCTCTTTGAATGGAGCTGGTATGCTTCGAACTTTAATTCATAATAATATTGCAAATGATCAAGCTGATTTGATGAGCAGGGGTGTCACTAATGAAGAGATTCGTGAGGTTTTCTTTTCGCTTCACCCTAATAAAGCTCTAGGGCCCGATGGTTTCAATGCCCATTTCTTTAAAAAGACATGGGATATAGTTGGTGGAGATGTGATCAATGTTGTTCAAGAATTTTTTCGAACCTGTCATCTTCTCAAAGTGCTTAATACAACGATATTGGTTCATAAAGTTCCAAATCCTTCTAGAATGACGGACTTTAGACCGATCTCTTTTTGCAATATTCTCTATAAGATCATCACAAAGATCATTGCTAATAGTATTAAGATCATCCTTCCTGACATTATAAGCTCTTCACAATCAGCTTTTGTGGCTGGAAGACAAATTGGTGATAATATCCTTCTTGTCTAAGAGCTTATGAGGAATTACCATAAAGATGATGGCTCTCCTAAGTGTTCTCTGAAGGTGGATTTAATGAATGCCTTTGATACGGTGGAATGGGGCTTCTTATTAGAGACCCTTGCTACTTTTCGTGTTCCTTCAAAGGTTATTAATTGGGATAAGGCGTGCATCACAACTCTTAAGTTCTCTATTTTTATAAATGGTGAGCTTGCTGGTTTCTTTCGTAGTAAGGGGGGGCTACATCAAGGTGATCCTATGTCTCCCTATCTCTTTGTTATTGCGTTGGAGGTTCTCACTAAGTTATTAGCCAAGCACATTCAAGATTTCCCTCACTTTAAATTTCACTGGAAGTGTGACAAGATTAAGCTATCTCATCTTTGTTTTGCAGACGATCTTATTTTGCTTTGTCAGGGTTCTACTCCTTCTACTACTGTTCTCAAGAAGTCTCTTGATGATTTCTCTTCTCTCTTGGGCCTCAAAGCTAATCCGACTAAGAGTAATATTTTTCTTTCCGGGGTGCATAATGACAGTAGGCAGCAGCTCATCAATATTTTTGGCTATAATGTTGGCTCACTCCCTATCAGGTATTTGGGGATTCCAATCATTTCTTCAAAGTTAAATCATCTTGATTGCTCTCCTCTTTTGGTTAAAGTTTTGACTAGAATTTCTTCTTGGATGAATCGTTGTCTTTCATATGTGGGTCGGTTGCAACTTATTATCTCAGTTTTGTCTATTATTCAAGTATTTTGGGCTAATCACCTTTCTCTTCCTTCAAAGGATTTGAGGAATATTGAGCAGAAACTTTGCTCCTTTTTTGTGGAAAGGTGTTGATGGAAATTGTAAAGGGGCAAAAGTTGCTTGGGCTGATATATGTCTTCCTAAAAATGAGGGTGGTCTCGGCATCAAGGATCTCATTTCTTGGAATAAAGCTCTAATGATTTGACATATGTGGAATCTAGTGCATGGTTCTAATAACCTATGGTCTACTTGGATTAAAACCCATCACCTCAAAAATAGGAATATTTGGGAGGTTAAAGCTCCTAAAACGTTTTCTTGGAATTAGAGAAAGCTCCTCAAGCTTCGTCCCATTGCTCTGCCCTTGATTCGGCATATCATTGGTAATGGTCTTAGCACTTCCTTGTGGTTTAATAATTGGCATCCCGATGGCCTTATTCTTTGAAATTGGAGCTCTAGGGCAGTTTACTACTCAGGTCTTCCGAATAAGGCTAAAGTCAGTTCTATTATTCTTGGTGATCAATGGGTTTGGCCTTGCTCTATGTCGATTGACCTCCTTGAAACCAAGAACCACATGCCTTCTTACAACCCTAATTCTAGTTTGGAGGATTGTATTAAGTGGCTTCCTACACCTGATGGTATTTACACTGCAGTCTCTACCATGGCTAGTCTTAAGGCTCCTCATCCTTTGGTTCCTTGGTTTGAGCTTGTGTGGTATTCTCATAACATTCCAAGGATGAGCTTCATTCTTTTGTTAGCTATTAGAGGGAGACTTTCAACGTTGGATCGTGTTCATCCTTATACTTCTCATGTTGGTACTCTTTGTGTTCTTTGCTCTGCTTTCCTTGAGACTCATCCCCACCTTTTCTTTGAGTGTGCTTATAGCAAGGTCATATGGTCTCATTTGAAGGATATGTGTGGCCGACCTTGGAATGGTCAGAGATGGCCTAGTTTTATTGCTTGGTGATGTGGTCATTTTGCACAACAAAATAATATTTTAAATGTGATCATTTTGAAAACCTTGTTTAACCATTATAAAATCCACTTAGATAGAAAATTAGTAAAGTGGTAAGTAGGATTCGTTCCACAGGGAATTAGAGTAATTAGTTGAATTAATTTACAATTCCTGAAATGGAAAATAAAGTAAATCATGGTAGTTTGGATGGTGTATGGTTTAAGAAACCATCAAACATACATGAAAGTAAATATAATGAAAATGTAAAGAGAATAAGAATAGATAGGAATCCAATAACAACAACCTAGATAAGAAAATGGATTAAACAATTAATTGGGAGTCTAGGGAAATGATAGAGTAGCTAATGGACTTTGAGTAATTCATACATAGCTTCATTAACATACTATTCACACAATCATGGATCGATCTCATTCAAAAGTGTTGTTTAGACCATCATTACGAACCCTAAACAACTTCCCACCGCAATGCCTAACCGATTAAGGAGAGGGGGTCACAGCGGGATCGGTTAGTGACGATCGAATGACCTAGGCAATCGTGGCAGGCCTACCCTCCAAAAGCCTATCCTACTCACTATGTGCTCTAATCAATTAAGTGTGTCAATAACTCAACCAATTTTATCACAAATAAATCCTACAACATATTGTAATCAACAAGTGTGTCAATACTCAATCAATTACATAAGTGCAAGATCTAATTAAAAAGTGAATAAAACTATAATTGAATAAACATAATATTTAAGCCTTAATAAATACTCATTGTCCAAAAGTATCTCAAATCATCCCCCTAGAAAGGGGGTTTTAATTATACATAATCACAAACAAAGAAAGGAATTAAAATGGAGAGAAATCACCCTTGAGTCTCTCTTGTAAGCTTGATCCTTCCTTGAGCTTCATTGCTTGAGTCTTGTGCAAAGATTGGGTGTTGAGAAGGTGTCTAGATAGGCGGAGTCAAATGGAAAGTGACAAAGGAAATGGGTGGAGAAGATGGAAAGAGAGGAATGATTTATGTGGAGTAATCTAGGTGTTTATTGGAGAGGAGAATGGTGGGATTAGGAATGGTGGAGAAAGGAGGTTTCTTGATGAACAAGAGTTGTCAAGAGTTATCAATTCTCATCATAAAATGGTGTATTTATATGTTAGAAAAACTAGGGTATGAAATGGGCATGAAAGGACAAGAATACCTCTAAAACATGGCTTGAAAAATGTCCATTTCGCTGCTTCTAGAAAGTGGTGTCGCCCTAGGGTCTCCGTGGCAATAGGGAATGCGCAGCAGTTACTAAAATTGGCATAACTTTCTATAGAAGACTCAAAATTGCAATCCATAAAAGGCACTAGAAAGAAGACTTCTGGGGTTTTTTGAATATATGTAAACCGAAATGTGTTCAATCTGAAGAGAGAGATACGCCTCTTTGAAGTTGGATGATCTGCACACACGTTTTACAATTTCAACCCCTTTCGCCACCAAATCTCACGTCTTGCCCAAAATGCACTAAATGCCTATAATTGAATAGAAACGAGCCATTATACACCAAAATACACTCGAAAACAAGCTAAAGGATATGAAATTGAGGCCAAAATCATAACAATTTTGGTTCGATCACTTGGGCTTCTCAATGTTGAAGGGGGAAATCTCCTTCCATTGTTGTTAAGAAGCTTTGTCTTGCTGTTGCGGTTTACTCTATTTGGAGAGAAAGGAACAATATAATATTTGGGAGCCCTCATAAGACTAGCATAGTCGTTACCCGTTCCATTATTGATACTATTCGTAGTAGGGTCTTATCTATCAACTTGAAGGATAGGCCTCATGTTGCTTTAAAGTGGTAATTTCTATTAGTTGATTTGTTTGCCTTGTGTTTTTGTTTGTTTGAGCCCTTGTTTAGCTCTTGCTTCTTGTTTTGCTCATGTATTTGAGCTAGTTTGAGCTTTTGTTTTTGCTCTTGTTTTTCCTGGGGGTATGCCCCTTGTATTTTGTACATTCTTTCTCTCTTTCTATGATACTATTTATTTACCAAAAAAAAAAATATTAATGCAGCCATTGCTCCTTTTATTACACCAAGTATGGAGAAAACCCGAGAAACGAAGGTCATCTAACTTTGCAGCCTGAAGATAATTATCAAACTCCACCATAGCTACCGAAATTCCGAAAGAACCCCCAACCGATTCTTGCACCTTCCTAGAGACATTGAAGTCCCCAACAACAATCAAAGGAATACCACCATGCTGGGTAAAACTCATACTATCCCAAAGAGTTCTTCTAGCTCTATCATCATTAGAACCATAAACAAAGGAAATTTTAAACCAATAATTACTTTCCAATATACAAGCTTGACAATGAATGATCTGATCTGTTTCACTAATTTTGTTAATATTGAAAATCCTAGGATCCTATCCAACCCAAATTCTACCAAGACCACGACTATTGTAATTGTCTAACATATCCCACTCTTTAAAAACTGAATTGACAAAAAGAGGTTTATTGATCCATCTCACTCTTGTTTCAACTAAACAAACTAGACTTAGCTTGCATTGAAACAACATCCTTTTAACTTCTAATTGTTTAGGGGAGGCATTTAGACCCTTAATATTCCAACAAGCAAAATTAATCATTGATAGATAGAGAAGACTCCACCTTAGCTTGAGAGCTACTATCCATGCCTTTCTTAGAAGCTTTTGACAACCGTTTCTTCTTTTTCTTCTTCTTACTAGAAGTTTCAGAGGGGCTGAATAGCCCAATAATAGGGAACCCATGATATTTTCTTCAATAAATGTGAATCATTGCTTTGTTCGCAATCCATGTCATATTTTTGTTCAAACATGCATTTTTGGACTAGGAGATATACTTAGGAAGTACTTTTTGAATGACCTATAGTTATCTTCATGACATGATGATTCTTTAAATAACATGCTCAAAATGAAAAAGCATAAAATTCAAGTGACATGCTCACTTTGTTGATTGTATCTTGTTGTGTGTTTGTGTCTTGTAATTCACTTCCCAAATATGTTCGGAAACGTCTGCGCTTGCACGATAGGGTGCTTGGTTTTACGCGAAGACCGCTATCTAAGATTACCTTGGCTTCTCCTTGGTTTCATTACTTTTGGTGAATCGGCAGTTATGGTCTACAGCCCTAGCTGCCGAATGGAACCGCTGTTTTGGGCCAAAGGACTCCGGTCTAATTCAACAGTTTTGATCGCAGCCCCGACCATCAATTCAAAACCACCAATCATACCTGATTGATTTAATCTCTCAGATTGATTCTGCGGTTAGATCGGCAATTTCAAAACCGCCGAATGAAATCACTGTTGCTCCCTTGTTTCTCTCGGGACCAATTCGGCGGTTGTGATTGGCGGTCTGGCCGCTAAATGAAATCACCAATCGTGCGTTTCAGGGGCAAACTTGTCTTTTCACACGCATTGTTCTTGATGCCTATATATATACCATCTTTTCTGTTTCTAAACTTAGTTTTTTGACTCCTTAGAACCCTAAATTTAAAAGAGAGACATTTAAGAGAAATTCCATCAAGAACTCACCTTTAAACACTAAAAGCTTTCCTTTTTATTCATGAAGATCATCTAGGATCATCCATGCATAGTTTTGCCAACTTGCTTGGTAAGATTTTGACTAACTTCATCTAATTTTAGTTTCTTTCTTGTCAAGCCATCTCTTTATTTACTTGTATGTTTTAAGTTCACATGCTAGATACAAGATAGAGATTGTTTGTGATGAATATGATTGAGTGTTGTATTGTGATAGATATCTAGGTTTTGTGTAATCTTGATTAGCTAAACTTTATGATATGTCATTTAGCTTTTAATATCTAGGATTGATATCATTGATATGTCATCATCCTAGATAAGCATATAGAGTTACCTAGCTCTTGTTGCATTTTGAGCATTTCACATATTCACATAGATTGCGTTCTCTTCATTGAGAACCAAGTCTTGTGTTGCTTCTGGGATTAGGTTACGTAAATCACAAGCATTAGGACTAGGTTCACTCATACCGGGATTAGGTAGGTGTGTGATTATATACCAGGATTAGGTTGCAATCTTTATCACATTTAGTGGATTCGAGGTTCGAGTGTGGCTTACTTATTAGCCCGTGGTTTTTCCTGTGAGGGTTTCCACATAAATATCAAGTGTTATTTAATTTCTGCACCATATTACACTCGCTATATTTTTATTGACTATTAGGGGTATTTTTGTAATCTTGACCATACACGAAAATTGGGTAATATTTGTTAAAATATATTCAACCCCCCTCTAGATTAATATTAGATCACACCGTAATTTGTTTCAATTGGTATCAGAGCGGGTTCCTAGATATACTAAGGTGATCCTTGCTCATTTTGGTGTGTTTTGCATTTGTGTGATTTTTTTTCATCCATACATTTTGCATACATTTCATTTCATTCATTATACACAATGAGTGGAAACGGTGGCAACAACAATAGAGCTTCTAGCACTCTACCTCCTCTTCTCACCGGCTTCAATTATTCCTCATGGAAAGGAAAGATGGAATCCCACATATGTCAAATTCATGACCGTGCTTGGATGGCGGTTGAAGATGGATATTATCTACCTATGATGAAGTAGGGTGGAGGAGAAGAAGTTTTGAAGCCTAAGGCGCAATAGAACGCACAAGAGTTTGAGGCTTCAAGATGGAATAAGAAGGCGATGCATGCGATCCTATGTGCAACGGATAAAAATCAATACAAGTTGATTCAAAACACTAGGATCGCTAAAGAGGCATGGGATATCTTAGAAGTTGAACTCGAGGGAACCGAAGTAGTGAAGGACTCCAAACTTCAAGTCCTCCAAACTCAATTTGAGTTGCTCAAGATGGAGGAAAATAAGTGCTTCAACGACTTTGAGATCAAGTTGATAGACATAGTCAACCAAAGTCATCAACTTGGTGATCCTTATTCGGATAGAAGGATCAAACAAAAGTTAATGAGATCTCTCCCCGATAGGTTTGAGACTAAGGTGACGGCTTTAGAAGAAAATCGTGGATATAAGGATATGAAGCCGAGCGAGGTTTTTGGAAGACTTCTCGCTTATGAGTCTAGGAAGGCTCATAGCTCCACTCCTCCTAAAAAGCAAAAAGGAATTGCTTTGAAAGCATCTAAGGATGAAAAGGAGGTAAAGAATGACTTGGACGAAGACATGGCCTTATTTGTGAAAAGATTCAATAAGGTTATGAAGTTCGGGATGAAGGGATTTGGCTTGAGAGGCCAAGACTTGAAGAAGAAAGGTCCCTTTAAGAAGTTTGAACCAAGGCAAGAGAGGACCGAAATGAAAGGGGTCCGTTCTTTTCAGTATGGCTGGATAGGTCACTTTGCTCCCGAATATGCTAATCACAACGAAAAGAAGACGGGAAAAGTTATGGCCGCCACTTGGAGTGGAAGTAGTGATGACTCCAATGAAGGAGATGAGTATTCAAATGATGAAGATATTATGGCTAACTTCTTAGCTTTTGCCTCCTCTCACAAGAGCAAAAGTGGTAGTGAAAAAGAGGAAAAGAGTCATAGGGAAAATGACTCAAGTGAAGATGACTCCGACTCTAACTCCTCAAATAGATATATGGAGAAAGAGGTTCTAGTTGAATACCTCAAGGAGTTTAAAAGCTTAGAGGTGAAAACCACGAAAAAAATTAAGATGCTGAGAGAAGAAAATCTTAAGCTTTCATCTCATAATGACCACTTAAGAGGACAAGTGGAAACACTTAAGAAGAAAGAAGATAAGCTAACAAAGGAGTTAGACTTATCTAGGAGGAATGAAGAAGGTTTGAAGAGGGAGCTTGATGAAGCTAAGAAATCAATGACAAGGATGGCATTTAGCACCGAAAAATTATATCACATACTTGGTGTTGGAAAGATTCCGTGTGACAAGAGAGGTCTCAGATTTGAAGATGGTAAGGAGACCTCCCCCTCTAAGAAGACCGTGTTTGTCAAAAGCTTGGGCAATAAAGAAGCTTCACCGGTGCACACTCCCAGGAAGAAGATAGATCTAGGACAATGTTCAAAGAGTGCACAAGTGAAGGTGGCACCAAGAAAGCAACCTCAAACAAACATTCCTCATCATTTGGCTCACAAAGGAATGGGACCAATCGTGCAAGTTCAACATTGGAAGCAAGATAGACCGGTTCAACAACAGAGATGGATTGAACCTACTCAACCACAAAGACAAGGGAAGGCTCCTATGCAAGCTCAAGGACATGGTATGATTCCTTATTTCATTCCTATATGTCATTTTTGTGGTTTTAATGGTCACATTAGACCAAATTGCTTTCGATATATTAAAATGTGTAGAACTAGAAACATGATTAAGAAGAGAAATAATAGAGCTAAGATACATGTTCCTAGGAATGATAATATTGATGTACATGATCCTAGGACATCTAGAGCCGATATACCAAAAATCACTAGGAAGAAAAATGTTTTACCTATATGGGTTAGAAAGAATGAAAATGTTTGCCATGTTGCTAAAATTGCCTTAAAGACAAATTTTCTAACTAGTGGTTACTTAGATAGTGGGTGCTCTAGGCACATGATGGGAAACAAGAGTTTCTTCGAGACTCTTGTTATGGAGGAAGGAGGATGTGTCACTTTTGGTGATGGATCCAAAAAGAGAGTCATAGGGAAAGAAACCATTTCTGTTACCAGATTACCCTCGTTATCCAATGCTTTATTTGTTGATTGATTGAAAGCCAATTTGATAAGTATTTCTCATCTAAGTGATGAAGGATATTCCGTCTTGTTTAGCAAAGATAATTGCTCAATCCTAAAGCCCAATGGACAAACCTTGTTGAAAGGTATGAGATCTATCAACAATTTCTATTGTCTTGAAGATAGAATAGTCTCAAACAATGTGTCCATGGATGAGCAAGTTGAGTCGTGGCATGAAAGACTTGGCCACATGAACTATCGGGATCTATGAATCCTAGGTAAGTTCGATTGTGTGCGTGACCTCCCTAAGCTTGGGATGAAAGCCATGGTGTTTGTGGATGTTGCCAACAAGGAAAACAAACTAAAAGCATGCACAAAAAGGGCAAGTATCTCTCCACCAAGGAACCCATAGAGCTTCTCCACATGGATCTTATGGGTCCTATGCAAACTAAGAGCTTAGGTGGAAAAAGATACATTTTTATTTGTGTAGATGATTTCTCTAGGTTCACATGGACATATTTTCTTAGAGAAAAATCCGAAACTTTTGACAAGTTTAAAATGCTTTGTACTAAAATTCAAAATTAAACGAATTCAAACATTAAAAGCATAAAACGGATTAGAAGTGACCACAGGAGGGAATTTGAGAATGCCATGTTTGAAACCTATTGTAATAGTGTTGGTATCTCCCATATGTTTTCGGCTCTAGAGTTGTTAAGAGGAATAATAGTGTCCTCCAAGAGATGGCCCGAGTGATGTTGGTTAGCAACAATGTGCCTAGGAACCTATGGGCTGAAGTAGTCAATACGGCTTGTGTTAGGATTATGCTCAATAGCAAGAGTGTAATGTTGTAGTTAGCAAGAGTGTAATATTGTAGTTGACAATCTTTTCATATTAATAAAGTGATTTCTGTTTGTTAACAAAATCTTATAGCATTTATTATTATAATTGTCAAAGTAAATAATCATAAGGTCAAAAGACTATGAGAAAAGAAGAATTATTCGTACATCTGGATATGTATAAGGTAACACAATTCTTTAGTTAGTCTTGAATAACGTTCACAACTTAAGTTAAAGGTTGGGCACCTTTATCTTGTTAAAGTTGTAGAATTCTTTTACTAGCATTTGAGTGGGATCAAATGTGTTGTGATGAGTCTAAAATCATCGAAGGGTCTTCGAGTAAAAGAATCTAGTGCACTGGGTGCATTGAACTGGATCACAATGAAATACTTTTTTCTAGAATCGTCAATAGATAAAAGTCTTTTCATTATCAGGACAATCGGAGAGTCTATCTTAATCCTGAGATAAATGATGGACTTATGGTTGCAAGTGTTATCATTTGAGCTATCAATGAGTACGATTATATAGCATAGTCTATCCTCGATAGTTTGGTGGTATTCATTTGTTAATCGATAGAGGACTTCATTTATAGATATGGACATCGTGGCTCCATTTATTAAATGTGAGTAGAATATCATTATATGGATGCTTTGTGGTTTTGGATATTAAATCATAACGTTGAGTTTTCAATAGTGTTTATTGAAAGATGACTTCTGGACAAGTCATAATATATATCCAAGTTAAAGTGTGGTCATATGAGTAAATATGGTAACTTGAAGAGCTATAGGCGATTTATGAGCTCTTGGCGATTACTGATATTCTTCACGAGGATTCACTATCTCCTATATGATTGTCTAGGGTATGAATGAGAATCGTTAACTTATTCCATCTTTATTTAAGAGTGCAATTTTAGTTCTTTAGTGGAATGAACTAAAATTAATAGATTAAACCTAAGTGAATCATTTGTTGATTGTGATTGGGTTATATTTATTGGAGCTTAAATTTAGATAGGCTCACCAAGATCCCCAATCTGCACGGACTTGCATGAGTCACTTGATAGATTCTACCGGACTATTTGTGGGTCCATTTAGAATTGTACTTATATATTAAGAATATAATTTGTACATTATTTATCTAATGAGCTATTTAATTATATTAATATATTAATGAAAGACATGTGGGCTTGTTTCTTTTAGTAAGAATGTGTCTAGTTCACATGTGAGCTTTTTATTAAAGTCCAAATGGATTAAATAAAATATGAAAACAATATGTAGGCCCAAGTTTTAGTCATGGGCGGCAATGGCTATTTTTTAGCCTATTTTATTGTTTTATTTTATTATTTAATTAAATGGAAATTAATTAATATGTTAATTAATTATTTAATTAAAAATCAAATCTTTTTCTGATTAGGAAATATGTTTCCTAGTAGTATACTACTATTAGTATTAGATTAAATATAAATGACTTTATTTGTTTAGTCAAATTAGGAAGTCTTTTATATGGTCACAAATACACTAAAGAGTTGGATTAATGTTTGAATTCTAAGAAGTCTTTTGTGGAAACACAAATCCTATTTGGAAAAGGACTTTGGTGATCACCTTGTTGGACAAGGTAAGAATTCGGCCACCCTAAATAAACTAGGGCAAAAATTCGGTCCCTATATATGTCTAGGGATGATTTTCGGCCAGACCTAGTTTTTTCCTTGAAGAATTAATTTTCTTTTGCAAAAGTGGAAAACTAAAAATCCTAGTCTTAGAATAGTGATAATTTCGGCCAAGAGGGTTTTGTGAGAAAAGATTTGTTCTTGTTTCGATAGTGTACTAGTGATCTTAACATCAAGAGATGTTGTACACACTTTCGAATTAGGTTCACGCGAATTTCAATCTTACGATTGTGAATTCAAAAGTGACCGGAACATTCTTAGCAACCTTTTGGACTTTGTAGCGACTAACATAATCAAAAAAGTTTTTGTTGTCTATTCTCAGGTTCACAATTCAAAGAAGGGAGACCATACTCCTAGGTGATTCACGTTCGTGATCGGTTTTGGAAGATCTTGCGGATTACCATCGACACATAGTCAATCGGATCATGTGACAAAGGTATGATATCTTTTCGTATATATGTTTAATTAATTAAAGGGTTAAGGTTCAAACTTGGAAAAATTTTAAAATATACTAAACTTCTTTAAGTCTCGCTTCCGCAGCGTGCAAACGTTTTTCCCTACAGCTTGATATATAGGAAATTGAGTTTTCCTAAGGCCCGGAACTAGAAATACCTCCTATGAGTTATGAAAAGGTAGAAAGCCAAATGTTAGCTACTTTCACTCTTTTAGATGCAAATGCTACATTTTAAATTACCGTGATCAACTTGGAAAATTTGATGCTAAGAGTGATGATGGTATCTTTATTGGCTATGTCTTAAATAGTAGAGCCTATAGAGTTTTCTGTAGGGAAAAATACCGTAGTACACGCAGCGGAAGCGAGTCTAAAAATAGATTTAGTAACTTTAAAAATTTTTCCTTTTTATGAACCTTAACTCTTTAATTAATTAAACATATATATAATCAACAAAAAGAAGAATACCTTTTGTCACGTGATCCGATTGACTTACGTCGATGGTAATCCGCAAGATCTTCAATCCTAGCACGAATGTGAATCACCTAGGAGCGTGGTCTCCCTTTTTCTTTGAATTGCAAACCAGAGAATGGACAAACAGACTTTTCTTTTCTTTTGTTAGTCACAAAACAATCAAAAGAAGACTAAGATTATTCCGATCACTTTTGAGTTCTAAATCTAATGATTGAAACTCACGTGAACCTAAATCGATGTTGTACACACAAGCTTATTGATGAACAAGCAATTAGTGTACCATCAAAGAATAATCTATTCACTCCTTTTTGTTTTTAGTAGACTAAAATCCTTTCTATGAATTGAGAAGAAGAAGAAAATTGAATCAGGCACCACACACCCATTGGCCGAATTCTCTTCCTCTTTTTCTTTTTGGGTGGCCGAAAATCCTCTTCCTAAAAGGACTAGGGTTGCCGCAAATCACACTCCTAAAATATAGGAGTTTTAGTTGCACCCTAATTCACTTCTAGTTTTAAGACTTCAAACCCTAATCCAACTCATAGATATTTTTATTCTTTTATTTGACTAAATAAAAAGACTTCTTATTTGATTAAATAAATAAAATTAATTATTTATTTTCTTATCAAACAAGTCTTTTAATTTTAGTATACTACTACAAATAGTATAACTCTAGGAATCATATTTCCTAATTAGAAAAGATTTGTTTCTTAATTAAACAATTAATTAATAAATCAATTAATTCTTATTTAATTAAAACAATGAAACAAAATAATATAATAGGTTAAAAAGCACCTTGCCGCCCCACTCATACAAATGGGCCATATATTATTTTCTTATTTCATTTAATCCATTGGACTTTAAATAAAAAGCCCACATGTGAACCAGACCCATTCTTACTAAAAGAAACAAGCCCACATGCCTTTCATTAATATATTGATATAATTGAGCAGCCCATTAAATAAATAATGTGCAAATTATATTCTTAATATATTAAATGCAATTCTAAATGGACCCATAAATTGGTCCGGTAGAATATATCAAGTGATCCATACAAGTCCGTGTGGATTGGGGATCTTGGCGGGCTATCTAAATTTAAACTTCAATAGACATAACCTAATCACAATCAACAAATGATTCACTTAGGTCTGATCCATTAATTTTAACTCATTCCACTAAAGAGCTAAAATTGAACTCTTAAATAAAGACAGAAAAGGAAGATGTTCCTCATTCATACCCTAGACAATCATGTTGGAGATAGTGTATCCTCGTGATTAATATCAGTAATCACCAAGAGTTCATAGACCGCCTATAACTCTCCAAGTTACCATATTTACTCATATGACCACGTTTTGAACTTGGATATTTTGACTTGTCCATAAGCCATGTTTTCAATAGACACTATCGAAAACTCAACGTTGAGATTTAATATCCAATTACCTCAAAACATCCATATGATGATATTATACTCTCATTTAATAAATGGAGCCACGATGTCCATATCTATAAATGAAGTCCTCTATCGATTAACAAATGAATATCACCAAACTATCGAGGATAGACTATGCGATATAATCGTACTCATTGATAACTCAAATGATATCACTTGCAACCATAAGTCCATCATTTATCTCAGGATTAAGATAAACTCTCCGATTGTCCTGATAATGAAAAGACTTTTATCTACTAACGGTTATAGATAAAGTATTTCATTGTGATCCAGTTCAATGCACCCAGTGCACTAGATTCTTTTGCTCGAAGACACTCCGAAGATTTTAGACTCATCATATCTCATTTGATCCCACTCAAATGCTAGCAAAAGAATTCTACAACTTTAACAAGATAAAGGTGCCCAACCTTTAACTTAAGTTGTGAACAATATTCAAGACTAACTAAAGAATTGTATCTACCACATACATATCCAGATGTAGGAACAATTCTTCTTTTCTCATAGTCTTTAGACCTTATGATTATTTACTTTGACAATTATAATATTAAACTATAAATGCTATAAGATTTGTTTAAACCAGAAATCACTTTATTAATATGAAAAAGATTGTTAATTACAATATTACACTCTTGCTATTGAGCATAATCCTAACAATCTCCCACTTGCGCTATAGCAAATGTGTCATATCTCTCAAGCCCATGTTCTCTAGATGCCCATCGAAACTCTTCTGAGGTAGAGCCTTTGTGAAGGGATCTGCTAGATTTTCTGCTGACGCGATTTTGGTAATCGTCACGTCACCTCTTTGAACAATCTCCCTTAAAAGATGATACTTTCTTTCAATGTGTTTACCTCTCTTGTGACTTCTTGGTTCTTTCGAATTAGCCACTGCTCCACTGTTGTCACAGTAGATAGTGATCTACTTATTCGCACTAGGAACCACTTCCAAGTCAATCAAGAATTGGCGGAGCCAAACAGTCTCTTTGGCAGCCTCGCATGCAGCAACATACTCAGCTTCCATGGTCGAATCAGCAATACAAGATTGCTTGATACTCCTCCATATAACTGCTCCTCCTCCAATAGTAAACACAGCCCCTGATGTGGATTTTCTGGAGTCAGAATCTGATTGGAAATTAGAATTTGTATACCCAACGGGAATTAAATCCCCTCCAGAGTATACAAGCATATTATCTCTCATTCTCTTAAGATACTTGAAAATATGCTAGACTGCCGTCCAGTGATCAGGACCAGGTTTCGATTGAAACCTGCTAACTATGCCAATAGCAAAACAAATATCTGGTCTAGTACAGTGTTAGGATTATGCTCAATAGCAAGAGTGTAATAGTGTAATTAACAATCTTATTCATATTAATAAAGTGATTTCTGGTTTAAACAAATCTTATAGCATTTATAGTTTAATAATTGTTAAAGTAAATAATCATGAGGTCTAAAGACTATGAGAAAAGAAGAATTGTTCATAAATCTGGATATGTATGTGGTAGACACAATTCTTTAGTTAGTCTTGAATATCGTTCACAACTTAAGTTAAAGGTTGGGCACCTTTATCTTGTTAAAGTTGTAGAATTCTTTTGCTAGCATTTGAGTGGGATCAAATGAGATATGATGAGTCTAAAATCATCGGAGTGTCTTCGAGCAAAAGGATCTAGTGCACTGGGTGCATTGAACAGGATCACAATGAAATACTTTATCTATAACCGTCAGTAGATAAAAGTAATTTCATTATCAGGACAATCGGAGAGTCTATCTTAATCCTGAGATAAATGATGGACTTATGGTTGCAGGTGATATCATTTGAGCTATCAATGAGTACGATTATATCGCATAGTCTATCCTCGATAGTTTGGTGATATTCATTTGTTAATCGATAGAGGACTTCATTTATAGATATGGACATCGTGGCTCCATTTATTAAATGAGAGTATAATATCATCATATGGATGTTTTGAGGTAATTGGATATTAAATCTCAACGTTGAGTTTTCAATAGTGTCTATTGAAAACATGGCTTCTGGACAAGTCAAAATATCCAAGTTCAAAATGTGGTCATATGAGTAAATATGGTAACTTGGAGAGTTATAGGCGGTCTATGAACTCTTGGCGATTACTGATATTAATCACGAGGATACACTATCTCCAATATGATTGTCTAGGGTATGAATGAGGAAGCATCTTCCTTTTCTGTCTTTATTTAAGAGTTCAATTTTAGCTCTTTAGTGGAATGAGCTAAAATTAATGGATCGGACCTAAGTGAATCATTAGTTGATTGTGATTAGGTTATGTCGATTGGAGCTTAAATTTAGATAGCCCGCCAAGATCCCCAATCCACACGGACTTGCATGGATCACTTGATATATTCTACCGGACCAATTTAGGGTCCATCTAGAATTGCAATTTAATATATTAAGAATATAATTTGCACATTATTTATGTAATGGGCTGCACAATTATATTTATATATTAATGGATGACATGTGGGCTTGTTTCTTTTAGTAAGATTGGGTCTAGTTCACATGTGGGCCTTTTAATTAAAGTCCTATGGATTAAATGAAATAGGAAAAATAATATTTGGCCCATTACTAATATGGGGCGGCAAGGTTAAATAATAACCTAAAATATTATTTTGTTTTCATTATTTAATTAAATAAGAATTAATTAATTCATTAATTAATTATTTAATTAAGATACAAATCTTTTCTTATTAGGAAATATATTTCCTAAAGGTATACTATTGGTAGTAGTATAATTAAATAGAAAGACTTGTTTGACAAGGAAATAAATAATTAGTTTTATTTATTCAAACAGGAAGTCTTTTTATTTTAGTCAAATATGAGAATAAAAGATTTATGAGTTTGATTAGGTTTGGGAAATCTTTTCTAAATAGGAATTAGGGTGCAATTCAAACTAGTTAACTTGTTTTGGAAATTGCGGCAACCCTAATGCATCAAGGAAGAGAATTCGGCCAACCCTAAAGCTAAAAAAGAAAGGAGAAAAATTTGGGCCATATATATATGCACATATATTATTTTCGGCCAGCCCTAAGGCTTAGTGCAGAAAATTATTTTTCTTCTTCTTCTTAACTCATAGATAGAGATTTTATTCTACTAAAACAAAAGAAAAAGGAACATAGATTATTCTTTGATGGTGTACTACTTGCTTGATCATTGATAAGTTTGTGTATACAACATCGATTAAGGTTCACGCGAGTTTCGATCATTAGATTGAGAACTCAAAAGTGACCGGAATAATCTTAGGTTTCTTTTGATTGTTTTTGTGACTAACGATCAAGAAAGAAAAGTTTGTTTAATCCCATCACAGGTTTGCAATTCAAAGAGAAGGGAGACCACGCTCCTAGGTGATCCACGTTCGTGCTAGGATTGAAGATCTTGCGGATTACCATCGACGCAAGTCAATCGGATCACGCGACAAGAGGTATTAAATTTTATTACTTTGTTATATATATTTAATTAATCAAAAGGGTTTAAGGTTCATAATTGGAAAAATTTTAAAAGCTATCCGAAAACTATTTTTTAGTCTCGCTTCCGCTGCGGGTACTACGGTATTTTTCCCTACAATTGGTATCAGAGCTTAGGTTGAACCCTTTTAATTAATTAACGTATATATACGTGGATCGATTTCTTTTTATTGTGATTATGCATGTTTTAGAAAGAGATGGCACTCTAGGTATTCGCATATATTATTACATGTGATGTATGGATTAATATATGTTTTTATGTGGATTGTTATTGCTCGATTTTGGCTCTAGATTTTCAATGTATTTTTGGTTTCGGAATTGTAACAAGAAGGGTGGTCTATCATCGCCATAATTCCTTCTTGGTAGTTGCTAGTATTTTTTTTTTATGTATTAAATAAGCTGCAGTTTTTTTTTATTGTATTAAAAATTTTTCTGCAGTATTTTTTTTTTTTGTGTGCAGTATTTTACTGCTGTGATTAAAAAAAATAAAAAAAAATTTCTGCAGTATTTTATTTTGTTTAAATTAAATTGTAACACATCCTATATCGAAGAATTGAAGACGTGAAGCAAACTGGAACCGAGAACGAGCACCGTGCGCACCCTAGGAGTGGATTGGGCCGCACAATGCAAGCCCAAAGCTTGGTGGGCTGCGCATGGCAGCCATGCAAAGCCTTATGGGCTGCGCATGGCAGCCCCTTTGAGAGGTGGTGGGCCGTGAAGTCCCGAGGAGGGAGGCCGGAGGATGGGCTTATGGTGATGGGCCACTCGAAGATCTTGTATTCCTATATCAAATGTAATTTACTTGTTTTTCTAGGATGGGCCAAAATTGTTGCTATTTAATTTATGCTTAAATATTACAATATTTGTTGTTGTATGATAACATGACATATAGAATAGGAGTGCCACTCATATATCTCTTTTGGTATGAACATGCATTGAATGATTTAGGTATCTAAATTGGCATCTAGATAACTTGGTAAATCATTCTATGGGATTTAATCACACGCCTTAAATAATTGAGTGGGAGAAGGTGTTTTTGTAACACCTATGGCTTCCAAGATTAGTTGAGCTTAATTATTTTATGGTAATTCCCCAAAGGGACATCCATAAATGGAATTAAGCAATATACTTCCTTACAAGGATAGACTAGACAATGGACTCAACGAGATCTACTCCCAAAGGAGGGATTTTCGTTAGAGAAAATTGAGGGTCGATATCTTGGTGACACACTCAATGTAATTTTATTGATATCCTCCAAAGAGTTCTTGTCAGTAAAATTGCAAGGCTAAAATTGAAAACGCTGGTTGTTATGTTAACAATTAGGTGGGACCTAGTCTAACTAGTAAATGGTGCGAACTCCCAAAGGAGGCGTAACATTTATGGGTGTTAGATCACCGTTGAATTTTATGATTGAGTTATTCATTTAATTCAAGATAAATATTTAAAAGAGCTTTTTAATGATTATTTACTTATATATGTTTTGTTTTCATTCAGAAATCATGACCCCATCACTTATGAACATCCTGAAAGATAACACCTTAACTGGAGATAACTATGTAACATGGAAAAGGAAAATTGGGTTGTTGCTGCAAAGTGAAAAACATAAGTTTGTTCTAACCACTCCTAAACCACCTGCTCCTACAATTGAATCAAGCATTGTGCAAAGAGATGAGTATGAGCAGTGGAAGACTTCAGATGATATGGCCAAATGTTATATTATGGCCACTATCTCCGACGTGTTGCAACAGCAGCATGAAGGAATGGAGTCTGATGCTGATATAATGATGTCTCTAGAGGAGATGTTTGCTATGAAGTTCAGGACGACTAAGAGAGAGGCAGTGACTGCTTTTATGAATCTTAGGATGAAACCTGGACAGGCTGTGAAAGATCACATGATGAAAGTCATAGCACATCTCAACATTGCTGAACTGCATGGCGCTGAGATAGATGGTGAGACAAAGATTGATATGGTTGTCAATTCATTGTCAGATTCCTTTGATCAGTTCAAATTGGACTACACTTTGAACAAAAAGGAATACACCTTACAGAGCCTGATGCAAGATGTTCAAAGTGCTGAAAAGATCCTTGTGAAAGGCAAAGGTCAAGAGATTCATGTGGTTGGTAAAGTTGCTACTGTTAAGACCCGTCAAAAGGTCAAGAAACAACAGAAGAAAAAGCAACTTGGGCCTGCCAAGAAGGACACCAAGAAAGTAACCAAGATCAAAGGGAAATGCTTCCTTTGTGGTGAAAAGGGACATTGGAAGAGAAATTGCCCAAAGTCCCAGAACAAGAAGGAAGAAGGTAATTTGAATTATCTTGAAACATGTTTTTTGGCTGATTCTACAGATTCTTGGATCATAGACTCAGGAGCCACTAATCATGTTTGTTATTCCTTGCAGGGGTTCCAAGAAAGGAGAAGGCTGAATAAGAATGAGATCAATTTGCGCTTGGGCAACGGAACGTTAGTGTCTGCAAGTGCAGTGGGAGATATTAGAGTTTGTTTGGATTCTAGAAGGCATTTAGATTTAATAGACGTTTATTATGTACCTCAATTCAAGAGGAATTTAATTTCAGTTTCTTGTTTGAATAAATTTGGATATTCGGTTACTTTTAATAAAGTTTTTATTATTAGTAAGAATGACAAAGTTATTTGCAAAGGTACATTGGAAAACGGTCTATACTTCTTGCATAGAAATATCTCTCACTCGTTAGACACAGAAATAACGGAACCTGATCATAAAAGAGTTAAATTATCAAAAGATGAAACCTACCTTTGGCATTTACGCTTAGGTCATATTAACCTTAATAGGATTAAAAGATTGGTAAGTGACGGACCTTTGAGTGACTTAAAGGTTGATGATCTACCAACTTGTGAATCTTGTTTGGAAGGTAAAATGACCAAAAGGACGTTCTCTGCCAAAGGTGCCAGAGCCACTGAATGTTTAGGATTGATACACACTGATGTATGTGGACCTATGAGCATTCAAGCTAGAGGTGGATATGAGTACTTCATCACTTTCACAGATGATTACTCAAGATTTGGATATGTGTATCTCATGCGACATAAGTCGGATGCTTTTGACATGTTCAAAGCATTTAAAGCTGAAGTGGAAAATCAGCTTGAGAAACACATAAAAATCTTGAGATCTGATCGTGGTGGAGAATATCTATCTGGGGAGTTTCAGCAATATCTTATTGAAAATGGGATAGTTTCTCAGTTTTCTGCACCTGGTACACCTCAACAAAATGGGGTAGCAGAAAGGAGAAATAGAACTCTTTTGGATATGGTTAGGTCTATGTTGAGTTATTCAACACTTCTTATTTCTTTCTGGGGATATACTTTACAAACTGCACTATACATTCTAAACCGAGTACCATCTAAGTCTGTTCCTCAAACACCGCATGAGTTGTGGACTGGGCGCAAGCCTAGTTTACAACACTTAAGGATATTTGGATGTCCTGCGCACGTGTTAAAAGGAAAGACAGAAAAGATGGAGTCCCGTTCAGAAACATGTATATTTGTAGGGTATCCGAAAGAAACTAAAGGATATTATTTTTATAGTCCTTCAGATCTTAAAGTATTTGTTTCGACAAATGCTAAATTTCTGGATAAGGACTATATGAATGATTTTGTGCCTAAAAGTAGAATTGTCCTGAATGAGATGTCAGGAGATACAATTCCACGAGAGGTTACACAACCTAACCCAATTGTAAGTTCCGATCCAACACAAGATCAACAACCTACCATTCCTCGTCGTAGTGGGAGGGTTAGAACATAACCCGAAAGATACATCGGTCTGGGAGAATCTGTAGAGAATCTCCCGGACGACGATGATCCCTATACATACAAGGAAGCTATGGAGGATGTTGATAGTCGCCATTGGCAAAAGGCAATGCAATCCGAGATTGAATCTATGTTCAATAACAAAGTCTGGTCCCTTGTAGACTTGCCTAAAGGGATAAAACCCATTGGGTGCAAGTGGGTATACAAGAGGAAAAGAGGTATGGATGGAAAGGTGGAAACCTTTAAAGCTAGATTGGTAGCTAAAGGGTATACACAGAAAGAAGGTATCGATTACGAGGAAACCTTCTCTCCTGTGGCCATGCTTAAATCCATTAGGATACTCTTATCCATTGCAGCATCTTTAGATCTAGAGATTTGGCAAATGGATGTCAAGACAGCTTTCCTTAATGGAAGTCTTGACGAAAGCATCTACATGATGCAACCAGAGGGATTCATTGAAAAGGGCCAAATGGACAAGGTATGCAAGTTGCAGAAATCCATATATGGATTAAAGCAAGCATCCAGATCCTGGAACATAAGGTTCGATCAAGTTGTCAAAGGTTTTGGATTTATTCAGAATCTTGACGAACCTTGTGTATACAAGAGGATTAAGGGCGACAAGTTGGTTTTCCTGATTCTTTATGTTGATGATATACTACTCATCGGAAACGATGTAGGTGTATTGACATCAGTAAAAGAATGGTTAGCAAAACAATTTGATATGAAGGACTTAGGAGAAGCAAGTTTTATTCTAGGTATCCAAGTTATAAGGGATAGAAAGAATAGAACGATTGCATTATCCCAAGCTTCATACATAGACAAAATCTTGTCTAGGTTTTCCATGCAGGATTCCAAGAAAGGTATGTTACCTTTCAGACATGGAATCAAGCTTTCTAAGGAACAAGTTCCTAAGAATGAGCATGAAGAGCAGTTCATGAGTAGAGTTCCATATGCCTCGGCAGTTGGAAGTCTCATGTATGCAATGCTCTGCACTAGACCAGATATTTGTTTTTCTGTTGGCATAGTTAGCAGGTTTCAATCGAAACCTGATCCTGATCACTGGACGGCAGTCAAGCATATTTTCAAGTATCTCAAGAGAACGAGAGATAATATGCTTGTATACTCTGGAGGGGATTTGATTCCCGTTGGGTATACAGATTCTGATTTTCAATCAGATTCTGACTCCAGAAAATCCACATCAGGGGCTGTGTTTACTATTGGAGGAGGAGCAGTTATATGGAGGAGTATCAAGCAATCTTGTATTGCTGATTCCACCATGGAAGCTGAGTATGTTGCTGCATGCGAGGCTGCCAAAGAGGCTGTTTGGCTCCGCCAATTCTTGATTGACTTGGAAGTGGTTCCTAGTGCGAATAAGCAGATCACTATCTACTGTGACAACAGTGGAGCAGTGGCTAATTCGAAAGAACCAAGAAGTCACAAGAGGGGTAAACACATAGAAAGGAAATATCATCTTTTAAGGGAGATTGTTCAAAGAGGTGACGTGACGATTACCAAAATCGCGTCAGCGGAAAATCTAGCAGATCCCTTCACAAAGGCTCTACCTCAGAAGAGTTTCGATGGGCACCTAGAGAATATGGGCTTGAGAGATATGACACATTTGCTATAGCGCAAGTGGGAGATTGTTAGGATTATGCTCAATAGCAAGAGTGTAATAGTGTAATTAACAATCTTATTCATATTAATAAAGTGATTTCTGGTTTAAACAAATCTTATAGCATTTATAGTTTAATAATTGTTAAAGTAAATAATCATAAGGTCTAAAGACTATGAGAAAAGAAGAATTGTTCATACATCTGGATATGTATGTGGTAGACACAATTCTTTAGTTAGTCTTGAATATCATTCACAACTTAAGTTAAAGGTTGGGCACCTTTATCTTGTTAAAGTTGTAGAATTCTTTTGCTAGCATTTGAGTGGGATCAAATGAGATATGATGAGTCTAAAATCATCAGAGTGTCTTCGAGCAAAAGGATCTAGTGCACTGGGTGCATTGAACAGGATCACAATGAAATACTTTATCTATAACCGTCAGTAGATAAAAGTAATTTCATTATCAGGACAATCGGAGAGTCTATCTTAATCCTGAGATAAATGATGGACTTATGGTTGCAGGTGATATCATTTGAGCTATCAATGAGTACGATTATATCGCATAGTCTATCCTCGATAGTTTGGTGATATTCATTTGTTAATCGATAGAGGACTTCATTTATAGATATGGACATCGTGGCTCCATTTATTAAATGAGAGTATAATATCATCATATGGATGTTTTGAGGTAATTGGATATTAAATCTCAACGTTGAGTTTTCAATAGTGTCTATTGAAAACATGGCTTCTGGACAAGTCAAAATATCCAAGTTCAAAATGTGGTCATATGAGTAAATATGGTAACTTGAAGAGTTATAGGCGGTCTATGAACTCTTGGCGATTACTGATATTAATCACGAGGATACACTATCTCCAATATGATTGTCTAGGGTATGAATGAGGAAGCATCTTCCTTTTCTGTCTTTATTTAAGAGTTCAATTTTAGCTCTTTAGTGGAATGAGCTAAAATTAATTGATCGGACCTAAGTGAATCATTAGTTGATTGTGATTAGGTTATGTCGATTGGAGCTTAAATTTAGATAGCCCGCCAAGATCCCCAATCCACACGGACTTGCATGGATCACTTGATATATTCTACCGGACCAATTTAGGGTCCATCTAGAATTGCAATTTAATATATTAAGAATATAATTTGCACATTATTTATGTAATGGGCTGCACAATTATATTTATATATTAATGGATGACATGTGGGCTTGTTTCTTTTAGTAAGATTGGGTCTAGTTCACATGTGGGCCTTTTAATTAAAGTCATATGGATTAAATGAAATAGGAAAAATAATATTTGGCCCATTACTAATATGGGGCGGCAAGGTTAAATAATAACCTAAAATATTATTTTGTTTTCATTATTTAATTAAATAAGAATTAATTAATTCATTAATTAATTATTTAATTAAGATACAAATCTTTTCTTATTAGGAAATATATTCCTAAAGGTATACTATTGGTAGTAGTATAATTAAATAGAAAGACTTGTTTGACAAGGAAATAAATAATTAGTTTTATTCAAACAGGAAGTCTTTTTATTTTAGTCAAATATGAGAATAAAAGATTTATGAGTTTGATTAGGTTTGGGAAATCTTTTCTAAATAGGAATTAGGGTGCAATTCAAACTAGTTAACTTGTTTTGGAAATTGCGGCAACCCTAATGCATCAAGGAAGAGAATTCGGCCAACCCTAAAGCTAAAAAAGAAAGGAGAAAAATTTGGGCCATATATATATGCACATATATTATTTTCGGCCAGCCCTAAGGCTTAGTGCAGAAAATTATTTTTCTTCTTCTTCTTAACTCATAGATAGAGATTTTATTCTACTAAAACAAAAGAAAAAGGAACATAGATTATTCTTTGATGGTGTACTACTTGCTTGATCATTGATAAGCTTGTGTATACAACATCGATTAAGGTTCACGCGAGTTTCGATCATTAGATTGAGAACTCAAAAGTGACCGGAATAATCTTAGGTTTCTTTTGATTGTTTTTGTGACTAACGATCAAGAAAGAAAAGTTTGTTTAATCCCATCACAGGTTTGCAATTCAAAGAGAAGGGAGACCACGCTCCTAGGTGATCCACGTTCGTGCTAGGATTGAAGATCTTGCGGATTACCATCGACGCAAGTCAATCGGATCACGCGACAAGAGGTATTAAATTTTATTACTTTGTTATATATATTTAATTAATCAAAAGGGTTTAAGGTTCATAATTGGAAAAATTTTAAAAGCTATCCGAAAACTATTTTTTAGTCTCGCTTCCGCTGCGGGTACTACGGTATTTTTCCCTACATACAGAGCATTGCATACATGAGACTTCCAACTGCCGAGGCATATGGAACTCTACTCATGAATTGCTCTTCATGCTCATTCTTAGGAACTTGTTCCTTAGAAAGCTTGATTCCATGTCTGAAAGGTAACATACCTTTCTTGGAATCCTGCATGGAAAACCTAGACAAGATCTTGTCTATGTATGAAGCTTGGGATAATGCAATCGTTCTATTCTTTCTATCCCTTATTACTTGGATACCTAGAATAAAACTTGCTTCTCCTAAGTCCTTCATATCAAATTGTTTTGCTAACCATTCTTTTACTGATGTCAATACACCTACATCATTTCCGATGAGTAGTATATCATCAACATAATGAATCAGGAAAACCAACTTGTCGCCCTTAATCCTTTTGTATACACAAGGTTCGTCAAGATTCTGAATAAATCCAAAACCTTTGACAGCTTGATCGAACCTTATGTTCCAGGATCTGGATGCTTGCTTTAATCCATATATGGATTTCTGCAACTTGCATACCTTTTCCATTTGGCCCTTTTCAATGAATCCCTCTGGTTGCATCATATAGATGATTTCGTCAAGACTTCCATTAAGGAAAGCTGTCTTGACGTCCATTTGCCAAATTTCTAGATCTAAAGATGCTGCAATGGACAAGAGTATCCTAATGGATTTAAGCATGGCCACAGGAGAGAAGGTTTCCTCGTAATCGATACCTTCTTTCTGTGTATACCCTTTAGCTACCAATTTAGCTTTAAAGGTTTCCACCTTTCCATCCATACCTTTTTTCCTCTTGTATACCCACTTGCACCCAATGGGTTTTATCCCTTTAGGCAAGTCTACAAGGGACCAGACTTTGTTATCGAACATAGATTCAATCTCAGATTGCATTGCCTTTTGCCAATGGCGACTATCAACATCCTCCATAGCTTCCTTTTACGTGTAGGGATCATCTTCGTCCGAGAGATTCTCCACTGATTCTCCCAGACCGATGTATCTTTCGGGTTGTGTTCTAACCATCCCACTACGACGAGGAATGGTAGGTTGTTGATCTTGTGTTGGATCGGAACTTACAATTGGGTTTGGTTGTGTAACCTCTCGTGGAATTGTATCTCCTGACATCTCATTCAGGACAATTCTACTTCTAGGCACAAAATCATTCATATATTCCTTTTCCAGAAATTTAGCATTTGTCAAAACAAATACTTTAAGATCTGAAGGACTATAAAAATAATATCCTTTAGTTTCTTTTGGATACCCTACAAATATACATGTTTCCGAACGGGACTCCATCTTTTCTGTCTTTCCTTTTAACACATGCGCAGGACAACCAAATATCCTTAAGTGTTGTAAACTAGGCTTGCGCTCAGTCCACAACTCATGCGGTGTTTTAGGAACAGACTTAGATAGTACATCGTTTAGAATGTATACAGCAGTTTGTAAAGCATATCCCCAAAAAGAAATAGGAAGTGTTGAATAACTCAACATAGACCTAACCATATCCAAAAGAGTTCTATTTCTCCTTTCTGCTACCCCATTTTGTTGAGGTGTACCTGGTGCAGAAAACTGAGAAACTATCCCATTATCAATAAGATATCGCTGAAACTCACCAGATAGATATTCTCCACCACGATCAGATCTCAAGATTTTTATGTGTTTCTCAAGCTGATTTTCCACTTCAGCTTTGAATGCTTTGAACATGTCAAAAGCATCTGACTTATGTCGTATGAGATACACATAGCCAAATCTCGAGTAATCATCTGTGAAAGTGATGAAGTACTCATATCCACCTCTAGCTTGAATGCTCATAGGTCCACATACATCAGTGTGTATCAATCCTAAACATTCAGTGGCTCTGACACTTTTGGCAGAGAACGTCCTTTTGGTCATTTTACCTTCCAAACAAGATTCACAAGTTGGTAGATCATCAACCTTTAAGTCACTCAAAGGTCCGTCACTTACCAATCTTTTAATCCTATTAAGGTTAATATGACCTAGGCGTAAATGCCATAGGTAGGTTTCATCTTTTGATAATTTAACTCTTTTATGATTAGGTTCCGTTATTTCTGTGTCTAACGAGTGAGAGATATTTCTATGCAAAAAGTATAGACCGTTTTCCAATGTACCTTGGCAAATAATTTTGTCATTCTTACTAATAATAAAAACTTTATTAAAAGTAACCGAATATTCAAATTTATTCAAACAAGAAACTGAAATTAAATTCCTCTTGAATTGAGGTACATAATAAACGTCTATCAAATCTAAATTCCTTATAGAATCCAAATAAACTCTAATATCTCCCGCTGCACTTGCAGACACTAACGTTCCGTTGCCCAAGCGCAAATTGATTTCATTCTTACTCAGCCTTCTCCTTTCTTGGAACCCCTGCAAGGAATAACAAACATGATTAGTGGTTCCAGAGTCTATGATCCAAGAATCTGTAGAATCTGCCAAAAAACATGTTTCAAGATAATTCACATTACCTTCTTCCTTCTTGTTCTGGGACTTTGGGCAATTTCTTTTCCAATGTCCCTTTTCACCACAAAGGAAGCATTTCCCTTTGATCTTGGTTACTTTCTTGGTCTCCTTCTTGGTAGGCCCAAGTTGCTTTTTCTTCTGTTGTTTCTTGACCTTCTGACGGGTCTTAACAGTAGCAACTTTACCAACCATATGAATCTCTTGACCTTTGCTTTTCACAAGGATCTTTTCAGCACTTTGAACATCTTGCATCAGGCTTTGTAAGGTGTATTCCTTTTTGTTCAAAGTGTAGTCCAATTTGAACTGATCAAAGGAATCTGACAATGAATTGACAACCATATCAATTTTTGTCTCACCATCTATCTCAGCGCCACACAGTTCAGCAATGTTGAGATGTGCTATGACTTTCATCATGTCATCCTTCACAGCCTATCCAAGTTTCATCCTAAGATTCATAAAAGCAGTCACTGCCTCTCTCTTAGTCGTCCTGGACTTCATAGCAAACATCTCCTCTAGAGACATCATTATATAAGCAGCGGACTCCATTCCTTCATGCTGCTGTTGCAACATGTCGGAGATAGTGGCCATAATATAACATTTGGCCATATCATCTGAAGTCTTCCACTACTCATACTCATCTCTTTGCATTATGCTAGATTCATTATTAGGAGCAGGTGGTTTAGGAGTAGTTAGAACAAACTTATGTTTTTCACTTTGCAGCAACAACCCAATTTTCCTTTTCCATGTTACATAATTATCTCCAGTTAAAGTGTTATCTTTCAGGATGTTCAAAAGTGATGGGGTCATGATTTATGAATAAAAACAAAACATATATAAGTAAATAATCATTATAAAGCACTTTAAATATTTATCTTGAATTAAATAAATAACTCAATCATAAAAATTCAACGGTGATCCAACACCCATAAATGTTACGCTTCCTTTGGAAGTTCGCACCATTTACTAGTTAGACTAGGTCCCACCTAATTATTAACATAACAACCAGCGTTTTCAATTTTAGCCTTGCAATTTTACTAATAAGAACTCTTGAGAGGATATCAATAAAATTACATTGAGTGCGTTACCAAGATATCGACCCTCAATTTTCTCTCACGAAAATCCCTCCTTGGGGAGTAGATCTCGTTTGAGTCTATTGTCTAGTCAATCCTTGTAAGGAAGTATATTGCTAAATTCCATTCATGGACGCCCCTTGGGGGGATTACCAATAAATGATTAAGCTCAACTAACCTTGGAGGCCATAGGTGTTACAAAAACACCTTCTCCCACTCAATTATTTAAGGCGTGTGATTAAATCCCATAGAATGATTTACCAAGTTATCTACATGCCAATTTAGATACCTAAATCATTCAATGCATGTTCATACCAAAAGAGATATATGAGTGGCACTCCTATTCTATATGTCATGTTATCATACAATAACAAATATTGTAATATTAAAGCAAAAATTAAATAGCAAATATTTTGGCCCATCCTAGAAAAACAAGTAAATTACAATTGTTTAGGAATACAAGATCTTCAAGTGGCCCATCAACCATACGCTCATCCTTCGGTCTCCTCCCATGGGCGTGCACAGCCCACAACCCCACAAAGGGGCTGCCATGCGCAGCCCATAAGGCCACACAAGGCTGCCGTGCGCAGCCCACCATGTAATGGGCTTGCCATGCGCAGCCCAATCCACTCCTAGGGTGCACACGGTGCTCGTTCTTAGTTCCGGTTGCTTCCTTTTTCTTCACGTCTTCGATTCTTCGATGTAGAATGTATTACAATTTTATTTAAACAATAAAATACTGCAGTAATTTTTTTTTTTATTCACTGCAGTACTTTTTACAAACAAAAAACTGCACAAAAATTAAAAAAAACTGCACTAAAAATAAATAAAAAAATAAAACCTAGCAACTACCAAGAAGGAATTATAGCGATGATAGACCACCCTTCTTGTTACAATTCCGAAACAAAAATTACATTGAAAATCTAGGACCAAAATTGAGCAATAACAATCCACATAAACATATATAAATCCATACATCCACATGTAATTATATATGCGAATACCTAGAGTGCCATCTCTTTCTAAACATGCATAATCACAATAAAAAGAAATAGATTCACGTATATATACGTTAATTAATTAAAAGGGTTCAACCAGGCTCTGATACCAATTATAGGGAAAAATACCGTAGTACACGCAGCGGAAGTGAGACTAAAAATAGATTTAGTAACTTTAAAAAATTTTCCTTTTTATGAACCTTAACCCTTTAATTAATTAAACATATATATATAATCAACAGAAAGAAGAATACCTTTTGTCGCATGATCCGATTGACTTACGTCGATGGTAATCCGCAAGATCTTCAATCCTAGCACGAACGTGAATCACTTAGGAGCGTGGTCTCCCTTTTTCTTTGAATTGCAAACCTGAGAATGGACAAACAAACTTTTCTTTTCTTTTGTTAGTCACAAAACAATCAAAAGAAGACTAAGATTATTCCAGTCACTTTTGAGTTCTCAATCTAATGATCGAAACTCGCGTGAACCTAAATCGATGTTGTACACACAAGCTTATTGATGAACAAGCAATTAGTGTACCATCAAAGAATAATCTATTCACTCCTTTTTTTTTAGTAGAATAAAATCCTTTCTATGAATTGAGAAGAAGAAGAAAATTGAATCAGGCACCACACACCCATTGGCCGAATTCTCTTCCTCTTTTTCTTTTAGGGTGGCCGAAAATCCTCTTCCTAAAAGGACTAGGGTTGCCGCAAATCACACTCCTAAAATATAGGAGTTTTAGTTGCACCCTAATTCACTTCTAGTTTTAAGACTTCAAACCCTAATCCAACTCATAGATATTTTTATTCTTTTATTTGACTAAATAAAAAGACTTCTTATTTGATTAAATAAATAAAATTAATTATTTATTTTCATATCAAACAAGTCTTTTAATTTTAATATACTACTACCAATAGTATAACTCTAGGAATCATATTTCCTAATTAGAAAAGATTTGTTTCTTAATTAAAAAATTAATTAATAAATCAATTAATTCCTATTTAATTAAGACAATGAAAAAAAAAATATATATTAGGTTAAATATACACCTTGCCGCCCCATACATACATATTGGGCCATATATTATTTTCTTATTTCATTTAATCCATTGGACTTTAAATAAAAAGCCCACATGTGAACCAGACCCATTCTTACTAAAAGAAACAAGCCCACATGCCTTTCATTAATATATTAATATAATTGAGAAGCCCATTAAATAAATAATGTGCAAATTATATTCTTAATATATTAAATGCAATTCTAAATGGACCCATAAATTGGTCCGGTAGAATATATCAAGTGATCCATACAAGTCCGTGTGGATTGGGGATCTTGGCGGGCTATCTAAATTTAAGCTTCAATAGACATAACCTAATCACAATCAACAAATGATTCACTTAGGTCCGATCCATTAATTTTAACTCATTCCACTAAAGAACTAAAATTGAACTCTTAAATAAAGACAGAAAAGGAAGATGTTCCTCATTCATACCCTAGACAATCATGTTGGAGATAGTGTATCCTCGTGATTAATATCAGTAATCACCAAGAGTTCATAGACGGCCTATAACTCTCCAAGTTACCATATTTATTCATATGACCACGTTTTGAACTTGGATATTTTGACTTGTCCATAAGCCATGTTTTCAATAGACACTATCGAAAACTCAACGTTGAGATTTAATATCCAATTACCTCAAAACATCCATATGATGATATTATACTCTCATTTAATAAATGGAGCCACGATGTCCATATCTATAAATGAAGTCCTCTATCGATTAACAAATGAATATCACCAAACTATCGAGGATAGACTATGCGATATAATCGTACTCATTGATAACTCAAATGATATCACTTGCAACCATAAGTCCATCATTTATCTCAGGATTAAGATAGACTCTCCGATTGTCCTGATAATGAAAAGACTTTTATCTACTGACGGTTATAGATAAAGTATTTCATTGTGATCCAGTTCAATGCACCCAGTGCACTAGATTCTTTTGCTCGAAGACACTCCGATGATTTTAGACTCATCATATCTCATTTGATCCCACTCAAATGCTAGCAAAAGAATTCTACAACTTTAACAAGATAAAGGTGCCCAACCTTTAACTTAAGTTGTGAACAATATTATTCAAGACTAACTAAAGAATTGTGTCTACCACATACATATCCAGATGTTCGAACAATTCTTATTTTCTCATAGTCTTTAGACCTTATGATTATTTACTTTGACAATTATAATATTAAACTATAAATGCTATAAGATTTGTTTAAACCAGAAATCACTTTATTAATATGAAAAAGATTGTTAATTACAATATTACACTCTTGCTATTGAGCATAATCCTAACATTTTCAACTTGAAGATTCGAACCGTCAAGGAATCATCCAATGTTGTCATTGATGATACGAGGCTCAAATCTAGTAATCATGAGGAGGAGGTTATTTTTGGTGATGATTATCCTTTGGAGAAGGTTGTTGTGACTCCTAATGTTGGGACGTCTAGTGTTGTTGATAATGACACACAACCTATTGATAGGGTTCCTAACTTGGACTCTAATGAACCCGCTCCATGGGTTAGAAGACTCTACAACAAAGATGATGTTATTGGAGATGTTAATGAGGGTGTTAGGACTAGGCGTCAAATAGCTAATCTTATTAGCTTTACATGCTACACCTCTCAAATAGAACCCAAAAAGGTTGATGAAGCCTTAAATGATGAATTTTGGGTTCTTGCCATGATGCAAGAAGAGCTAAACCAATTCGAAAGGAATATGGCTTGGACTCTAGTTCTTAGGCCTAAGACCACTAATGTCATAGGCACCAAATGGATATGTAGGAACAAATCCGATGAAAATGGAAACATTGTGCGTAACAAGGCAAGACTTATTGGACAAGAGTACTCTTAAATTGAGGGTATCGACTTTGAGGAGACTTTTGCTCCCATTGCCCGTTTAGAGTCTATTAGGCTTCTCTTGTCCATCTCTTGTGTGCACAAGTTCAAATTGCACCAAATGGATGTCAAGAGTGTTTTCCTCAATGGCTTCTTACAAGAGAAAGTGTTTGTTGAACAACCCAAGGGGTTTGTGGATGCACACTACCCCAACCATGTCTATTGTCTCAAAAAGGCTTTGTATGTGTTGAAACAAGCACCGAGGGCTTGGTATGAGCGCCTTACTCAATTCCTTGTCAATAATGACTGCACAAGAGGTAGTGTTGACAAGATACTATTCATCAAGAAAGACAATGATGATATTTTTATAGCTCAAATATATGTTGATAATATAGTATTTGGCTCCATCAACAAACCAACAACACGAAGGTCCAACAATTTGTTGATGTTATGTCTCATGAATTTGAGATGAGTCTTGTTGGTGAGCTTAGTTACTTCTTAGGTTTGAAAATTAGGCAATTAAATGATGGGATCTTTATAACCCAAGCCAAATATGTCAAAAACCTAGTGAAGAAGTTTGGTCTTGAAAAAGCCAAACATTGTGATACACCCATGAGTACAACTTTGAAACTTAGCAAAGATGCTAATGGTAAAAGTGTGGAACAAATGCTATATCGGGGTATGATAGGTAGCTTGCTATATTTGACCGCAAGTAGGCCTGATATATTCTTAGTGTGGGTGTGTGTGCTAGGTACCAATTGGATCCTAAGGAGTCCTATCTCTCATTCATTAAGAGAATCATTCACTATGTGAATGAGACTTCCAACTATGGGATTTGGTACTCGTTTGACACTAATGCTAGTTTTGTAGGCTTTAGTGATGTGGATTGGGTAGGAAATTGCGATGATAAGAAAAGCACATTGGACGGTCACTTCTTCCTTGGAAACAACCTTGTTTCTTGGTTTTGTAAGAAGCAAAACTCGATTTCCTAGTCTACGGCGGAGGCCGAGTACATAGCCGCGGGGAGTGGATGCACACATCTCATATGGATGAAGCAAATGCTAGTAGACTATAGATTCAACCAAGGTATACTCACTCTCTTTTGTGATAACATGAGTGCTATTAATATTTCCAAGAATCCGGTACAACACTCTAGAACTACGCATATTGACATCCGCCATCATTTCATTAGAGAACTAGTTGAGAATAAATGCATAGTACTTGAACATGTAGGTACAAATGATCAACTAGCGGACTTATTTACTAAACCTTTAGATGCTACTCCTTTTAAAACACTTAGTAGATCTATTGGGATATGTCTTGTAGAGTGATGAGTTTTAGTGATTGACCCCATATGGGGAACTCAAGCAAAGAGAGCTTTTGCATACTTGATGCATGAAAAATAGTTGAAAGATCTTATGCTTCTTTATTAATTGCTTGAAGTAAGATTGGTTGCACATATGTATATATGCTTTTATCTAAATAAGTGTGAGCCATGCTAGCATTACAATCCATGTCTTATTTTTGTTCAAACATGCATTTTTGGACTAGTAGATTTTCATAGGAAGTACGATTTGAATGACCTATAGTTATCTCCATGACATAATGATTCATAATTGACATGCTAATGACATATGAAAAGCATGAAATTCAAATGACATGCTAAATTGAAAAAGCGTGAATTGATGATTGCAATTTCTTAAATGCAAAACAATGTGTATAAAAGCTAATGAGCCTTAAAATGATAAAGGATTTTGTATCCATTCAAAGGATGTTTCAATCCAAATGTGTCTTTTTCTTTATTTGTTGAATATGGCTACTATCATATGGGTTTCATACCCGGAAAAATCAAATAGGGTGCAAAGTCGCTCATGCCATGTTTCACTTATAAAGTTGGATATAGTTGCTATTAAAATTGAAATCAATGAAATCTCTATATCCTTGCTTCTCTCATGACAAATGGTAAAATTTGTTTGAATTCTATTGGAAATCTTTGTCATTTGCTTTCCCAAATACCATTGTATTTTGGACTTGAATGCAACATGTCTTGTATGCAAAGCATTTTTTATTCACACTTTTTCAATCAAATAAATCTCCTTGTTTCTCTCCAATTAATTGAGTGCATAAAGTGGCTTATATGATTGTGCAAATATCTAGTATGCTACTATCTCTCTTTGCTAAGGTGACCCGGTTTGGGAATACAACATTGCCTATATCATGACAAAAAGAGGGAGTAGGATGTTGTAAGGGGAGTTGCTAATTGTGCATATTGGGGAGTTTACGAATTGAGGGGGAGTAACCCTTTGAGGGGGAGCATTACATTCATATACATTGCATGAAACTTTGCATGATGTTGTGCTTAAATTACTAAAATTCAAATGCTTGTTTTATTTTCACTTGATCATCTCACATACACTTGCTTTGGAAAGTGTAACTTTTTGTTTTGAAGGGTTGATAATTCTACAAGAGATTAAAGTCTTAAAGATTTTTTACTCTTTAAATATCTCTTTGTAATGTAGAACATCATTGATATCCCGTAGCTTATATTATGTTGTGAGGATCAATGTGAGTGGTGGTTTTGTCACGAAATAGCCAAATGGGGAGATTGTAAGGATTCTCATAATTGATTGACTTATTTCGTAAACAAACCACATATTGGGGTTTGTATTGTAAGGTTAGTTTAGGTGATTAAGAAGACCCTTTCAAGACCTCAAGGTGACAAACACTCCAAAGGTATATATCTCTAATGCTTAGTTTTTCATTGAAGAGATTTAGTAGCACACACTCACTTAGCATATTTTTATATGTGTGCATTTTCTTAGCATGTCACTTTCACATTTACACTTTGTTGATTGTATCTTGTTGTGTGTTTGTGTTATGTAATTCGTTTCCCGAATATGTTCTGAAATGTCCGCGCTTGCACGATAGGGTGCTTGGTTTTGTGTGAAGACCGCTATCTGAGATTGCCTTGGCTTCTCCTTGGTTTGACCACTTTTGGTGAATCGACGGTTAGGATCGGCGGCCCTGGTTGCCAAATGGAACTGCCGTTTTGGGCTGGAGGTCTCTGGTCTAATTCTGCGGTTATGATCGGTGACCCCGACCGTCGATTCGAAACCGCTGATCATACCTAATTAATTTAATCTTTCGGGTTGATTCTGCGGTTAGATCGACGGTTTCGAAACCGTTGTTGCTCCCCTATCTCTCGCGGGACCAATTCGGCGGTTGTGATTAGCGGCCTGGCCGCCGAATGAAACCGCCGATCATGCATTTCAGGGGCAAACTTGTCTTTTCACATGCCCTGTTCTTGATGCCTATATATATACCATCTTCTCTGTTTCTAAACTTAGTTCTTTGACTCCTTAGAACCTTAAACTTAAAAGAGAGACACTTAAGAGAAAATCCATCAAGAACTCACCTTTAAACATTCAAAGCTTTCCTTTTGATTCATCAAGTTCATCTAGGATCATCCATGCATAGTTTTGCATCATCAGTACTTGCTTGGTAAGATTTTGACTAACTTCATCTAATTTTAGTTTCTTTCTTGTCAAGTCATCTCTTTATTTACTTGTATGTTTTAAGTTCACATACTAGATACAAGATAGAGATTGTTTGTGATGAATATGATTGAGTATTGTATTGTGATAGCTATCTAGGTTTTGTGTAATCTTGATTAGCTAAGCTTTATGATATGTCATTTATTTTTTGATATCTAGGATTGATTTCATTGATATATCATCAACCTAGATAAGCATATAGGGTTATCTAGCTCTTGTGCATTTTGAGTATTTCACATATTCACATAGGTTGCATTCTCTTCAGTGAGAACCAAGTCTTGTGTTGCTTCCAGGATTAGGTTGCGTAAATCACAAGCATTAGGACTAGGTTCACTCATACCGGGATTATGTAGGTATGTGATTATATACCGGGATTAGGTTGTAATTTTTATCACGTTTAGTGGATTTGAGGTTCAAGTGTGGCTCACTTATTAGCCCGTGGTTTTTCCCGAGAGAGTTTCCACGTAAATATCAAGTGTTATTTAATTTCCGCACCATATTACACTTGTTATATTTATATTGACTATTAGGGGTATTTTCGTAATCTTAACCATACACGAAAATTGGGTAATATTTGTTAAAATCTATTCACCCCCCTCTAGATTAATATTAGATCACACTGTAATTTGTTTCAACTTCGCTTGTTACATCTGTTAGGATTATGCTCAATAGCAAGAGTGTAATAATGTAATTAACAATCTTTTTCATATTAATAAAGTGATTTCTGTTTTAAACAAATCTTATAGCATTTATAGTTTAATAATTGTCAAAGTAAATAATCATAAGGTCTAAAGACTATGAGAAAATAAGAATTGTTCATACATCTGGATATGTATGTGGTAGACACAATTCTTTAGTTAGTCTTGAACATTGTTCACAACTTAAGTTAAAGGTTGGGCACCTTTATCTTGTTAAAGTTGTAGAATTCTTTTGTTAGCATTTGAGTGGGATCAAATGAGATATGATGAGTCTAAAATCATCGGAGTGTCTTCGAGCAAAAGAATCTAGTGCACTGGGTGCATTGAACAGGATCACAATGAAATACTTTATCTATAACCGTCAGTAGATAAAAGTAATTTCATTATCAGGACAATCGGAGAGTCTATCTTAATCCTGAGATAAATGATGGACTTATGGTTGCAGGTGATATCATTTGAGCTATCAATGAGTACGATTATTTCGCATAGTCTATCCTCGATAGTTTGGTGATATTCATTTGTTAATCGATAGAGGACTTCATTTATAGATATGGACATCGTGGCTCCATTTATCAAATGAGAGTATAATATCATCATATGGATGTTTTGAGGTAATTGGATATTAAATCTCAACGTTGAGTTTTCAATAGTGTCTATTGAAAACATGGCTTCTGGACAAGTCAAAATATCCAAGTTCAAAACGTGGTCATATGAGTAAATATGGTAACTTGGAGAGTTATAGGCGGTCTATGAACTCTTGGCGATTACTGATATTAATCATGAGGATACACTATCTCCAATATGACTGTCTAGGGTATGAATGAGGAAACATCTTCCTTTTCTGTCTTTATTTAAGAGTTCAATTTTAGCTCTTTAGTGGAATGAGTTAAAATTAATGGATCGGACCTAAGTGAATCATTTGTTGATTGTGATTAGGTTATGTCTATTGAAGCTTAAATTTAGATAGCCTGCCAAGATCCCCAATCCACACGGACTTGCATGGATCACTTGATATATTCTACCGGACCAATTTAGGGTCCATCTAGAATTGCATTTAATATATTAAGAATATAATTTGCACATTATTTAGCCCAATATTTTATATGGGGCGGCAAGGTGACTTAATAACCTTAAATATTATTTTGTTTTCATTGTTTAATTAAATAAGAATTAATTAATTTATTAATTAATTGTTTAATTAAGAAACAAATCTTTTCTGATTAGGAAATATGATTCCTATTGGTATACTATTGGTAGTAGTATACTTAAATTAAAAGACTTGTTTGACAAGGAAATAAATAATTAATTTTATTTATTTAATCAAATAAGAAGTCTTTTTATTTTAGTCAAATAAGGAATAAAAGATTTATGAGTTTGATTAGGGTTTGGAAATCTAAAACAAAATAGGAATTAGGGTGCAATTCAAACTCCCTTTTGTTTGAGAATTGCGGCAACCCTAACCCCTAATTGACTAAAGATTTTGGCCACCCTAGTTAAAAAAGTGAAAAGAAATTTTGCCACATATATAAGGCCACTTATAATTTTCGGCCACTCTAAGGTTTTGATGTGCATAATTTTTATTTTTCTTCTTCTTCTCAACTCATAGATAGAGAGCTTTTATTCTACTAAAAACAAAAGGAAACATAGATTATTCTTTGATGGTATTCTATTTGCTTATTCTTCAATAAGCTTGTGAATACTACATCGATCAAGGTTCACGCGAGTTTCGATCACAAGATTGAGAACTCAAAAGTGACCGGAATAATCTTAGGTTTCTCTTGATTGTTTTTGTGACTAACGAATAAAAGAAAAGTTTGTTTTATCCAATCACAGGCTTGCAATTCAAAGAAGAGGGAGACCACGCTCCTAGGTGATCCACGTTCGTTCTAGGATTGAAGATCTTGCGGATTACCATCGACGTAAGTCAATTGGATCACGCGACAAGAGGTATTGATCTTTTGTTATATATTATATATCTTTAATTAATTAAAAGGGTAAAGGTTCATAAAAAGGAAAAATTTTAAAAAGCTACTAAATCTATTTTTTTTAGTCTCGCTTCCGCTGCGTGTACTTTACGGTATATTTTTCCCTACAACATCTTACTCCTTGAATGTTCTTGTGAGTGTCCGTTTAAGTCAAAAAAAAAAAGGAACTAAAAAAGTGAACAAAGAGTGGAAAAATGCAAGAGAGTGCGAGCTCATCAGAGGGTAAAAGCCGAAATTTGAGTGAAACATGAGTGTGAGTGCCATCGTTATTGAGAGTAAACACGTGAGGGAGTGTTTGTGAGGCTTACTAATTCTTGTTTTGTAGGTTTTAAATATGTCACACGATACCAGTAAAGACTTGCCCAACGACGTACCAAAAACGGTAGATCTCGATGTTTTGTATAAAGCCATGCAACAACACATGGCGCGGATGTAGATTCAGTTTGGCAAGGTGAATGATAGGTTAGACAAAATGGAGTATAGTTCACAAAAGGAGCGACCATTCAAGGCTCCTAATGTGGAACAAAGAGAAAGGAATCCACCTAGGAATGACTACGACGATGATTATGTGAATGACCTAAAGGAGGATGATCGCATGTCTAATGCGGGTGCAGGTAGATTTAGGCATGGAATGGGAGGTAAAGGAGTTAGGTATGGGAATAGAAAAGATAGATATGAGAATAGAGGAGATAGGCATGGAGAGAGGGTTGACAATTGAAAATGCCTACAAGGTTATACTAAACAACCTAAAGGGGGGTGAATAGGTTGACAAACTAGTTTTAAAAACTCTTTCATGACTAGTGTCAAAACCTTGGTGAGCATATAATAAACCTTGAACAAGATTGTTATGAGAAAAACAATTTGCACAAGTATGCTCAATTCACCACAATTAGTCTACAAAACATATACCAAGAGATAATGCATCTCATATACAAGTATATTCAATAAAGAACACATTCTACAAATTGTATTATGAATATTACAATGAAAGATCATTAAGTAAAACTATACAACTTGATATAGAATATTGCAAGATACAAAGATCAAACACTTACAAGATACAAGAAACAAATGTTGATTCAACAAACAATGTGTCCATCTCTTTCTTTATCAATAACATGTTTACAAGAATGTGAGGAATTGAAGATCATAAACAAGTTATATTGGACAAACATACAAATATAAAGAGATAGAGATAGAGACATTTGACACATTGATTTTTACTTGGTAAACCTTCGAAGAGGAAACATCCACAGATTGAATCCACAACCACCAGCAAAGCAAATCCACTATATGAAAAGGATATACACACCCAAGGCTATCAACACTGTGATATCCACCTCAAGCTATCAAATCCTAATCTACCCTCGGGCTAGTGAATCACTAAGCCAACTCCCTATCCAAGGTGTGTCCTACACCTCTAGGAAGCAACTCCCTATCCAAGGCTCTTAAGCCTCTAGGAAGATTTCCTCGCTTAGCAATCTAGATCACAAGGATCCTAGTTAAGCTCCCCTAGCTCAACCATCCGAAGTACGCAACTCCTTGCTAAGACTTTTGCTTGGCTATCCGGAACAGTTTCCTAGCCAAGTCTTCTTGCTCAAATTGAAGCTTCACTCACTCCAAGATAAGACTTCCACCTTTTGCAAGGCAAATGATCTAAGTGATGCAAATGATACAAACACATGCAACATAGAATATATGATCAATACATCCTATGGAAACTAGAAATAATCAATAAGCACACAATATATATTTTTCTAGTTTATGATCTAAAAAATGACACCATACAAAATGATGCATGAGCATATCAAATGTATGGATAAAGTACACTCCATGAAGATCTAGATATAGGCAACAAAGCACACAAAATAAGGTTGTCTAGACCTTAAACATGAACAATAATCTAGAGCATGCAAAACACCTAAAACATGCTAAATCCTAGATTCTATTCATGTTACTAAAGCTTGAAAATAAAGCATGATCATTAAGCATATATTCAAGACTTTAGAACACAAACAACAAAAATGTTAGAATGACAAGATATGATCAATGAATATTCTAGCAAGTACTTAGAGCAAATGTATTCACAATAATCAATTAAATCCTAATTAGCTCTAAATACAAAATCAAATGTGCTAATCCTAGAATTATTCAATTAAAGGATAAAAGCATATTTCAAGGATTATTAATCATAAAATGATTCAATCAAGTCTCAAATAATCATAGATATCAATCTAATCACAATACAACTCTCAAACATGTGAAAATCATAGAATCAAGAATTCTAGTTCACATATGTCTCTAATTAGACTTTTGATTAAGATTGATTATGAAGCTATCTTTCTCAATAGCATTCACAAAACATATACATACATATAGAAGAAGAAACCCCAAGCAAATTGAAGGTTATAAAAGAAGAAATCTCAAAGATATGAACACTACCTTGCAATCACGAGCTGGTTCGGTTTTGACAGTGAAACCACCACAAAAGTCGATCCAACAGCTACAAGACAACTTGGAAAAGGTAGAGGACTTGATTACAAACAATCTCCAACTTGAATCACTCAAATCCAACTTTGTATGAGAAAGTTATGGTGTTTGGAAGTTGAGAAAAATTGGAGAGAAAATTCCGACGAGATTTCTATCTCTTCTTCTTGCTTCTTAAAATGGAGGGAAGTGGGAATATTTGAAAGGAAGAGAGAGAGAGGGAAAATATTGGCCAATCAAAAGAGGCCACTTCAGCCATGGCCCATGTGGGGCATGTGTGGCCCATGGTACCAGAGGGCTGGACTGCCTCCACACGGGATGGCCAAGGCATGGCCTTTGGCCATGCTTGCTTCTCCCACGCACCTCCCACATTCTTTGACCGTATTCGGGCCTCCAAATTTCGATTTTGAATCCGTTTTCAGATTACAAATTATGACTCCCTCACGCATAATGAAGACTATGAAACTTTGACAAAAGGTTGAGAATTCATCTCGGAAAACAACGACGAACACAACTCAACGAATGAGAACGAAAAGTAACGTAGCTACATCGTTTGGACTCGAAACTTAATGAATGAGTAACCGAAATGACCAGGACTCAATAAGGAATCAAATAAGATCATGTAAAAGTCCAAAACATAAGAAACACAAACAATCAAACATAAATTCACATATTAATGCCATTTCCTAGACATAGTCTTAGAACATGCAACCCTACAATGCATGAGCATTTGAGTTCAATTCATGAGCTTACAAAAACATGTGAATATGTTATATAAATGGTGCACAACAATGTAGGGAAAATTATGAATGATTTGTGTGTGTGTGTGCCTTAACATCTTGCAAGAGGAAGAAGAAACTTGATACCTTAGCATCCAAGTACACGCTTTTCCTCTTGAAGACGATATTTGCACAAGATGTTGCTTCTTCACCTTTAAAGCTTCTTTCTTCCAATAATCACCTAAGCAACAACTAATACAAATATAGATAGTTTTGTAATGGAATCAAGCCAATACAAATAAAGGATCTTACAACAATAATTTGGGTAGTATCAAGGTGAAGATCCCAACTTTCGAAGGTAAAAATGATCCTGAAGCTTATTTAGAGTGGGAGAAACGAATAGAATTTTTGTTTTATTGCCATGAATATTTAGAATTGAAGAAGGTGAAAATGGCAGCCATAGAATTCACTGACTATGCTATTGTTTGGTGGGATCAACTAATTATGAGTAGGAAATGGAATGGAGAAAGACCTATTGAGACATGGGAGGAGACGAAAACTATCTTGAGGAGGCATTTCATTCCAAGTCACTATTATAGTGGTTTGTTTCAAACATTGCAAACTCTTACTCAAGGGTCTAAGTGTGTTGAAGACTACTACAAGGAGATGGAGATAGCCATGATTCGAGCCGATGTAAAGGAGGACCGAGAGGCTACTATGGCTACGTTCTTAAATGGACTACACCGAGACATTGCAAATGTAGTGGAGTTGCAACAATATGTTGAATTGACTGACATGGTGCACGTGGCCATTAAGGTGGAACAATAGTTGAAAAGGAAGGCTTCCACTCAGGTTTGGCAAAATTCAGGTTCTTTATTATCATGGAAACCGAATTGGAGCAAGAGGGATAACCAGCCTAGTTTCAAGGCTAAGGCCGAACCTTCCAAAGATCGTAAGACCGGAGGCAAATTAAATCAAGGTAAATCAGATTCTCAACCTTCTAGAAACCGTGATATTAATTGCTTTAAGTGTTTGAGAGCAGGTCATATTGCATCTCAATGTCCAAACAAGAGAGCAATGGTTTTGAAGGATGATAATGGTATTGAATCTGAGGGTGAATCTAATGATGAGTCCATGCCACCTTTAGAGGATGCAAGTGACATTGAGTATCCGGTGGATGGAAAGCTTTTGGTCGCAAGAAGGGCTCTTAGTGCTCAAGCTAAGGAAGATGATGAGGTACAACATGATAATATTTTTCACACCTGCTGCCATGTTAATGATAAGGTATGTAGCAAGATTATTGATTGGGGGAGTTGCACTAATGTGGCTAGCACTAGTTTAGTGGAAATACTGAATTTGACCAAAGCTATAATGGTTGAATGATAGTGCAGAAATCAAGGTGATTAAGCACGTGTTGGTGTCATTTTCAATCGGAAAATACAAAGATGAAGTCATTTGTGACGTGGTACCAATGAATGCGGGCCATATCCTTTTGGGGAGACCATGGCAGTTTGATAGGCATGTGACTCATGATGGATATACCAATAGATACTCCTTTGTACTCAATAAAAAGCCAATCACTCTTGTACATTTAACCCCTAGAAAAGTATATGAAGATCAAGTGAGGTTAAAAAAAAAAAAAAGATGTAAAAAAGGAGTGTGAGAGTTCAAAAGAAAGAGAGACAAAAGAAAGAGAGTCCGAAACAGCAAAAAAAAAAAAAGAAAAAAAAAGGTGAAAAGGAAAAAGAGGCTGATAAGAAAAAAAAAAAAAAAAAGAGAAAACAAATGAGTTTTTATGCAAGAGAGAGTGAGATCAAAAAGGCTTTGTTTTCAAATCAGCCAATGATTGTACTTTTGTACAAAAAGGCTTGTTTTAGCACTAATGAAATTAACTCTTCTTTGCCTAGTGTTGTTGTTTCACTTTTGCAGGACTTTGATGAAGTGTTTCCCGAAGAGATACCTATTGGTTTACCACCAATAAGGGGGATTGAGCACCAAATTGATTTTATACCCGGAGCACCCATACCAAATAGACCCGCATACCAAAATAATCTCAAGGAGACAAAGGAACTTCGAAGGTAGGTTAGTGAGCACATGGAAAAGGGGTATGTGCATGAGAGCATGAGTCCTTGTGCAGTTCCCATATTGCTTGTGCCTAAAAAGGATGGAACATGGAGGATGTGTGTTAATTGTCGTGCCATCACCAATATCACTGTAAAGTATCGACATCCTATTCCTAGATTAGATGATATGCTTGATGAATTGCATAGTTCTATTGTTTTCACTAAAATTGATATTAAAAGTGGATATCATCAAATTAGGATGAAAGAAGGTGATGAGCGGAAAACTGCTTTCAAAACCAAATATGGTTTATATGAGTGGTTAGTTATGCCTTTTGGATTTACTAATGCACCAAGTACTTTCATGAGATTAATGAACCATGTTTTGCGTGCTTTTATCGGAAAATTTGTGGTTATTTACTTTGATGACATTCTGATTTATAGCAAAAATTTGAATGAGCATGTTAACTTGGGTGGGAAGAAAAAGACAGATTTTGTTTAGCAAATCCATGAAAAGTGATGCGAACCCCAATGGATTTGCTTTGAAACCCAACAAGCAATTTGTAATACTTGCCTTAGAAAGCTAAAATTTAGACTTTTGTGGAAAAGGAAAACCCCGACCCATTGATTATTGGAATCAAGAACCGAAGGTATGTGATTTGAACGCCACAAGGGAGAACTCTTGATAAGTTCACAAGTTCCTTGAAGAACCAAGAGGAAGCAACCTCACAATAACTTTTTTTATTAATCAAATTCGTAACTACAAGCTACTCATGCCTTCTTTATAAAGGCTGAAGATAAAACATAAAAATCAGGAAAATAAAACATAAAACCCTAAGGCAATTAAAGCCCCTTGTAGGGAAAGGAAAGAAAATGTCTACAATCAGGAAATTAAGGACAAAAGAAAGCAACTAATTAAGTCTAAAAATTAGACAAGTCAACATGGCCATTAATGCTTTGAAATAAGACAAGTGATCAGCCTATTCTAGACGGTTTGTATTTGGACACCCATAACAAGCTAATCAGCCTCTCAAATTGCTTTTATTACATTGATTAAGCTTTGATCTTCTTTTGGGTCTAACTTCAAATGCACCTTTTTAGAATAGCCCAAACCTCTTGAACCAACCCATTAAATGCTTCTTTGAACCTCTTGACCCTTGCCCCTGTAATTGGCCCAACTGGAACAAGTAATGGATCCTTTGGTGTTGCTTCTACTAGAATTATGCTCAATAGCAAGAGTGTAAAATTGTACTTGACAATCTTATCATATTAATAAAGTGATTTCTATTTTAACAAAATCTTATAGCATTTATAATTATAATTGTCAAAGTAAATAATCATAAGGTTAAAAAACTATGAGAAAAGAAGAATTGTTCGTACATCTGGATATGTACACTACTACAAAAATGTAAAAAGACATCGATTGTTTACATCGGTTTTTTGATAACCGATTTAAAAAAACTTTTAGAAATCGGTTTTTATAAAAACCGATTTCTTAAATATTGTGGTTTAAAAAGACAACGGTTTTTGGGAAAACCGATATGGATTTATTTTCCAATAAAAAATCGGTTTTCCTTAAAACCGATGTCTTAAATATTACCATTTGATAAGACAACGGTTATTGGAAAAACCGATATAGTTTTTTTTTTTCCAATAAGAAATTGGTTTCCATTAAAACTGATGTCTTAAATATTACGGTTTGAAAAGACAACGGTTTTTGGGAAAACAGATATGGACTCAAAAGCAAAATTCTGCTGAAATTCAAATCTGACCTATGTCCACATTCAAGTGTGCATCTCTAAAAATACTTAACTTTATTTTCTCAAATTTTGAAACAAGAAAGTAGACATGCAAAAACACACTTTTTGTTTACAAAATATTCCAAAAATCGATTTTGAAAAGTGTGAAAATGAGCGATGAAAACATCTCACTCGCGGATTCGCGTCGCTTCTAACCTTTGACTGAATAATTGATCATAACTTTCAAAATACCGCCCAAAATTTTACGTTCTTTATACCATTGGATTCATATCAAAAAATTGAAGAACATAGAATGGATGAAAAAAATTATTTCTTTACCAAAAGATACAGTTTTAAGGAAAAAATTTGGACAAAAATTGATCATCTCCAATCGCTTCTGACCTTTGACTGAATAATTGATCATAACTTTCAAAATACCAGCCAAAATTTTACATTCTTTATACCGTTGGATTCATATCGAAATATTGAAGAACCCAATATAGACAAAAAAATTTATTTCTTTGCCAAAAGATACACTTTTAAGGAAAACATTTGCACAAAAATTGATCATCTCCAATCGCTTCTGACCTTTGACTGAATAATTGATCACAACTTTCAAAATACCAGCCAAAATTTTACGTTCTTTATACCGTTGGATTCGTATCAAAAAATTGAAGAACCCATCATGGACCAAAAAAATTATTTCCTTGCCAAAAGATACAGTTTTAAGGAAATATTTTGCATAAAAATATCTCCAATCACTTCTGACCTTTGACTGAATAATTGTTCATAACTTTCAAAATACTGCCCAAAATTTTATGTTATTTATACCGTTTGATTTGTTTCGAAAAATTGAAGAACCAAGCAAGGACAAAAAAATTTATTTCATTGCCAAAAGATACAGTTTTAAGAAAAAAATTTGCACAAAAATATCTCCAGCAAAACACATGCAAAACCACACAAAAAATGAAATGAAAAATAAACCCACCAATAATTTTTTTTTTAATAGATGTTTGTAGTAGAAATTAGAATTTTATTAGTTGAGTAAATTTAAATTTATCAAACAAGTTTTTTTTATTTATTTTTTTTTTCTAACAACTCATATAGGTTATATATAAATATTGTGCAATTGTTAACAAATTCAATCTTGTAGTCAGGTGGTAAAAGCTTACCACTTCGACTTTGAGGTTGGAAGTTTGATTCCTCATATTGAGGATTAATTGTGATTATTATTAGAGGTGGGGATGGCCGGCAGTGGCGGTGGCGGTCGGACGGCGAGAATAATTTTTATAATTCATCAATTTTACGTCGCGGTTTTTAAATCGGTTGTATATAAAGCCGATGTGTTTTCGCATGCTTTTATATCAGTTAAAAACCGATGTCTTTAGCTCGCTTTTTTCTAAATCACTCAAATAGACATCGGTTTTAAAAATTTTAAAAACAGATTTCTTCCATTCTAAATAACCGATTTCTTTTGCGTTTTTTGTAGTAGTGGTATGAGGTAGACACAATTCTTTAGTTAGTCTTGAATAATGTTCATAACTTAAGTTAAAGGTTGGGCACATTTATCTTTTTAAAGTTGTAGAATTCTTTTACTAGCATTTGAGTGGGATCAAATGTGTTATGATGACTCTAAAATCATTAAAGGGTATTTGAGTAAAAGAATCTAGTGCACTGGGTGCATTGAACTGGATCACAATGAAATACTTTTTTTCTAGAACCGTCAATAGATAAAAGTCTTTTCATTATCAAGACAATCAGAGAGTCTATCTTAATCCTAAGATAAATGATGGACTTATGGTTACAAGTGTTATCATTTGAGCTATCAATGAGTACGATTATATAGCATAGTCTAACCTTGATAGTTTGGAGGTATTCATTTGCTAATTGATAGAGGACTTCATTTATAGATATGGACATCGTGGCTCCATTTATTAAATGTGAGTAGAATATCATCATATGGATGCTTTGTGGTTTTGGATATTAAATCTTAACGTTGAGTTTTCAATAGTGACTATTGAAAGATGACTTCTGGACAAGTCATAATATATATCCAAGTTCAAAGTGTGGTCATATAAGTAAATATGGTAACTTGGAGAGCTATAGGCACAGCCTATGAGCTCTTAGCGATTACTGATATTCTTCACGAGGATTCATTATCTCCTATAATATTGTCTAGGGTATGAATGAGAATTATTTACTTATTCCATCTTTATTTAAGAGTGCAATTTTAGTTCTTTAGTGGAATGAACTGAAATTAAAAGATTGAACCTAAGTGAATCATTTGTTGATTGTGATTGGGTTATGTCTATTGGAGCTTAAATTTAGATAGGCCCGCCAAGATCCCCAATCCACACGGGCTTGCATGAATCACTTGATATATTCTACAGGACTATTTATGGGTCCATCTAGAATTATATTTAATATATTAAAAATATAATTTGCACATTATTTATTTAATGGACTGTTTAATTATATTAATATATTAAGGATAGGCATGTGTGCTTGTTTCTTTTATTAAGAATAGGTCTAGTTCACATGTGGGTTTTTTTATTAAAGTCCAAATGGATTTAATAAAATAAGAAAAACAATATATGGCCCATGTTTTGGTCATGGGCAGCAAGGTTAATTTTATTAGCCCATTATATTGTTTATTTTATTATTTAATTGAATGGAAATTAATTAATATGTTAATTAATTATTTAATTAAAAATCAAATCTTTTTCTGATTAGGAAATATGTTTCCTAGTATTGTACTATTAAAAGTAGTATATTAAATATAAAAGACTTTATTTGATAAGTAGATAAATAAGGGATTTATTTATCTAGTCAAATTAGGAAGTCTTTTATATAGTCACAAATACACTAAAGAGTTGGGTTAGGGTTTAGATATATAAGATATATGGCAAGAATTCAAGCTTTATATATATATATATATTTAATATATAGGCAAGAATTCAGGTGGCATATAGATAATATATAAGGCAAGAATTTAGGCGCACTATATAATATAAGAATAGATATAGAGATATATTATTTATATGGACTTGCCGAGATATACATATTTATATATTAGATTGACAAAAGTTTGACAGGCAATATATACTTGGGCAATGCTTTGGCGGACACAAGTGATATATATATATTTTCTTTATATTTTTGTCAAACCCTAGTTTTTGCAATTGAGAGTATTTTCTTTTGCTAGAGAAAAATAAAAATCCATCTCTTAGATTAGTGCTTAGACTAGTGTGATTTTCGACCAAGAGAAATTGGGAGAAGAGATTGTTCTTATTTCGATAGTGTACTAGTAACTTTTACATCAAAAGGTTTTGTGCACAATTTCGAATAAGGTTCACGCGAGTTTCAATCTAACGATTCTGAATTCAAAAGTGACCGGGACATTCTTTGTAATCTCTTGGAATTTATTGTGACTAACAAAGAACAAAAAAGTTTTTGTTATCCATTCTTAGGTACACAATTCAAAGAGAAGGGAGATCACGCTCCTAGGTGATTCACGTTCATGATTGGATTGAAAGATCTTGTGGATTACCATCAACGCATAGTCAATTGGATCACGCGACAAAGGTATGATATCTTTTGGTGTATATGTTTAATTCATTAAAGGGTTAAGGTTCAAATATGGAAAAATTTTAAAATATACTAAACTCTTTTTAGTCTTGCTTCCGTCTTGTGCAAAAGTTTTTCCCTACAGCTTCTAGATTCTCATCAAAAAGACTCGGCAAAACATCGAGAGGAGAATTGAACAATATGCCAACCAAGCTAATAAAGGGCGTAAGAAAGTTGTGTTTGAGCCCGGTGATTGGGTGTGGTTGCATATGAGGAAGGAACGGTTTCTAGTCCAACGGCGTTCTAAATTACTTCTTAAAGGAGATGACCCATAAAGGATCAATGACAACGCCTACAACTTAGATCTTCCAGTATAACGTCAGTGCGAGCTTCAATGTTTCTGATTTGTCTCTTTTTGATGTAGGTGACGATTTGAGGACAAATCCTTTTCAAGAGGGAGGGAATGATGAGAATAAGGGATCTGTACTAGTGGATCTTTTGCATGTTCCGGTTGGGCCAATAACAAGGGCAAGGGCTAAGAGATTCAAAGAAGCACTCAATGGCCAGATTCAAGACACTTGGGCTGATTTTGAATTGTTGAAGTCCAAGATGAGCCCACATGAAGACCAAGGCTTACTTAATGTCATCGAGGCAATTGATTGGGCCGAATAAGAGAAGACTTGGGCGTGTGGCACAAGCTTGAGCGTGTGGAGGACATTCAATTTCAATTTTTCCTTTTTTTAAGTTTTCAAAGAATAATGGTTGATTTGTTTCCCAAATTATGGGCCTGATTTACTTCCAAATGTTAGCCTTCCAAATAGGGAGCAAGTCAATTAGTTGCTTGTTTTAGTTTTATTTTCTTTCTGTTTGTAAGGCAAATATTGCCCAATTTAGTTTTCTGATTGTAAGGCATTTAATTACCGAATATCTTGTTTCCTTTCTTGAGATAGGTGTGTAGCCTTTCTTTTCTATTAGGGTTTTAGTTTATAAAGGACTAAATGATGTAATATTTCAGCAGATTTGAATTGAATGAAAATTGAGAGCATTATCTCTTTGGTTCCGAAATCTGATTTATCACTCACCTTCTTCTCTTCTTAAGTGTGGCGTCTTCTATTTTCTTGATACCATTGGTTCTTATCTCATTATAGATAACGGGTCGCAGTCCTATATTGTTGTTGTTTACAAACTTCGAATTTTAGAAAATGATCCTTGCTACCATATATTGGTTTCGGGTCTCACTACTCTTGGTGAGGTCCATATCAGTTGGTATCAGAGCTTAGGCTTCTAAAAATCAGGTTTAATCTATCCTCCTCCTCCTTATTCTTCTTCTTTGATTAATCCCTTATAGCAACCAACCAAGGGTGTATAGTGCTAGTTGCTCATTTAGGATTCTAACCATGAATACTCATCTATCTATTAAGGGCTCAACCTCTTTCTAATGTAGTCATCCTAAGGTGTATAGTGAAGGCCACCCGTTTCAGATTAGATGAGTGATCGAACCAAAATTGGTATGATTTTGGCCCCCATTTCCTTCTCCTTTTGTTTGATTCTTGGGCATTATTTTGTGATTTAATGGTGTAAATTAAGTGTTTTCAGGAATTTATAGAATTCAGGGGCATTGGAGTAATTTTGGTGAAATAGGGGTAAAAGCGTAAATTATTGAAGCAAGATTGAAGTTATTGTGATATTGGAAGAGATCAGGGGACGTATCTGCAATTCGCCATACAAACTAGTCAGCAGGTGCCACGTCAGCATCACGAAACGGTGCATTTGGCTTAAGTGAGGGGTGATCAGGTGCATCCCAACGCAGGCTGTCCAACGTACACCCATATCAGATTGGGCCAGCTTAACTGCACCCCAGCTCAATTTTGTGCGCGCCCCATGCAGACCCACAAGCAATCCAAAACGGTGCGTTTTGCAAAGTGAGCAGATCAAAGAAGCCCAACACGCGTGGCCCAAATTGAAGCTCAACATGGCAGCCCACACTCTACTTATCAAAACGGTACCGTTTTGATAAAGAGAGATCAGATAGCTATTGGACTCAGGCCCAAGTAAAGCCACCCATATGAGACAGCCCACTTCACTGTTAAAATGAAACGGTGCGTTTAAGGGAATGGGCCCTTAAACGCACACCAGCCTTGTTCTAAATTCACCCCTTTTATTGCATAGTGACAGCAGCCCAATTGCACCCCAGCCCCTTGCTAAATGCACCCCAGTTACTATTCATCATCCCCTTCCTTTCACGCGTGAGCAGCCATTTCACCCCAAAAACCCTAGCTTCTTCCACGTCATCATTCCGGCGATTGTGCGACCCAACTCCGTTCGATTTCTGACCAGAATGAACGGCCATGACAACGGCTGCCCGGTCGTTCCATCTCCGGCATCCCAAATGGTCGGAATCCGGCCACTCCAAAATCAAGCCATTTCTTCCCATTTTGCCCCTAGGTCGCCATTTGGCTTTTCGAGGTCGCCATGGCGATAGGGACTTGATTCCCACACCTGATGAGGTCGCCATTTGCATCCCCAAGGTCGCCATTTGTGCCAAACCACGACCTCCTTTGTGCTCAACGCTGATTGGCTGATTTTGGCTTGTAAATTACAGAAAGGCCCCATAAAGGGACCAAAATGGTAATTTGACAAGTACAGGGGTGTTTTGGTAATTTTACCATCCGTGACCTAATTCAAAAATACTATAAATTCATCCCTCTTTTCAATTTGAATACCAAGCCTATTCTCTCCTACCAAACTCCCTTTCCTCCATTAATCATCTCCCAAACTCCTCCATTTCTATACTTGGACTTATTTTTTCCATCCAAAACCTCACACCAAATCTTGATTACTTCCCTAGACCATTCCTTCCCTACCATTTTCTCCATCACAAATCCTTTGTCACTCACCATAAGCCATCCACCCATCTAGACACATCCTCCTATTCCATTCTTTGCATCTAGGAGCATCAAAGGAGAACAAGGATCAAGCACTAAAGACGGTGGCCTAAGGGTGATTTCCTTACCATTTACTTGTTTCTATTTGATTGCTACTATGTGTAATTAAACTCCTAATCTAGGGGATTGATTTGATAAACATTTGGTTGTGGGTTTTTGCTTAAGCTTTGTAATGAATCTCTATATGTGTTCTATTTATTAATTCATTAGATTCTATTCATTATGTGATTGACTTGTATACCCACTTGTTAATTACAATCTTGTTTAGAATAACATGTTATATAATCACTCTTGGATTGACACACTTGAGTGATTAAGAACCCAATAAATAGGATAGATTAGTGGAGGGTATATCAACCACATTAATCTAAACCTAAATTGGTTAACATGTAGAGATTGGTCCTTAAAGTGGCTTAAAAAGCAATACCCATACCTACTTGCTAATCAATCAAGTCCCTAGCATCAACATTAATTGTTTATATCCATTTTTCTTATCAAGATTGTGAGTCTTCTATTTTTCCTATCACCATATTTTTAGTTAGGTTAATTTTGTATGTATGTTTGATGGTTTGACAAACCATACACTCATTCATCATTTATGATTTATTTTATTGTTTATAGATTAGCTAATTAAATCAACACATTTCTCTAATTCCCTGTGGAACGAATTCTAAGCTTACCACAATACTCGTTTTGCAAATCTTAAAATATATTGCGTAAAGATTCATTTTACAACATTCTTTTGGTAATTCGCAATTTGGTAACGACACAAAAAGCGAGTCATCAATGAGGCTAGAGGTTATTTAACCGAATTCTACTCAAATGTTAGTTTTTTCAAAATCACTAACGTAGCCAACCTAGGGTGTATAGTGAAGGCTACTCATTCGAGATTAGATTAAGATCATTGTTATTAAGCCAGATTTCAAGAAATCCTTCCATTCAGTAGAGCATTAGACAACCAAATGGGGTGTATACCTAGTTGTCTACTCAAATAGATTCCAAATCAACATGCTAAGATGGTATATCCAAGACAAGCCAATATTGGAAATCAATTAAAGCAAGAAAATAGAACATAGAGATAGATATGAATATAGAATATAAAGTTTATTTACAAAAGCCTTACATCCATCAAACTAGTCACATCAACCCCTTAGTGGGGGATTTAACTCATGTTCATTACAACATATAAACTAAGAGAAGAGATTGAGAGAAAACCCTTGAAGAGCATCTCCTTCCTTGAAGCTTTAATCCAATCCTCCTAGTTGCCTTTGATAAGTAGAGAATGGGTTTGGATGGGAGGGAAAGTATATTCCTATATTTAGATTAACTTATTTTCTTAAATTCTAAGTGTTGGATGATGATTTTTGATCTAACATAACTTTCAATTTATAGGGATTACAAAATTAGGTCACAAATGCTTAAAATCGAAATCTGATGCACGTGGAGTGCGAGTGGAGTGCGGTTTAAGCACCCACACTCACCCGTACTTTATCAAGTTTTCACAATTTCAACTCTCGGGTTTTGGCAAGAGTGTTGTTAAGAGTACTGTTGGGACCTGCACTTTATCAAGTTTTCACAATTTCAGCTTCTAGGTTTTAGCAAGAGTGCTATTGGGACTCGCACTTTATCAACAGTGCCGGTGGAGTGCTATTGGCTGACCCGTACTGTACCCGCACTCTTGGAGCTTCTGACGGCTTTTTTTTTTTTTTTTTTTTTTGGGTAAATAAATAGTATCATAGAAAAAGGAAAGAATGTACAAATACAAGGGGCATACCCTAGGAAACAAAGAAACAAGAGCACAAAGGCCCAAAGCAAGCTCAACAAAAGCACAAAACAACAAGATCAAAAACAAGAGCTAAACATAAGCTTTAACAAAAAAAAAAAAAAATACAAAATACAAAAGAAAGAGCAAACAAACAACCAACAACAAAAGGATCATCTAGAGGTGATATTTCAATTCATAGCAATCAGAGGCCAATCCTTCAAATTGATAGAATATAGCCAACTACGAATAGTGTCAATAATGGCCCGGGCAACCTCTGCATTAGGCCTTCTAGAGCTTTTAAAAATACGACAATTACGCTCTCTCCAAATAAAATAAACAGCCACCGCAAGACAAACCTTTTTAGTCAAAGTGGAAGGAGAATTCCCTTTCCAATGAGCGGAAATCGAATCAATTAAATCATTCCAGCTGAGACCAATCCAAGTACAACCACACTTGGTCAAGAGTTGGGTCCAAATGGCTTTGCTATACAAACACTCAAAGAAAAGGTGGGCATGAGTTTCGTTCTGAGAATTGCAAAGGACACATCTAGCTATAACTTGAGGATCGTAGCACTAAACACGGTCCAAGGTAGAAAGCCTCCCTTTAATAAACAACCAAAGGATGAAACCCATCCTCCGAATATTCTGAGGGAACCATACAATATTAAACCAGGGAATAAGAGAGTGATGGGGAATAAGAGACTCCATAGCCGAAGCAGCAGAATAAATGCCATTTGGAGAGGGGAGCCACCAAATAACATCATCCATAATGGATTTTGGATTGTAAGAAGGCATTTGACTCTTTATTTCAGCAAGATCAATTGACATAGCAATAGGCCATCTCCAAATATCACCAAGGACAATGGTATTAACCTTAGCATTGATAGGGAGACCAAAATCATAGATAACATGGGAACTCCATTTCGTACAAATAGGGCCATCAGGGTGCCAATTATCAGACCATAAGAAGTGTTCAAGCCACTACCAATAATGTGCTGAAATAAAGGACGGACTAAAGGCCTAAGATGAAGTAGCTTTCTCCAATTCCAAGAACAGGTATTAGGAGCTTTCATATCCCACAAACCTGAACCTTTAAGGTGGTAGGCATTGATCCATGAAGCCCAAAGATTATTCGTGCCATAAACCAGATTCCAAATGTGCCTAATCATTAGTGCCTTATTCAACAAAGAGAGGTCATTGATTCTAAGACCACACTTTTTCTTAGGAATACAAATATTGGGCAAAGCAATTTTAGAACCTTTATTGCTACCATTAACCCCATTCCATTAAAAACTACAAAAATTCTGCTCAATAACCTTTAAGATCTTCTTAGGAAGACAAAGATGACTAGCCCAAAACACTTGAATACTGGTTAAGACTGAGATAATAAGTTGAAGACGACCAGCATAAGAAAGGCACTGATTCAACCAAGAAGAAAGTCTACTTGAAACCTTATCAACAAGGGGAGAGCAATCACGCAAATTCAATTTAGAAGAGATAATAGGAATCCCCAATTAACGAATTGGAAGGGAGCCAACTGTGTAACCAAAATGGTTAATGAGCTGCTGACTAATGGCATTAGGCACTCCAAAAATGATAGTGTTGCTCTTAGCATGATTAGCACCAAGACCTGATAGCAAGAAGAACTCATCGAGTGCTGATTTGAGAACAAGAGCTGATTGATAGGTACCATGGCAAAGCATAATAAGATCATCAACAATTCAAAGGTGAGAAAACTTAATCGTGTCACACTTCCAATGGTATTTGAGGTTAGGAGAGTTCGCAATATGATTGGCTAAGATTTTCGAGAGGACCTCCATAGCCATAACAGGAGATATGGAGACATAGGGCCCCCTTGTCGAAGTCCTCTCTTTACATAGAAGAAACTAGCAAGCTCACCATTAATAGTGATAGAGAACTTAGGAGTAGTAAGGCAATCTCTAATCCAATTTATGACTTTCAAAGGAAACTGAAATGCAGCAAAAGTGTCAAGTAAGAAGCCCCAATCAACCATATCAAATGCTTTCATCAAATCCACCTTAAGGGCCAACTTTGGCATACCGTTATCTTTGTGATAATTCCTCATTAGCTCTTGAACAAGAAGAATGTTGTCTCCAATTCTCCTACCTGCCATAAAGGCTGATTGGGAGGGGCTAATAATGTTAGGAAGACAAGGCTTGATTCTATTAGAAATGATCTTAGCAATGATCTTGTAGAGAGTGTTACAGTAAGAGATTGGTCTAAAGTCTGCCATTTTAGAGGGATTAAGGACCTTAGGGACCAAAGTAAGAATCGTAGCATTGAGCTCCTTAAGAAGAAGGCCAGTACGAAAGAATTCTTGAACAACATTAATAACATCCTCACCAACGATGTGCCATGTCTTCTTGAAGAAATGAGCATTAAAACCATCTCGACCAAGAGCCTTATTAGGGTGGAGAGAAAAGAAAACCTCACGAATTTCATCATTTGTGACCTCTTTACTCATGAAATCAGCTTGATCAGTGGAGATGTGTTTATCAATAACATTTCCCAAAGGACAAGAACCATGTTTAGAAGGCAAAGAGCAACCAAGAATATTTTGGAAGTGACAAACAGCCTCAGATTTGATTTGAGTATCTCTTTCAATCAAGGAACCATATTCTCCGGTATTAGAGAGGATCTTACTTCTATTACGTCTTCCATTGATGGCTTTGAAAAAATAGGAGGTGTTACAGTCACCAACCTTAAGCGATTGAACTCTAGATTTTTTCCTTAAAAAATCCTCATCTGTTTGAAGAGCCAGTGTGTAAGAGCTCATAAGCTCCCTCTCTTGCATTCTAAGGCCTTCATCAAGAGGCTGCAGATCAACTTTGGCAATCAACAAGAGCAGCCTTGGCCTCAATAGATTTAACTGTTAAGTCCCCCACTGTATTCTTGTTAATGGACTTTAAAACCTTCTTTAAATTTCGGAGCTTCGAGCAATGCTGAAATTGCATATTGCCATGAAAATTCTCCTGCCAACAACTCTCAAACCAAAGGAGTCTTCCCTTTCCATTAGAAAATTGAAAATTTTAAAAGGGCAATTCTTCTTATTAGCTTGCAATCCGAGCTTAACCAAAGAGGGGTTGTGATTCAAGATGCTAGGAGGAAGAAAAATGGCTTCAGAGTGCTTAAACTTGGCCATCCATTCCTTATTAACAAGAACTCTATCCAAGTTCTTAGAGATGCAGCCATTGCTTCTCTTATTATCCCAGATGTGGAGAAAACTAGAGAAACGAAGCTCATCAAGTTCAGAAACATAATGACAGTCATTAAACTCTTCCATAGTTGAGGAAATACGAGATGAACCCCCAACTGACTCATTCACCCTCCTAGAGACATTGAAATCACCAAGAACCATCCAAGGAGTATCTTGCTGATTAGATCATATACTATGCCAAAGAGCTCTTCTAGAACTATTAACATTAAAACCATAAACAAATGAGATATGAAACCTGTCATTACCATCCAAAATATGAGCTTGGCAATGTATAATCTGATTAGTTTCAAAAATTTTAGTGGTTTTGAGGATCCTAGGATCCTAACCAATCCAAATTCAACCAAGATCATGACTATTGTAATTGTCAAGCATTACCCAATCCGTGAAAACTGAATTGAGTACAAGAGGCTTATGGATCATACTCACTCTTGTCTCAATTAAACAAACTAGACTAAGCTTGTGGTCAAGTATCATCTTTTTAACTTCTAATTGTTTAGGGGTAGCATTCAAACCCCTAATGTTCTAACAATCTAAATTAATCATTAAGAGGTTGTGGAGATTTCACTTTAGCTTGCAAGCTATTATCCATTCCTTTCTTTGCAGACCGTTTCTTCTTCTTGTTGTTATTACTAGAGGACTTCGGAGTGCTAGAAAGCCCTATGATAAGAACCCCATCAATGTTCTTAATCTTTGAGAGCCATAAGGAATGATCCGGAGAGGCTGTGGTAGGACAGTCATCATCACTACATTCAACAATGCTATCCTTAGAGAGGCCACTATAACCATTCTTATCAAGAGCAGATAATGTGTTAGAGGTATCAACAACACTCTCCTTAGAGAGGACATTGCATTGATTCTTGATAGGCATGTTGGAAGGACACAAAGGAGGCTGAATTTCAGAATGACTAGTGGCAATGACTTCATCAACATTCAAAGAATATTCAGAAAGAGGAAGAAGCTCCATATTCGCACTAGGTGAGGGAACAAGGGTTGCATCTCCTCTAGAAAGGTTCCTTGAAGAGATGGATATATGAGCTACAGCACCACGATTGACCTTCACCCATTCTTGCTTCACTTTTGGAACCACGGTTCTCATCGAATCTGTCTTCCACATGCTTTAGACTTGGGCAGGTTGTAGCAGAATGACCAAACAATTTTCACTCCAGACAAATCTTAGGTCTACATTGGTATTCAACTAGAATTTCAACACTCTCCCCATTATTGAGCTCATAATAATCGCCCATAAGTAAATCAAATGAATCAACTAACTTACTAGTAGCATCAATCTCGACACAAATTCTGGCATATGAAATTCTTTTCATTGATTCAGTTAGGCTATCAGCATAAGGAGGCTTCCCAACAGCACTAACAATATAGCTTAGCCCCTATTCAGTCCAATATTCATGAGGAATATTAAAAAACTTGACCCGTACTAGAACCTTAGAATAAGATTCTTTCATTAAAACAAGCTGAGAGTGCCATTTCTTAAGAATTATCATTCTTCCAGTAAAAAGCAATGGACCAGCCTCAAGAACTTTACGGCAAAAGTTATCATCTGAGAATTTGAAAAAATAGAACCCTTTTTCATTCGCGAGCACCTCTAGAAGACCATAATTACCCCAAATCTTCTTAGCAATGTTGTTAACAAGAGAGAATGAGAGCTTCTTCTCAATAAAATAACCTACCAAGGAGTTCTTCCAAGCTTTAGAGCCGTCCTTTGCAACTTCCATGGGTGGGGAGACACACTTCCTATTACCACTTTGTAAGGGCTGGTAGGATTTTAGGTTTATAGGCTTACTTGTGGGGATATCTATAATTGGACAATTGTGATCACCTTTCAGCACATTACTATAAGAAAAAGTGCTTTTTTCAGAAATTATAGGAGGCAATTAACCTACAATAATGTTATCATCTTTATTCACCAAAGAATGAGTGATAGAGATACCTTTATTTTGGGAGACCTCCTCAAGTTGGACCATAGGAGAGGAGTCAGGATTAACTTTCCTTTACTACTCCTTAGCTTAAAAACCTTCAATCTTAAAGACAAACCAGCTCCAATGCAAATAGTATTGGTACCAGCTAAAATATTTTTAGTTTGAGGGCTCAATCCATCTCCATGGGAAAGAGCCTTATTCGAAACCCTACTAGCTTCCAAGAGAGAGGGAAAACCAACAAAGGAAGATATAGAACAAAGTGGATTCTCCATGATCGAACCGGAGAAACCCTAGAGAAAACACTAACCAGAATAGAAAACTTGAAAAGGATGTAACTCACTGCCGTAAACCTCAAATCACAAAGTTCTTGATTCTAGTTTGCATATAAAATCATGATCTACAATCTTGAAGAAGGAAAAATAAACTGAATCTAACCGAAAGAGGACCAAAATAGCAAAATGGCGGTGAAACCCCAATAAAAAAGACAAACCAGTGCATAGATATTGAAATTGCTGTAATTCTATGAAAACAATGCCAAATCATGAGTTTCTTGATTCAAAGTTGCATGAAATTTCACCATGTACAACTTTGAAGAAGAAAATAAGATCAGTATCAGACCAAAAGTGGCTCGAAATTACAAAAACAAAATCAGCTTCTAACGGCTTTTGTCCTTCTTTTAGCATCTTTTGGTTCCTTTTCGCCCGAAAGTCCTTCATTCTGCTTTTAACACCAAAAATGAACGAATGTCTACAATTAAAAATAAAGATCCCATAAGAGACGCTAAAACACAAGAAAATGAAACAAAGGACACAGAATAAGGGCCGAAATATACAACATATTTGGCACGATCATTGTGATCGGCGGCCAGACCGCCGATTGAAATCGCTTTTTCAGACCTAATTTATTTATTGTCTTGGGTCCAAATCAGCGGTTGGGATCAGCGGTCATAGAACCACCGAATGAAAGTGCTGTTTGAAACTAGCGTTCTCGGGTTTCAATTCGGCAGTTAAAATCAGTGGTCCCGAATGCCGATTGAAACCGCCGATTTGTGCATTTTAGGGGCAAACGTGACTTTTCACCTGCCCTGTTTTTGGTCTCCTTAAATATATCTTTATCTCTTATTCTAAAAAGAGAATCTTTTACATCAAGAACTCTAAAGAGATATTGAGAGAGACTTGAGAGAAAAAGCATAAAGATTACATCTTTATTTCTTTAAACTCATTTCCTTATGCAAAAATAATCATCTAAGCATCATCTAAGATCATCTAGCATGTGCTAATGCATGGCTCTTCTTCAACACACAAGTTATGGTAAGTTGAACATTAATTTCATCTAATCTTAGTGTTTTTACTTAGCAATTTATCTCATTTATAACTTATATTCTTTTAGATTAATTTCTACTTACAAGATTGAGATGATGTGTTGATTGAGTTTTTTTTGTGATAGCTAGGATTTCATGCTTATATAAATCTAGATAATTTATCTCATTAAAATGATTGAGATTGTTTGTGATAGCTATTGTATCTAGGATTGGTTATCCTTCACATAGCTATGCTTTATGTCATGACATATAGCAAATTTGATATCTAGGATTGATTTTATTGTCATCATTTAATCCTAGCTAAGCATTTAGTGTAACCTAACATTATTTGCTTAATTGAATATCATTGCATATTCACATAGGTTTTGATCTCTTTGTTGGAAGTAAGTCTTGTGGCTAAGGTGGCTAAGGTGGCTTAGTTGGCTTAGTGCACAAGCAATTGGTAAAGTGCTACTATAAAAGGCCTGCGGGTAGAGTAGGAGATGCTCACGCCATGAATAGTGATCAGGGGATATCACTAGGGATTGAACCAAGAGTGGCGAGTGGTAGTGTCCATAGCCTGAGGTTGTCTATGGTGAGAGTTTGTGTATCACTTGAGGGTGTAACCTTTGCTTATATAATGGATTTCGATGACCTTGTGTGGCGCACATATCAGCTTATGGTGTTTCCCTGCTGAGGGTTTCCACGTAAAAATCAAGTGTTCTTTAATTTTCGCATTTTATACTTGATTTTGTTGTTGGTTGAATTGGGTTAAAATTGTAATATTGACTAATCCAAAAAAATTGGTAATAATGAATTAAAAACCCATTCACCACCCCTCTAGGTTATTTATTAGACTTAGCATCCATTTTGCTTTTTCAACTACATAGAACTCAACGAGCACCTTCATGAAAAGAGCTACACACCTTGGTTGTGCAACCGACCAATGTAGGAAATGACTACATCGTTGTGATGAGTGAAAGCCGTCATGAAGCGTATATGTTTTTGTTAGAAAAATCAAAAAAGTGTTGAAAAGAATCGTTAAAAAAAATATTTGATTCAAAGCCTAAAAGAAATGAAAAATAAAAGGCTTAATGGAGTATAGATGAAAATTGTGAAATGCTTGGATTGTCAAATAGAAATGAGTAAACGAGCTACATGCACGCACACATTCATATGTTAAAATATATTCTCTTTAAAGCAAAAAACCGGATGATAATCGGTTTGACCTAGATTGAAAACGCTTTAGATGGATAGGTGTTGATATGGTTTGCATGTTGAAATCACAACTACTCCTTATATATATGTTAGAAGCATTCACACACTCACATATTTTGCTTATAGTGCTTGATTCATTATCAATGTGAGAATATTTTTGAGAGATTAATGAAAATCTATGATTCTCTCTTTGACCTTGAAAGTAATGATATATTCTCTCTTATTACTTGAAATGTGTGATTGTGTGATTCCCTTGTGAACAAGTCTACTTATTGATCATAATGTGGAGCATATGTTAAGGGGGAGCTTAGTTTATTTAGCTTTGTTCTTTATATGAATTGTTTGCATAATATCTCATATTCAATCTCTTGTGTTATTTGTTTTTTCCTTCATAAAAAGGGAGGGAAAATGTATTCCTCACCATGTGTGGATGATACGGGAGTGCCCCATTGCATGACCTCGGTTCAAGACACAAAGGGATTTTAAATTCTCACTATGGTTTGTTAAGCATTAGATTTAGCTCGCAAGGGTATTTTTGAGACTTCATAACTTTTGATTCCGGAAGTGTTAGCTGAGGTGCTTTATGTCATTGGAAAGATAAGCTTCTTAACTTCAATTTCATGTTTTAAAACAAGTCATTTGAAGGTCCCAAGAGAGAGTTATGACTGAATTCATTTTGGTGTTCAGATTCAACTAATCTCGGGATTTGAAGAGTCAAGCTTTAATATCTTTAATTTCTTTGTTTAAAATGCCTTGAAATGGGTTGTTATCATTTATTTTCATTCCTTTCCTATGCATGGAGGGTTGTTCCATGATTAGGCTATATAATGAGCCTTTATCCTTGTAAAAAGTAAGTTAATGAATATTGCATTTCAGAATATTATCTCTTTGAGATTTTATCTTTCAACTCTGTATCTCTTTGGTGGATTTCCATTGAGTGGTGAGTTTTGCTTTGGTTCTGTATCCTTGGTTAGTTAAGAGGGTGGTGTTTTTGTATCCCTTTTGATTAGTCTTGGTGGTGAGCCGTTTCAGCTAGTTTACTAAGGGTGGTGAAATCTGTATCCCTTGAAAAATTAGTTAATCTATCTTTACTTGTTCTTGTGTGAGACAGACTGGCTTGTGTTTCTTTTGTGCATAGGCTGTCCGTGAGTGTGTTTGACATCGGTGGAGATTGTTTAGGGCTGTCTGGCACAAGATTGGTATCAGAGCTCAAGGTTGCTCTTCTTTTACTTGTTATATCCATGGCTAGTCGTTCATAACTCCAACAACGAAGGAAAGGAGTGGATCAATGAAGAAAAGCTATTATTGATGATTTAAAATAGCAAATCCATCAACTTCAGCAGCGTTTGGATCAATTCATTATTAATCAGTTAAAGCAACAAATACAACACCTATAGCAGCGTTTGCAACTCATCGAGAACTTACTGATTCATTCGATGGATCGAAAAGATGGTATGGATGTCTATTGTTTTAAATTAGAGATTCCTACTTTTTATAATGATGATTCTTATGGAGATTCATATGATGATTCGTTTGACAAACTTGAGCCTATTTGGGATGAATACAAATATGGTGACTTGAGTGATTCTTTTGATGAAATTGAAAACATAAATGATTTTCAGCATATTGACAAATAACATCAATTGGTTTATCATGATGAAATAAGATTTATTCAACCTCAAATAAATTTTGATAAACCACAAATCTTTGATGATGATGTTGAGTTTGAAGAACTAAAACCAAAGGGTTCAATTTTTACAAATTATTTTTTGTGAATCTCATGTCCATTTCTCCAAGAGGATCTCTCCAACATTTCTGTTTCTTTAGAAATTGATTATCGGTTCATATATTTCTTCTTATTGGTGTGATTGGATGGACATAATTACAAAGGTTGGAAAGTTTAGGGTGCATCGTGTTCCTTTTAGAGTTCCATTGCAAGGGATGTTTTTTAACCGATATCAAAAAGACAAATCCTTAGAAATTGGAGGATGAGTTTTTTTTTTTCAACCTTGAGAGATTGACATGGGAGTGTCCCATTGCATGACCTCGGTTCAAGACACAAAGGGATTTCAAATTCTCACCATGGTTTGTTAAGCATCAGATTTAGCTCGCAGGGGTATTTTTGAGACTTCATAACTTTTGATTCCAGAAAAGTTAGCTGATGTGGTTTATGTCATTGTAAAGATAAGCTTCTTAACTTCAATTTCATGTTTTAAAACAAGTCATTTGAAGGTCCCAAGAGAGAATTATGACTGAATTCATTTTGGTGGTCATATTCAACTAATCTCGGGATTTGAAAAGTCCAACTTTAATATCTTTAATTTCTTTGTTTAAAATGCCTTGAAATGTGTTGTTATCTTTTATTTTCGTTACTTTCGTATGCATGGAGGGTTGTTCCATGATTAGGCTGTATAATGAGCCTTTATTCTTGTAAAAAGTAAGTTAATGGATTTGCTCAGAATGTTATCTCTTTGAGATTTTATCTTTCAACTCTGTATCTTTTTGGTGGATTTCCATTGAGTGGTGAGTTTTGCTTTAGTTATGTATCCTTGGTTAGTTAAGAGAGTGGTGTTTCTGTATCCCTTTTGATTAGTCTTAGTAGTGAGCCGTTTCAGCTAGTTTACTAAGGGTGGTGAAATCTGTATCCCTTGGAAAATTAGTTAATCAATCCTTACTTGTTCTTGTGTGAGACAGACTGGTTTGTGTTTCTTTTGTGCATGGGTTAATCGTGACTGTGTTTGACATCGGTGGAGATTGTTTAAGGTTGTCCAGCACTAGTGGAGAAATGTTCCAAATGTGTGAGAGAATGTACCTCTTTGTGCTTAATTGAGACTTTGTCTTAAATGAGAGAATTCTTGACTTAAGGGGGAGAAAATAATCCTTGCTTAATAATGTTAAGGAACTTAGGGAGAGCTTTAAAGTGAACATTTGTATATGATAGGGGGAGTCTTGTTTGTTTTTGGTAAATATCTCACCAATCTTCTTTGGAGAAGATCTTTTGTTTGGTTTGCTATCTTTTCTCAAAGGTACTTTGATGATCAAAGAAGGGATTCTTGAAGACTCATGAAGACATGAAGACACGAAGACACTTTAGTCTAGGGATATCTTTGTAATTTGAGGTTGAGAGAATGCAATCATCATTGAGTGAATATTGTATGGTGAGGATGAGGTTTTGCCATGGAATAGCCAAATGGGGAGATTGTAAGGTTTTAGATTTGTATCGGCTTGATTCCATTACAAAACTCTCTTTATTTGTAATGGTTAGTTGCTTAGGTTTTTCTTGGTTGAAAGGAGCTTCAAAGGAGAAAAGCAACTTCTCATGCAAAGATCATCTTCAAGAGGAAAAAAGCTTACTTGGATGCTAAGGTATCAAGATACTTCTTCCTCTTGCAAGTGTAGGGAAAAACGTTTGCACGCGGCGAAAGCGAGACTAAAAATAGTTTAGTATATTTTAAAAAAAATTCCCATATTGAACCTTAACCCTTTAATTAATTAAACATATGTACGAAAAGATAAAATACCTTTGTCGTGTGATCCGATTGACTAGCATCGATGGTAATCCACAAGATCTTCCAAACCCAATCACGAACATGAATCGCCTAGGAACGTGGTCTCCCTTCTTTTGAATTGTGAACCTGAGAATGGACAACAAAAAAACTTTTCTGATTTTGTTAGTCACAACAAACTCCAAAAAGGTTGCTAATAATGTTCCGGTCACTTTTGAATTCACAATCGTTAGATTGAAATTCATGTGAACCTTATTCGAAATTGTGCACAAGATCTGTTAATGTTAAGATCACTAGTGCACTATCGAAATAAGAACAATTCTTTTCTCAGAACCACTCTTGGCCGAAATCTCTCACTAGTCTTAGAGTAGGATTTTATTTTTCCACTTTAGTAAAGGAAAATTAATTCTTCAAAGGCAAAAACTAGGGTCGGCCGAAATTCATCCCTTATGTTATATAGGGACCGAATTTTTTGCCCTAATATATTTAGGGTTGCCGAATTCTAGCCTTGTCCAACAAGGTGATCACCAAAGTCCTTTTCCAAATAGAATTTGTGTTTCCGCAAAAGACTTCTTAGAATTCAAACCCTAATCCAACTCTTTAGTGAATTTGTGACTACATAAAAGACTTCCTAATTTGACTAAACAAATAAAGTATTTTATATTTAATATACTACTAATAGAAGTATACTAGTAGGAAACATATTTCCAAATTAGAAAAAGATTTGTTTCTTTATTAAATAATTAATTAACATATTAATTAATTTCCATTTAATTAAATAATAAAATAAAACAATATAATGGGCTTAAAAAAATAGCCTTGCCACCCATGACTATAACATGGACCATATATTGTTTTTCTTATTTTATTAAATCCATTTAGACTTTAATAAAAAGCCCACATGTGAACTAGACTCATTCTTACTAAAAGAAACAAGCCCACATGCATTTAATTAATATATTAATATAATTAAACAACCCATTAAATAAATAATGTGCAAATTATATTCTTAATATATTAAATACAAATCTAAATGGACCCATAAATAGTCCGGTAGAATATATTAAGTGATTCATGCAAGTCCATGTGGATTGGGGATCTTGGTGGGCCTATCTAAATTTAAGCTACAATAAACATAACCCAATCACAATCAACAAATGATTCACTTAGGTTCAATCTATTAATTTTAGTTCATTCCACTAAAGAACTAAAATTGCACTCTTAAATAAAGATGGAATAAGTAAACGATTCTCATTCATACCCTAGACAATCTTATAGGAGATAGTGAATCCTCGTGAAGAATATCAGTAATCGCTAAGAGCTCATAGACTGCCTATAGCTCTCCAAGTTACCATATTTACTCATATGACCACACTTTGAACTTGGATATATATTATGACTTGTCTAGAAGTCATCTTTCAATAGACACTATTGAAAACTCAACGTTAAGATTTCATATCCAAAACCACAAAGCATCCATATGATGATATTCTACTCACATTTAATAAATGGAGCCACGATGTCCATATCTGTAAATGAAGTCCTTTATCGATTAACAAATGAATAACACCAAACTATCGAGGATAGATTATGCTATATAATCGTACTCATTGATAGCTCAAATGATAACACTTGCAACCATAAGTCCATCATTTATCTCAGGATTAAGATAGACTCTCCGATTGTCCTGATAATGAAAAGACTTTTATCTATTGACGGTTCTAGAAAAAGTATTTCATTGTGATCCAGTTCAATGCACCAAGTGCACTAGATTCTTTTACTCGAAGACCCTTCGATGATTTTAGACTCATCATAACACATTTGATCTCACTCAAATGCTAGTAAAAGAATTCTACAACTTTAACAAGATGGTGCGCAGCCTCTAACTTAAGTTGTGAACGTTATTCAAGACTAACTAAAGAATTGTGTCTACCTCAAACATATCCAGATGTACGAACAATTCTTCTTTTCTCATTGTCTTTTGACCTTATGATTATTTACTTTGACAATTATAATAACAAATGCTATATAAGATTTTGTTAACAAACAGAAATCACTTTATTTATATGAAAAGATTGTCAAGTACAATATTACTCTCTTGTTATTGAGCATAATCCTAATAGCAAGGTGTACATGTGTGTCCCTGCATTGTTGAGCAAAATGCACACACATACATTGCATTCATATGTGTCCCTACATTGTTGTGCTTATTTGGTAATAACACATTCACACACTTATTGAAGTATGCACATGCATTAGTCTCGATTTGGCAAACATTGTAGAATTGCATATTTTAGGACTATCTTTAGGAATTTGCATACTTGTGTGATCTTGTGTTTGTTTGTTTGTTTTTAGTTGTTTTTAACTTGAATATGATCTCATATGATTCCTTGTTGCATTCCGATTGTTTCGGTTACTCACTCATTTGATTTCGAGTTCAAACGAGAAAGTTATGCTACTTTACGTTCTCTTACAATGCCATTGTATTTGTCGTCGTGTATCAAGTCGAATTCATAACCTTTGGTCAAAGTTTCATAGTTGTCCTCATGTGTAATTGAATTAAGGTTAGTTAGTAATCAAAAAAGAGATTCAAATTCAAAATTCTGAGTTTGGAGGCCGGAGAACAAGCGAAGAACGTAAGAGGTGCGTGAAAGGAGTGAAGGAGAAGAGAGGTTGCAAAGGGCTAACCACCCTCACTCCTATGGAGGTGTGTCACCACCATGGGAGGGACACCTCTTTGCCTCCCCGAAGTGGCCACCCACCTCTACGGAAGAGAGGCTGGTGGTGGCTTAATTCCCATTTTACCCTTGCTTCTCTCCAAGTTTTTTCCCTCCCTATATATTTCAAATCTCGTGTAAACTCTCTCACAACTTTTCCAATTTTGTTTTTGTCATATCTCTATCATTTCAACTCCGAATTAAGTCCCAAGCATTTTCAATGTCAAAAGATGTCCAGATTCTTTGCAACAATCTGATCTTCAGTTTGTGGTTCATCTTCTCTCCATTTTTCTTATGATCAACTTTATGGATCTTATTACTTGATTGATAAAAAATGTTTAGAATGATTTTGATTCCAATTTTAGTCTTGTTTGATTGATTTTTGAGTTATAGCTTTTTGTGATTTTGATTGAACATATTTGAAAGCTAAATTTGATTCACATTAAATTGTCTCTAGAAATGTTTTGTATGATGAGCTTGATTGTTGATTTCTAGGTTTAGTTTAATGATCTAAGAACTAGGATTTTTGATTGTGATATTGAATATTCTAAACTAATTCTTATTGAATCACATGCTTGGATTTCTAGATAACTTTGCGATTGAGTGTTGAAAGCATATTCTAGTTATCTAATTGCATGTTCATAGAGTTTATGTGATCTGCTTTCTCTATTTGATTGTGTTTGCATCATTTACATCACTTAGATCATTTGCCTTGTAAAAGGTGTGAAGTCTCTTGTTGTTGAGTGATTCTTCAACATAGAGGAGGGAAGACATGGTAAAGAGTGTGAGGCTCTAAATAAATCCAAGCAAGGTAAGTCTTGGCTAAGAGGTGTGATGCCTCTAAGTAAGTCCGAGCAAAGTCTTATCCAGGAGTGTGAGGCTCTAGTTAGACAAGTAAGGGAAGACTTGGCAAGGAGCTAGGCTTCAAGTAAGTCCGAGCAAGGAAATCTTCCTAGAGACTTGAGGATAGTCTCAGTTAGGGAGTGGCTTTCTAGAGGCAAGTGATTTGTCTTGGTTAGAAAACTTGTGACAATGTGCTCTTTCACTAGGCCCGAGGGTAGACTAGGAGTTGATTGCTTAAGGAGTATATCATTGGTTGATTGCCTTGAGTGTGTATCTCCTTTTCATCATAGTGGATTTGCTTGCCGGTGGTTGTTGATTCAACCCATGGATGTTTCCTTTTAAGAGGTTTTACCATGTAAAAATACTTGTGTCAAGTTTCGCTTTAAGTTTCTTTACTTCTATATCTTGTATTGCTTTTAACACTTGTGTAATTGAACTCATATTGTCTTGTTCAAGCAATTCATTTGTTAAGCTTCTGTGTGCATACAACTTTGTTGTATTAAAAAGAAGTAGAGAAGAATTTGAAGCCTATACCTATTCACACACCCCTAGGTATATTTACACTATAATTGCTTAAGGGAATTTCAAAAACTACGCTCCATATTAGCTTGCTTTTCTCTCCATTGATGTCTCTCAGTTAAACACAAACGTTCAAACTAATCCTTTTTCTCCCATTCACAATGAAGCTAATCCAGTCATGGCAAGGACTAAGTTAGTTAGCGCGCATCAGAATACTCGTTTTTCAAGAGGCCCTGTTCTGCCTAGGGATATCAAAGTTGGTCGTCAGGTGGTTGACGAGTCTGACGTCAAAACCGAGCATAGAGAGGTTCTGATGAGGTCGTTTCGTACTCAACAAACAATGTTTTATGTATTCGCTTGAAAACCGTGTTTAACCACTTAGGAACCCACTTAGGATAAAAGCTTAGTAAAACGATAAGCAAGGATTCATTCCACAGGGAATTAGAGTAATATGTTATATTAGTTAACTAATCTATAATGCAATAAAGTAAATCATATAGTTTGGATAGTGTATGGTTTGAGAAACCATCAAACATACATGTAAAGTAAATGTAATAGAAATGTGATAGGAAAAACAGAATGCTCAATAATCTTTGATAAGATAAATGGATGTAATCAATTAAGAGAATGCTAGGGAAATGATGGAGTTGTAAATGGATTATAGGCAATGCTTCTCAAGCTACTTTAATGAACCAATCTCATATTTGTTAACAATTTGTATTCATAGATGTGTTTAGCACTACAAAAAAATAAGGCATTTGTTGACAATTTAAAACTGTAAAGAAAAGGATTCTTGACAGTTTTTAAAACTGTCAACAATGCCAATGTCAAGGAAAGTCTTGATAGTTTTTATTTATTTTTTATTATTTTTTCTTGACAATTTTTAACTGTCAAGATATTTATATAATTTTTTTTTAATTTTTCATTATTTAATATTTAATTAAATAACATATTTTACTTTTATACACCAACCCCAAAACTGCCGGACCTTCACCGCCTTCTCCGCCGGACCTCAGTCGTCCAGGCAACTTTGCTGCCGCCGGCCACCATCCTGCCACCAGCCACCAACCACCATCCAGACCCCCGGCCAACCGCCGAGCCTCCACCTCCGCCGTCGCCTCCCGCCACCGTCCACGATGCCGTCGCCGGACCTCCCCCTTCGCCTTCGCCGCTGCCGCCGCCGAGCTCCGCCTCCACTGCAGCTGCCGGACCTCCCCCGCCGCAGACGCTGCCCTCCACTTCCGCCGCCGGACCTCCACCTCAGTCGCCGCCCGCTGCACGCGACCGTCGCCCACCGTCCAGCCCAGCCCAACCCAGCCCGGCCCGGCCCGGCCTTACCTGCCCTCATCTGATAATTGAACAATATTAATTGACATTAGCATGGATTGAACCTGAGACCTCAAACCAAAATTGTAAGCCTTCACCATTTGACTACAAGATGTAAAGTGATAATGATAGAACAATATTTTAAATAACCTATATGAGTTGTTAGAAATAAAAAATAAAAAAAACCTTAAATTAAATAAATTTAAATTTATTCAACTAATCAAAATTCTAATTTCTACAACAAACATATATTAAAAAATATTTATTGAAACTTTAATAAAATTATATTTTTTAAAACATATATAGTTAAGTTATTGGTCAATACTCTATGGTCACGTTTGGTTACATGGTGGAATGGTAATCGGAATGAGAATGAAAATGGAAAGGAAAGGAAAACTAAGTTTTTTATTTGGTTGAAACTTTAGAATTAGTCTTTGAATTAGTATTATTTTGTTTAGTTAACAACAGAATGGAATAATATTAACTGTATTTTGATCAAAATACCCTTAATTATAAAACATTCATAATAACATGATATATTATAGATAATAATAATAAAATATAAAAGTATATTATATAGAAAAATGTTCAAGTCAGTGTATCCTGATATAACTTTGTGGGGATATTGAATATAAGCCACTCGTTTTACATACTTTAACTCAACTGTGTATGCATTTGTCAAAACTAGTGGCCCACATTCAATATCCTGATAAAGTTATATCCTGATGCACTGACCAGATCGAGACCGATATTATAAATATAATTATATATTATTTAATATAATATATATATATAATATATTATATAGCGGGGGTGGCAGGTACCCTGCACCGTCTAACTTACAGTCTTAGAGTTTTCCCCACAAAGCGGCACTCCCATGGCCTAAACAGGGTACTCACTAAGTGACTGTCCACAGACTGTACAAGGACCTTCAGCCATAGAATCAATATCCATTTTCTGATGTGCAGGATCCTCAACTAGAGGCAAACACAGAGCATACTTAGATAATTACAGACTGAAATTCATCATCTAGATAAATATTGAAGAGGAAGAAGAGAAACTTTAGAAAGTCATTTAAGATAACACACAAATCTTTTTTATTTTTATGTGAATTGAACTTAACTTGATTTTACAAGGGGAGACTCCTTATTATATAGGAGGAGAGCTGATAAACCAAAAGCTTACAAAGCTTACATGAGGTTCACGTGATCATGTACGTGATAAAGATTACATCAGTACAGATAGTAGATAACCCAAATATCTTACAAGAGGACAAAAGTAAAAAGCAAAACATAACAAGTACACATTTGCTTTCTCGTGAAAGCAAACTAAAAGGTTTGAAAACAAACAAACCTAATAAGACAAGTTTGAAAAGTTTTCAATCAAACCATAAACAAACAAAATACTAATAGTAACAAACAAAACACTAATAGTAACACCCTGCTTGCATGTGATAATCTTGACCGATTGCCTGTTGTCAATCACGAACTGAACATTATCTTCACGAGCTTGGAGAAAAGATCACGGGCTTGACAGATTACAATTATTATGATTCTCATCATCTGAATCTGCAGCACCATATATCCAACAGGGCCAAAAAGCCTGAGTGTCTAGGGCCATAGGGTCTTGTGAATCCTGCAAAAAATCTTCTGGTAATAGATCCCAACTTTGGGGCTAGCTTTGGGAGGAATCTTTGGGCACCTCTGGGAGGATCAGACATTCATCTGTATAGACACCATTAGTATCACAAAGAAATTTTAACAGAGGAATCTGAAGCTTAGCAGGATACATTTGTGAATAGTCAAAAGTGGTGTGCCATTCTTAATTGATGTTGTGTGTCCAAAGAAGCTTTTTGTGAGGATTATATCGATAGGGCCTGTGAAATATCCAAATGCAGGATACAAAAGAGGCTGTATTAGGGTCAAGCTTCCAAAGGTTATATTGTCCCATGAGTTTGGTGAGCTCAGTTCTCTAATAGGACAATGAATCAAACTATTTAAAGAATGTCCATATGAGGGAATGTTGTTGAGCTGGATCATGGAGATGACCATATAAGTCCTGAAGAGGGAAAACAATGGCATGATGATGGAGGACAGATAGACACCATAAAAACCATAAAACTCGAGGAGTGAAATAATCAAAGGGAAGCATCAGGAAGGGGTCTAGGAGGTTTTGTTGGGTTGATGAGAGTATGATGACTTCCTTTCTGGAGTTCTGTCAAATAGACAATGAGATGAGACTTTGCAAAATCTTGGATTTGATCAAGGGTAGGTTGTTGATTTGGGGGAAGAGTTTGTAGTAGCTCTGGTGGAAAGGTTAGGTTGGTAAGAGCTGGGAGACTTGGTGAGGGATCTAATGAGGAGAAGGCTAAAGTAGCCATAAGGACTAATGGAATTCGTTTGGTTGAGGTAATGAGATGGACTGGTTGAGGTCTGGAAAGCATGTCTGCAATTATATTGTGTTAGCCTTTCACATGTTTAACAGTGAAATCGTATCTGAAGAACCAGTCTTTGAGTCTCAACAATTGAGGATTACGTGGAATCTTATTGCGGAACTCGAGGATATTAAGAAAAGATGAGTTGTCCATTTCCACAATAAAGTTTCTTGTCCTGAGGTGGAAATCAAACTTTTGGATTCCATTTTTCACTGCAAGAATCTCTTTGTAGATAGTGTGATAATGCTGTTGGGCAGGTTTGAATTGTCCGCTAGCATGACCATAATATCTTCTTTGACCATCTTTTTCTTCGATGAGAATGGCACCCCAGTAGGTGTCACTAGCATCAGTCTGGAGGATTAACTGGCCGAAGGATGGAATAGTGAGAGCCGGCGGAGACTATGCAATTTTCTTCAGTCGAATTATTGCATCGGTGTGTAGAGCACTCCAGGGAGGAGGTTTCTTCTTTAGATGAACAGAAAGAACTGAAATGTGGTGGCTGACTCGAGGGATGAAATCTCTGATGAAATTAACAATTCCAAGGAACTGTTGAATCTGTTTGTGTGTAAGGTTTGAGTCAGGGAAATCAAGGAGTTGTGAAGCCAGATGAGGACCAGGACGGTATTGACCATTTGAAATATGCATACCAAGAAATTCTATTTCTTTGAGGCCAATCATACTTTTCTTTTCTGAAAGCATAATACCGTACTGATTGAGTAGATCATGGAAATGATGAAGGAGTTGGGTATGTGAATTCTCACCTACAGAGAACAAGAGAATGTCATCAATGAAGAGTAAGCCTGAATGGAGAATAGGATGAAAGATCCTGGTGATGGCCTTTTGAAATAAGGAAGGGGTTGTCTTGAGACCGAATGGTAGGACTGTCCATTGGTACTGGGCATTAGGAAGACGGAAAGCTGTTTTGTATCTATCACTATGATGGATACCAATTTGCCAAAAAGCTCATTTGAGATCAAATTTGGAGAAAATGTTGGCACCCGGGAGTTGTGAAAACAGCATGTTGGTTCTGGGAACAGGGAATTTGTCACTTTGGAGAAAGAGGTTGAGAGACTTATAGTCAATGACTAATCTTTTCTTGCCTCTGATCTGTTCAGAATGTTTTTCAACATAGAAAGCTTGACATGCCCTTGGTGAAGAGGTGTGTTCAAGAAGACCTTGCTGAAGCAAGATATCACATTCTTCATTTGCTAATATGAGGTCTGATGGTGACACGCCAGAATGGGTGGCTTTTGTAGGGTTAACATCTAAATTGAGCTTGAAAGGGAGCTTCATGAAGAAGTCTAGATTTTTCCACAAAGGATTGGGGTGGTGGAAATCAGCATGACTATTGGAGCAAAATTGAAGTAGTTTTCATTGGATTTGCTCAAATGAGGGTTGGATTTCGGACAAAGGGAAGATTTTGGGAATGTTTGAAAATGACTTGAACTCTTTTTTGTATCTGATTCCCTTGGGTAAAAGGCGGAGGGATTTGCTTTGGCAATAGACATCCCATCCAATGAGGATATCTTTGTCAGGCAAAGGTGTTCCAATAACTTGGACCTAAATGGTATAAGATGGGAAAATCTTAATACCAATCTTGTTTGCTGAAATCAGGTTGGTAGTAAATATTTTTCCATCAGCTGCTTTGAAATAACAGATATAGGGTTTCCATGCAACATGAGGGAGGATCTTAGGATTCATCATGGAGTTATGAGATCTTGTGTCGAAGTAGGCAATGGCATCAATTGGCTTGGAATATTTGTCAGGAAGGATGTGTATTGAGGTTTGAGGTCTTAACTGGGAAATGATTTGTGAAGCCTGGTAGGATTCATAGATTGAGTGAGCATCTGAGGAGGTAGAGTATTCTGAATCTGTTGTAACATCCGTGTCTTGAAGCGCAAAACTTGTGTTTTGATCAACAAATTCTTGTTTAGAATAGATGGATTCCACATCAGCATCATTTGGAATGTCATCTGCCAGTTATTCAATCTGATGAACTAATTTTGCTGACTTTGCCTTCTTGTTGGGGCATTTCTTTGCATAATGACCCTTTTGTCCACAGATGAAACATTTCTGGGACTTGTTCCATGCACGCTTAGACTTCTTTTTAAAGTATTTGAACTTTTTGTTGTTGTTGTTCTTGTGCTTGGATTTGGAATGTTGAAAATGGTTTTTCTTCTTTGTCTTGCAGGTACATGTGTCTTTGGATTTGCACTTGATTTGTAGAGAAGGTTGCTTGCAACTGGTTTCATGTCTTCGTCCTTCTCGTAACATCTTGGAGAAAACCTTCTGTGTGACATAGAGTTTTTCTAATGCACTCAAAGAGTACATATGAATTTCACCAAGAGTTGTGTCATTGAATGTTCTGTTAGAAGCATCAATTTTCCTTTGTAATTAATCATGAAGTTCTTCTGGAAGAGAATTCATATATACCTGCTTAAGACTTTGATCATTGATTCCACCACGGATGTGGAACCGGCTTGACATCTTTTTGTAGTGAAACAAAATGTCTTTCTTTCGGAGAGAGCAACAACGCATCTCAAAGAATTCTTGTCTAGCTTGTTTGTAGAAATGATCAGAATCACCAAGAAATTCTCTGAATATGTAACCCATAGCCTGAGAGGCTTGAGGTGCTCGGACAAATTGGAGTTGTCTGTATTCTCCGAGGGCTTGATAGCAGTCTCTGAGAGAGCCTATGAAGCGAGAAACAAATTCTCTAAGAATAGCTTCAAGATTCTGTTCTGATTTTGTCATTTGTAAGTCGAGCCATGCACTCATTTCAGAAATCTTTTTTCTCCAAGAATCTGGAGAGGAGTTTTCAAGATTAAACCAAGGACCATTAGTAGGTTTGGTACTATGAGGCTGACCTAGGACATTTTCTTGTGGTTCTTCCACATATGGACCAGTGGAGGCATCATCAGGAGAATCATAAGTATGAATAGATGGCTGAGGATCTGTCCTTGAAGCCATGAAAACTTGGGTGAGATCTGTTTGATCAGGATCTGGAGTAGATATGTCTGGGATAGTGTTCTAGGAGGATTGGGATGAAGTAGTGGAGGTAGAGTCTGATTCTGGGTCTGAAGATGTGGGAGAATGGTGAGAAGTATACAGGGTAGGCCTGTATTGGTTTGTAGCTGGTTGTTTATCTTTTCGGGTATGGGAAGACCTTTTTACTGGTTTTTTCTTCTTGGGAGGAGACAAAGGAGGATATTTTCGAAAAAGTTCTCCGGTGGACTTAAAGTAGTGAGAATCATCTGGTAGTCTGGAGGAGGAAGAGTATGGAGGAGATGAGGGGAACATCAAGGTTTGAGTGTACGGTTTTGGCACATAAGGAGATGGAGCAGGATGGAAATGATCTCTGTTCAACTGTTCTAGTTGTTCTTTGAGTCATTTGACCTCTTTTTCTTTTTTGTCAAAATCAGGGCCAAAGTAGCCATGATTAATGTATCTGTGAAGATCAGCATCTAGTTTGGAAATCTTAGACTGAAGATCAGTGAATAAGTCTCTGAAAACAGTGTCCATTCTTTGGAGGCCATGTTCATGTTGAGAAACATGATGGGAGACTTGGTCAATCTTCTGATCAATAGAGTTAAGAACTCTATTTTGAATCCTGGTATTATGGGTCTGCCAGTTGAGAACTTGCTCAGCCTGTGAGAGATGTTTTAGAGATCCATCAGGTAAAACTTCAGTGGATTGGATGAAAGGTCTGGAAAATCTGTTCTTTTCAGGGTTAGAGGATGGTTCCAGAGAAGGAAAATCTTGGTCATAATTGGAGGCCATGTAACATGGAATAGGTTGAGGTTGAGGTTGAGGTTGAGGTTGCGGTTGAGGTTGAGGTATAAAATGAATCTGTGGTTCTGGTTCAGGAGGCAGTAGTCCTTCAGATCGCAAGATCTGTAGAGCTCTGTCATATATGGATAGAGATTTGTTTTTGATGGGGTGAAGGCCTATCCAAGGGCTATTTTTGTCATCAGGTTTGTGTGGTTTGCGAGAGGGTTTGCAAGGTGATAAGTAACCTTTGAAATAGTCTCGGCATTCACAATCTGCATCGCACATGTCAGGATCAACGTCCCAAATGAAGTGACCATTGATTTTGTCTACAAAGATTGCAGATCCATCAGCTTCAAAACTGTGGATGGGAATTTCTTCTTCTATAGTGACCGGTCTGATCATCAGGGCTTGGAAGATGGGAGGAGTACTGGAACTGGAGGAGGCTTCTGGATCTACAAGTGGTTTGTAGATAGTTTTGATAGAACCATCGGGTTCTCTGGTATACTCAGTATCTGTAGCAACTACTGGAGTATTAATCTGGAAAGCCGTCTCATAGTTAGTAATCCATTCAAGTGGCATAATCTCCATAAGTTTGTCCTTTGGTAACTGTTTTGGAATTTGGATGATGGTAGGGACTTCATCTTCACGTTCTGCTTTGATGAAGATGGTATCACCAGAGTGGCCTGGAATAGGGAGATCCAAAGCATGATCTTGTAGGCGATAAGCGATCTGGTGGTGGAGAGTGGCCATGTATGAGTTAGGCAGCATTTCTGCACCCAAAATCTGGAGCTGTATTTTAAGACAGTTATAGAGGTTGGCATCCCTTAAAGGGATATTGAAGTTGGGGTAGTATGTGAGAGATATACTACTAGCATGAAGTGTTGTGAGACAAGTACCAATAACTGCTTACTCATATTGCTTGTCGATAGTGTTAAGCAGAGCAACTCTTGCAGTAACTAGTATTTCTTTCCTTCCATGCAAGGTAACGATAATTCGAACTGCACCAAAGTGAAGGTGTGAATAACCTTCTTTGATCCACTGATCAATCAACGGTTGACCAATTTCAAGATCAACATATTGCTTAGCTGGAGAAGCTGGGATAAGGCAATTGTCAAGAGTTGTTAACTGTTGCTCAGCTGGAGAATTCTTTGAGATGCGTTATTGCTCTCTCCAAACGAAAGACATCATGTTTCACTACAAAAAGATGTCAAGTCGGTTCCACATCCGTGGTGGAATCAATGATCAAAGTCTTAAGCAGGTATATATGAATTCTCTTCCAGAAGAACTTCATGATTAATTACAAAGGAAAATTGATGCTTTTGGCAGAACACTCAATGACACAACTCTTGGTGAAATTCATATGTACCCTTTGAGTGCATTAGAAAAACTCTGTGTCACACAGAAGGTTTTCTCGAAGATGTTACGAGAAGGACGAAGATATGAAACCAGTTGCAAGCAACCTTCTCTACAAATCAAGTGCAAATCTAAAGACACATGTACCTGCAAGACAAAGAAGAAAAACCATTTTCAACATTCCAAATCCAAGCACAAGAACAACAACAACAAAAAGTTCAAATACTTCAAGAAGAAGTCCAAGCGTACATGGAACAAGTCCTAGAAATGTTTCATTTGTGGACAAAAGGGTCATTATGCAAAGAAATGCCCCAACAAGAAGGCAAAGTCAGCAAAATTAGTTCATCAGATTGAATAACTGGCCGATGACATTCCAACTGATGCTGATGTGGAATCCATCTATTTTGAACAAGAATTTGTTGATCAAAACACAAGTTTTGTGCTTCAAGACACAAATGTTACAACAGATTCAGAATACTCTGCCTCCTCAGATGCTGACTCAATCCATGAATCCTACCAGGATTCACAAATCATTTCCTAGTCAGGACCTTAAGCCTCAATACACATCCTTCTTGACAAATATTCCAAGCCAATTGATGCCATTGCTTATTTTGACACAGGATCTCATAACACCATGACGAATCCTAAGATCCTCCCTCCTGCTGCATGGAAACCCTCTATCCCTTATTTCAAAGCAGCTGATGGAAAAATATTTACTACCAACCTGATTTCAGCAAACAAGATTAGTATTAAGATTTTTCCATCTTATACCATTTGGGTCCAGGTTATTGGAACACCTTTGCCTAACAAAGATATCCTCATTGTATGGGATGTCTATTGCCAATACAAATCCCTCCATCTTTTACCCAAGGGAATCAGATACAAAAAAGAGTTCAAGTCATTTTCAAACATTCCCAAAATCTTCCCTTTGTCCGAAATCCAACCCTCATTTGAGCAAATCCAACGAAAACTACTTCAGTTTTGCTCCAATAGTCATACTGATTTCCACCACCCCAATCCTTTGTGGAAAAATCCAGACTTCTTCATCAAGCTCCCTTTCAAGCTCAATGAAGATGTTAACCCTACAAAAGCCACCCATTCTGGCATGTCACCATTAGACCTCAGATTAGCAAATAAAGAATGTGATATCTTGCTTCAGCAAGGTCTTCTTGATCACACCTCTTCACCATGGGCATGTCAAGCTTTTTATGTTGGAAAACGTTCTAAACATATCAGAGGCAAGAAAAGATTAGTCATTGACTATAAGCCTCTCAACCTCTTTCTCCAAAGTGACAAATTCCCTGTTCCCAGAACCAACATGCTGTTTTCACAACTCCCGGGTGCCAACATTTTCTCCAAATTTGATCTCAAAGGAGCTTTTTGACAAATTGGTATCCATTATAGTGATAGATACAAAACAGCTTTCTGTCTTCCTAATGCCCAAAACCAATGGACAGTCCTACCATTCGATCTCAAGACAGCCCCTTCCTTATTTCAAAAGGCCATCACCAGGATCTTTCATCCTATTCTCCATTCAGCCTTACTTTACATTGATGACATTCTCTTGTTCTCTGTAGATGAGAATTCACATACCCAACTCCTTCATCATTTCCATGATATACTTAATGAGTATGGTATTATGCTTTCAGAAAAGAAAAGTATGATTGGCCTCAAAGAAATAGAATTTCTTGGTATGCATATTTCAAATGGTCAATACCGTCCTGGTCCTCACCTGGCTTCACAACTCCTTGATTTCCCTGACTCAAACCTTACACACAAACAGATTCAACAGTTCCTTGGAATTGTTAATTTCATCAGAGATTTCATCCCTCGAGTCAGCCACTACACTTCAGTTCTTTCTGTTCATATAAAGAAGAAACCTCCTCCCTAGAGTGCTCCACACCGATGCAATATTTCAACTGAAGAAAATTGCAAAGTCTTCACCAACTCTCACAATTCCATCCTCCGGCCAGTTAATCCTCCAGACTGATGCCAGTGACACCTACTGGGGTGCCATCCTTATAGAAGAAAAAGATGGTCAAAGAAGATATTGTGGTCACGCTAGCGGACAATTCAAACCTGCCCAACAGCATTATCACACTATCTACAAAGAGATTCTTGCAGTGAAAAATGGAATCCAAAAGTTTGATTTCCACCTCAGGACAAGAAACTTTATTATGGAAACGGACAACTCATCTTTTCTAAATATCCTCGAGTTTTGCAATAAGATTCCTCCTAATCCTTAACTGTTGAGACTCAAAGACTGGTTCTCCAGATACAACTTCACTATTAAACATGTGAAAGGCCAACACAATATAATTGCAGACATGCTTTCCAGACCTCAACCAATCCATCTCATTACCTCAACCAGACAAATTCCATTAGTCCTTATGGCTACTTCAGCCTCCTCCTCATCAGATCCCTCACCAAGTCTCCCAGCTCTTACCAACCTAACTTTTCCACCAGAACTACTACAAACTCTTCTCCCAAATCAACAAACTACCCTTGATCAAATCCAAGATTTTGCAATGTCTCATCTCATTGTCTATTTGACAGAACTGCAGAAAGGAAGTCATCATACTCTCATCAACCCAATAAAACCTTTCCTAGACCCCTTCCTGATGCCTCCCTTTGATTATTTAACTCCTCGAGTTTTATGGTTTTTATGGTGTCTATCTGTTCTCCATCATCATGCCATTGTTATCCCTCTTAAGGACTTATATGGTCATCTCCATGATCCAGCTCAACAATATTCCCTCCTATGGACATTCCTTCAATGGTTTGATTCATTGTCCTATTGGAGAACTGAGCTCACCAAACTCATGGGAAAATATAACCTTTGGAAGCTTGACCCTGATACAGCCTCTTCTATATCCTACATCTGGATATTTCACAGGCCCTATCGTTATAATCCTCACAAAAAGCTTCTTTAGACACACAACATCAATTATGAATGGCACACCACTTTTGACTATTCACAAATGTATCCTGCTAAGCTTCAGATTCCTCTGTTAAACTTTCTTTGTGATACTAATGGTGTCTATACAGATGAATGTCTGATCCTCCCAGGGTTGCCTAGAGATTCCTCCCAAAGCTGGCCCCAAAGTTGGGATCCATTACTAGAAGATTTTTTGCAGGATTCACAAGACCCTATGACCCTGGACACTCAGGCTTTTTGGCCCTGTTGGATATGTGGTGCTGCAGATTCAGATGATGAGAATCATAATAATTGCAATCTATCAAGCCCGTGATCTTTTTTCCAAGCTCGTGAAGATAATGTTCAGTTCGTGATTGACAACAGACAATCAGTCAAGATTATCACATGCAAGCAGGATGTTACTATTAGTGTTTTGTTTGTTACTATTAGTATTTTGTTTGTTTATGGTTTGATTGAAAACTTTTCAAACTTGTCTTATTAGGTTTGTTTGTTTTCAAACCTTTTAGTTTGCTTTCACGAGAAAGCAAATGTGTACTTGTTATGTTTTGCTTTTTATTTTTGTCCTCTTGTAAGATATTTTGGTTATCTACTATCTATACTGATGTAATCTTTATCACGTACATGATCACGTGAACCTCTTGTAAGCTTTGTAAGCTTTTGGTTTATCAGCTCTCCTCCTATATAATGAGGAGTCTCCCCTTGTAAAATCAAGTTAAGTTCAGTTCACATAAAAATAAAAAAGCTTTGTGTGTTATCTTAAATGACTTTCTAAAGTTTTTCTTCTTCCTCTTCAATATTTATCTAGATGATGAATTTCAGTCTGTAATTATCTAAGTATGCTCTGTGCTTGCCTCTAGTTGAGGATCCTGCACATCAGAAAATGGATATTGATTCTATGGCTGAAGGTCCTTGTACAGTTTGTGGACAGTCACTTAGTAAGTACCCTGTTTAGGCCATATATATTATATATAATAATATAATATATATATATAATAATATAATACATATATATATTTATATATAATTAATATAATATATAATAATATATTATTTTTTGAAAGGAGGGTATTTATGGAATATAAATTTTAGTTTGGAATGGAAGGGCATTCCATTCATTTTTGGATGGAATACCCATTCAACCAAAATGGTGGAATCCCCATTCTAATGGAATCACTATTATAATATATTATTATAATAGTATATAAAGTATATTATTTAATATGTAATGTATATATTATATAAATATTATAAATATATATTATATATATATTATATATATATAGATATTATATAAACGGTATAAATATATAATATATAATATTATGTATTATTTAATTAATATTATATTATATTATATTATATTATATATTATAAAACATTCATAATATATATATATATTTATCTTTAATAATTTTTTTAAACTTTTACTTCCTATTTTCATCATCAAACAAAATCTCGATATGAATTTATTTTACAGTAAGATATCGGTTTTTGGGCAAACCAATATTAGATAAGTAAAATTTTAAATTTAATAAATTTACTTTTAAATCATTTACTTTTAAAAAATTCAAAAAATTAATTTTAAAAAAAATTGTTTATTTATTTTGCACCCTCTTGTTTCATACTAAGAGACACGTTAATAATTCAATAACTCATATAAATTAGTAATATGAGTCTTACATTTGTTCATTAAATTGCAAGATTCATGTTGAGAAATATCTCCCATGTAATGAGAGTTGTATTCCAAATCATGCATATTACAATTGATATCATGAGTCTCCTATAGGTCATGTTTGGTTGGATGGAATGGAATAAAAAGAAAGTCATTTCATTCATTTGGTTTGTTAAAATGCAATGGAATAATGATTCCATTGGAATGAGGATTCCACCATTTTGGTTGAATGGGCATTCCATCCAAAAGCCAATGGAATGCCCTTCCATTTCGAACTAAAATTTATATTCCATAAATACCCTCATATGCCCCAACCCCATTCCAAAAATACTCTCCTTTCCAAAAATAATATATTATTATTATATATAATATCAATTATATATAAATATATATTATATATTATATTATTATATAAATTATATATATTATTATTATATATAATATAATATATTATAGTATTATATATTATATAAATTATACTATTATATATTATATTATATTATATTATACAAATATATTATTATTATTTATATAATACATATAATAACATATATATAATATAATTTATATATTATATTATATTATATAAATAATAATAATATATTTATATAATATTTATATTATATATAGTAATATATATATATATTATATATAATAATATAATACATAAATATATTATTATATGTGTTTATATATTATAACATATATAATAATATATTTATATATTATACTATTATATATAATATATATTACTATATATATAAACATATATAATAATATATTTATATATTATACTATATATATATTACTATAATATAATATAATATAGTATATATATATTAATATATTAATATTATATATTTATATTATATATTATTTAATATATTAATATTATATATATATATATAATTAGTTATTTGTTGACAGTTTTTAACTGTCATAAATCCTTGACAGTTAAAAACTGTCAACAAATACAAGAACTGTCAAGGATTGATGACAGTTAAAAACTGTCAACAATTAACTGTCAATAAAACCATATTTTCTTGTAGTGTAGGTTGTTACTACGAACCCTAAACAACTCCCCACCAAAATGCTTAACCGATTAAGGAGGGGGGTCAAGGTGGGATCGGTTGATTACAAATCAAGGCTTAGATGATTGTGGTTGATATACCCTCCAATCATCTATCCTGTTCACTATGTTCCTTAACTGTTCAATGGTGTCAATCCTATATTTATTATATAACAATTTATCCTAAACAAGAGTATGATTAACTAGTGGTATACAATGCCAATCATAAAATGAATAATGAATAGGATCTAAGTATCAAATGAATACAACACAAATAGAGATTCAATATACATATAGCTTAAGCAAAACCCAAATTCAAATATTTCTCACATCAATCCCCTAGAATGGGGATTTAGTTACACACGATTACAATCAAATAGCAAAGAAGTAATAGATTAGGAAATCACCCTTACGCCTCCTTTTGTAGTGCTCTTTCCTTTGATGCTCCTAGTGCAAGGAATGGTAGATGAGGATATGTCTAGATGATGGGTATCTAAAGGGTAGTGACAAAGGTAGGGAAATGTAGAGAACGGGAAGAGATGAGTGATTTGGTGAAGTATTTAAGATTTGGTGTTGAGTTTTTGGATGGAAAAGATAGTCCAAGATTAGAGATGGAGGAAGGTGAATGTGTTGAGTGTGGAGGAGGGAATGCTAGTCTAAATTTGAGAATTTCATTGTATGAAGTGTGTGTTTTCAAATGGATAAGAAACATCTTTATAGTGGCTCTTAGATCTGTCCTTTAACTACCAGAAATGCTGATGTGGCAATTATGACGATTGTGTTGTTGCGGTTGTGGGGACAGCAATGCCACCGCGGCAGACGATTATTCGTCCTTCGATCTGGTTGTCACGACTGATTCTTATCTCTTTTTACAGTTGTGAAGATAACGACATCTGAAGGGCAACAATGGGATCTGAGACCTTTGAAAGTGGTCACTATTTGGTCACACAATGACATTAATAGCGACGCTGAGCCTGATGTTCTTCTAGGGTTTTCTTCTTCTCTGTCGCGGTTATGGCATAATAGCAACACTAAATCACGACGGCATACCTGATTGTTTTATCAGGATTCCTTCTCTCTGTCATGGTTGTAGGGAAAAATAACGTACCCGCAGCGGAAGCGAGACTAAAAAATAGTTTTGAGTAGCTTTTAAAATTTTTCCAATTTTATGAACCTTAAACCCTTTTGATTAATTAAAGATATATAAAGAAGTAATAAAAGTTTAATACCTCTTGTCGCATGATCCGATTGACTTACGTCGATGGTAATCCGCAAGATCTTCAATCCTAGCACGAACGTGGATCACCTAGGAGCGTGGTCTCCCTTCTCTTTGAATTGCAAACCTGTGATTGGATTAAACAAACTTTTCTCTCTTGTTCGTTAGTCACAAAAACAATCAAAAGAAACCTAAGATTATTCCGGTCACTTTTGAGTTCTCAATCTAATGATCGAAACTCGCGTGAACCTTGATTGATTTTGTATACACAAGCTTATCAATGATTAAGCAAATAGTACACCATCAAAGAATAATCTATGTTCCTTTTTCTTTTGTCTTAGTTGAATAAATTCTCTATCTATGAGTTAAGAAGAAGAAAAAAAAAAAATTCTGCACCTTGATCATTAGGGCTGGCCGAAAATTATATGTATACATATATAGGTGGCCGAAATTTTTCTTCTTTCTTTTTAGGGTTGGCCGAATTCTCTTCCTAAATTAATTAGGGTTGCCGCAATTTCCAAACAAAATTAATTAGTTTGAATTGCACCCTAATTCCTATTTAGAAAAGATTTCCAAAACCTAATCAAACTCATAAATCTTTTTATTCTCATATTTGACTAAAATAAAAAGACTTCCTGTTTGAATAAATAAAACTAATTATTTATTTCCTTGTCAAACAAGTTTTTCTATTTAATTATACTACTACCAATAGTATACCTTTAGGAAACATATTTCCTAATGAGAAAAGATTTGTATCTTAATTAAATAATTAATTAATGAATTAATTAATTCTTATTTAATTAAATAATGAAAACAAAATAATATTTTAGGTTAATATATAACCTTGCCGCCCCATATGTGTATTGGGCCAAATATTATTTTTCCTATTTCATTTAATCCATAGGACTTTAAATAAAAAGCCCACATGTGAACTAGACCCAATCTTACTAAAAGAAACAAGCCCACATGTCATCCATTAATATATAAATATAATTGTGCAGCCCATTACATAAATAATGTGTAAATTATATTCTTAATATATTAAATTGCAATTCTAGATGGACCCTAAATTGGTCCGGTAGAATATAACAAGTGATCCATGCAAGTCCGTGTGGATTGGGGATCTTGGCGGGCTATCTAAATTTAAGCTACAATAGACATAACCTAATCACAATCAACAAATGATTCACTTAGGTCCGATCCATTAATTTTAGCTCATTCCACTAAAGAGCTAAAATTGAACTCTTAAATAAAGACAGAAAAGGAAGATGCTTCCTCATTCTTACCATAGACAATCATATTGGAGATAGTGTATCCTCGTGAATAATATTAGTAATCGCCAAGAGTTCATAGACCGCCTATAACTCTCCAAGTTACCATATTTACTCATATGACCACGTTTTGAACTTGGATATTTTGACTTGTCCAGAAGCCATGTTTTCAATAGACACTATTGAAAACTCAACGTTGAGATTTAATATCCAATTACCTCAAAACATCCATATGATGATATTATACTCTCATTTAATAAATGGAGCCACGATGTCCATATCTATAAATGAAGTCCTCTATCGATTAACAAATGAATATCACCAAACTATCGAGGATAGACTATGCGATATAATTGTACTCATTGATAGCTCAAATGATATCACCTGTAACCATAAGTCCATCATTTATCTCAGGATTGAGATAGACTCTCCGATTGTCCTGATAATGAAATTACTTTTATCTACTGACGGTTATAGATAAAGTATTTCATTGTGATCCTGTTCAATGCACCCAGTGCACTAGATTCTTTTGCTCGAAGACACTCCGATGATTTTAGACTCATCATATCTCATTTGATCCCACTCAAATGCTAGGAAAAGAATTCTACAACTTTAACAAGATAAAAGTGCCCAACCTTTAACTTAAGTTGTGAACGATATTCAAGACTAACTAAAGAATTGTGTCTACCACATACGTATCCAGATGTATGAACAATTCTTCTTTTCTCATAGTCTTTAGACCTTATGATTATTTACTTTAACAATTATTAAACTATAAATGCTATAAGATTTGTTTAAAACAGAAATCACTTTATTAATATGAAAAAGATTGTTAATTACACTATTACACTCTTGCTATTGAGCATAATCCTAACAATGGTATGGCCTAATAGCGACACTACCGCAACATATCCTTGGCCTGGATCTTCATTGCTTCAGGCCTTCTATCGTGGTGTGCATAAAGGCGACACTGGAACAACGAAAATGCCTTGTTTTCTCTTTCTTTGTCGCGGTCATGGCATAACAGTGACCCTAAACAGCAATGGCATACCTGATTTATTTATCAAGTTTTCTTCTCTCCGTCAGGGTATGGCCTAACAGCGACAATGCCATAACATCTCCTTGGCTTGGATCTTCATTGCTTCGAGCCTTCTGTCACGGTGTGCATAAAGGCTACACTTTGAACAACGACAATGCCTTGTTCTTCACCCTTTTGCACATTTTGTGTCAAATCCTTCTCCTTCTTTAACAAATGCCATTGTGGCACTTAATAACCTAAAACACTTGTTTATCATAGTTAGATCACAGGAAAATGCCCGAGAAACAAGCATAAAGAGAAGGGAATGGGGGCCAAAATCATATCTATTTTGGCTCGATCAAATACCCCCAAACCTATCTTTTGCTCATCCTAGAGCAAAACAATCACAAAACGCCCCAAAGGACATGCATCAGTTGCATAATGCTTTGCTTTGGAAATCCGATTAATTCTAATATTAACCTAAATTATGAATACTCGGACTAAAGACTAAAATTAATCAAAGATCACACAATGGATAAATATATGGAGAGAAATACTAGGGAATCGATGCACCTTTCTTAGACACTCAATGCTCACAATCGGTCTCGTTAAACACTTCCATCTAGTTTACGGGCTTGTTTTCAAGATGTTATCAGAAAATCGTCACTGGGGTGAAATTCCAAATAACAACTTTAAGGGGACCAAGATCAAGGAATATCCTAGTCGGAGGGGTATCACGTAGTTCGATACCGATGGTGTCCTCAGTAATACACGTTTGATCTGGATCATAAATAAATAAACAAAATAGACTCTTCATTGATCATCACTTTGCATTACAAGTACATGAATTATGTTTTTCAGGATTAATAGTAAAGTATGGAGATTCGGTGAGTAATGCAGATGGTGGTGGTGTACTCGTACGAGTCGATAAGTAGAATTCAACATAGGGTTTTTGTTCCTCCTTTTCTGATCCCCCTTATGGCGTATAACGTGTTGTTTATATAGGTCTCGTTACTTGCCATGCACTCCTGTATTTTCGGTTTGGGGTTTGGCAATTACAGGACCTCCTTCCTTTTAGGAGATAAGCTCGGAGCTTTTGCGTGCAGGATCCTGTCTTTCCTTCCTAGGAGGAATCAATCTTGGAAGCAAGTCTTTCCTTCTTAGGAGGATTCTAATAGAGTTGACTTGTTTAAAATAAAACTCTTAGTTGGCGAGAAGGAGTACACCTCTTCTGTTTTGACTGAACGGTGGCATTTCAATAGGTTTTTATGGAGCTTTTAATCCTGGCATGAGAGTCCTGCTATTCGTTATTTTCTTGCTTGGTGGGCTGATTTTACCAGGAGGTGTGAGCCACTAACTACCCTGCTGCTACTTGAGGATCAAGATACCAAGCGAGTCAGTAGCGGGGTATCTTGCTAATGAAGTAAAGAGATGTCTTGATGGTACAACAGTGGGATGCTTACTAGAACTCCGTGTCGGGGTGCTGTGGCGTCCATGAGAGGCTAGGGAGTGGTTGGGTTAGACCCCACTGGAGGGATTTACGAATAGCCCGGCTCTAGGGAATGCTTGTGAATCGGGATACCGCGGGGACCATGAGAAGATGTTGAATGGCTGGGTAGGATCCCGCTAGAGAAGGTATGTACTCGGATCAATCGAGATCCCTCCTTTTTTGGGGTAGCCAAAAGTTGTCTAGATTCCCGTGTCTTCCTCGCGTCGAGGTGGAAAATTCTTCTTTGGTCCTCCGCCAATTTTGGTGGTTAACAGAAGTCCCCCTTGACTTGGACGCTGATACCTTGTCGGGGTCGGAGTCAGGATCTTGATTATGTTTGAAGGATTTTTCTATCCTCCCTGTCTACATATTTCCTTGTCTGACTAGTTTTCCATTGTGGAAGAGGAAATATTTCCTGGATAAGTTAGTACTAATTGCACAGTCTGCATGTCAATCAATGATTGGTTTCTTCATTTTTAGAAAGAGCCGTTATGGCGCGATTAATGCGGAAAACGTCTCTAACCCACCCTGCCGGTCACCAATTCTGGTTTCCTGGTGTGTAACCGTCTGCCCTCTTCTATAAATAGACCAGCTTCATTGGTACCTTCTCTACCACTTTCAAACTTTCAAGATTATTGCGAAGAAATATAAACCCTAACTTCCTTTCTTCCTTTCTTTCTCATCAGCATTCTTCCAGATTTCTTCTACCTTCTTCTTTCTAATAGAATCTCCTTCGAAACCTCCAACGGCTTTACAAGAAGTCTTCGTCGATCACACCACTCCAGTGGTGGCTTCTACACATCCCAACCCCACATCTCCTTATCTTTCTGACAGTATCGACGCCCTTTTCAATACGGAGAAGGCCGACTTGGTAGAGGATTATTCGACATCAAAAGGGAGGAAACGAGGTCGAGAGGGTGACGAGGCTGCTGATGATACCCCGCGGGCCCAGCGCCATTGTTCTACACGAAACCCTCGAATCGGGTCGAGTTTCCATAACCAACCAAATGACCCAGTTCTAATCAACAACGAGGGGGAACCTGCAAAGGTTGATGGCGGTAAGGAAGGCGACGAGTATGATGTTACCCTGGTCGGGGTCCAGATCGGCTCCTTCGCTTCCTTCCACGACCGGAGGATAGTGCTCGATTCCGTGTGCACGTTGGACACACTTGCCAAACTGAGGGAGGACTACAAGATTCCCGATTACATTGCTTTGTCCCTTCCTCATCGGGGATACGACATATATACCCCGCCTCAGGATTGTTTGCTAATTCATAAGGCAGCTTTCGAGTGCGGAGTCCGGCTGCCTTTTTACCCCACTCTTTGCCGGGTCCTTGTCGGGCTGAAGCTGGCTCCCCTCCAGATATGGCCAGGCTTCTGGAAGCACCAGATGGGGTTCCTGGTGCTCTGGCGGGAGCAGTGCGAGAAGGACAACCTCAATAGGGAGCCGGGACTAGATGAACTGCGCTTCCTTTTCAACATAGCCAAAATGGTGCCTCAGGGTCAATTCTACCTGAGAGCATCAAATGATATGAAATTCACCATTCTAGGGGCGAATGTGAAGTATGTCGCGCCCTGGAAGGAGGAGTGGCTAGTGGTGGAAGGAGAATGGGGGCGTACTGCCTTCATTAGAGGATGTGAATACCCCGTCCTAACCCAATTCACGGCGAGGGATAAATGGGCAAAGAGGGTGCTTTCGCCTGAATATCGGGATATCCTTTCGAGGATTATGAAGAGGGGGTATACAAACATGAAGTATCCCATTTTGGACCCCTTTGAGGGAGACCGACTAGAGCGATACCTAATGATTTCCCTTGCCCTTCCTGGTAAGTAATTTTATCTACCTTTCCTGTTTTCATGTGTACATATGCTTTCCTTCTTCTTCTTCTTTTCATTGATCCTTCTTTTCCTTTGTAGTATCTGCAGCCCCAATGGCAACGGGGTCTCCATCCTCCTCTGGAACAGGGGATCTAATCATGCTAGCATCGACTTCTCCGTCCCTCTCCTTTTACTATAGTTAGAATCGTGCCGGGGTCCACACAAGCTGGAAATGATCCCATCCCTCCTCCTGCTCCAGTAAAGTCATCTACTGGTGTTGCCACACCCCCTCCTACTCTAGCGGGGTCATCTGCCAAGACTTCCGCTCGTCTTCCCACTTCTCCAGCGCGCTTGAAAATCAAAGCAATGCTGGCTCGGGCAGCTAAGGCCCGGGGCTCTGGAAAGCAAGCACAGAAGATGGGGCGTAATGCTGCTCCTCCTACTGAGAAGATTTCTCCTGCCTCTCTTTCTCTCGCAACAGTCTCCAAAGACCATGTCGAGCATACAGAGAAGGAGGATGCTATGCCTACTTTTGCCTCTCTCACTGACATCCCATCTGGATCGAGGTTGTGGGGTGCTACTTCTGACGAAGTCATATCCCGGTTTTCTGCCTCCTACCCAGGTGGAAGCTTGACAAACATGGCAAAGCTTCCTACTGAAATCCTAGTTGCCAAGGGGGCGTCTGTTTTAGCTGAGGTAATCTTCCATCTTCTCTCTTGTTATCCTTTTCTTATCTCTGGCAGGTACTGACTCTCTCTTCTTTTTGTAGGGTTTCAAGTTCGCATTGGCCATGGAGAAGCAACTGCTGACCCTAAAGGAAGCTTACATCGGGCTCCAAGCCAAATTGGAGGACACCCAGCTAAAACTAGTTCAAACCCAGCAGAGTGTGGCTCCTCTGCTTCAGGCGGCCAAAGAATCTGAAGAGGGCAGGCAAACGGCCTTGGTAGATATGAGACACTATGAGCGCTATCTGGATACTGAAACCGTCGGGTCCTTGCACCGCCGAGAAGAGAGGGAGCGCTTGAAGGTAGAGAATAGGTTGCTGCTGGAGGATAACCAACTCTTGCGGGATACCATAACAAGCCTAGACGCTCAGGAGGGCCCTACCTTTTGAAGATGGTTACTTTACTACTTGCTACGAGGTGGCCACAGCTTTGCCTCATCCCTTTGACCTCCAGGCAGCCTTGAATTGGGATCGGGATCAGATAATGGCGAAGGCTGCCCAACTAGTAGATGGGGACCAAGAAGTAGAGGTTCCCCCATAGGATGCTGCTCATCCGGGTCAAGGGGCTGGTATAGCTGTAGGGGTCCAGCTTGATGGCGCTAAAGGAGCGGTTCAGAATCCTTCTGTCCAAGAAGAACGAATAGTGGACCCCGTGCTTACTTCAGAAGTGGTCCTGGTGGAGGTGGAGGTGGAGGTGGAGGTGGAGGTGGAGGTGGAGGAGGAGGAGGAGGAGGAGGAGGAGGAGGAGAAGGAGGAGGAGGATCCGGCTAGATCTGGGGTCCTAATGGTAGGAGGGGCCCAGAATGAGTCTACTGTTGTGCAAGAGGATGCTGCTACCTAGGAAGATGATCCAGCTAAACCTCATGTTTTAGCGGTTGAGGGGACCCAAACTGACGTTGAAACTGATGCTATAGGGGTGGAAGCAGTTGGCCAAGGAGAGCACCCAAAGGAGGAGAAAGAAGACTGACCTGACTCTCCCTCTTTTCTTTTACTGTGCATATATATTTCTTTTTTGTAGCCCGAAATGGGAGCTGGGCACCCCGCTATATTAATATAATAACTTTGTCTTTCACATTCATACTGTATCTCGCTTGCTCTTCTTAACTTAGAAAGATTTTCCAATCATACAAGTTTGTGAAGAGTTGAACCCAAAAATGAATGGGTTACCGTGCCTTGGTAAAGTAGACCAGGGTGCTTGATTGCCAGACAATGAACACCCTTGTATCTCATAATCGTAGAAACTGGTGAGATCTGATACTTGTCATGTCCTCCTTAATTGGACTCTCATGAACATGTAATAATATAAGGTATCGAGTATCCCGTCGAGGTAACCTGATATTTATGACAATTAGACTAGACAAGCATCTCAATCCCCTTAAACGCCAACCTCTTGGAGAAATAGAGAAGTAAGGAATTAGGTACCCCGAAGAGGTATCCCGATCCTACTGTAAATCTGTCCTGGTAGGTAACTTAGGCCACTTTAGCACCAGGCTTCTTGGAGGAAGGTTTCCCCCGACCAAGGTAACGGGTGCGCCATAAGGCTACTTCCTGGTCTTGAAATGTAGAAGTAAGGACTCAGGTACCCTAACAAGGTATCCCGATCCTATTGTAAGTCTGTCTTGGTAAGCAACTTAGACCACTTTAGCACTAGGCTTCTTGGAGGAGGGTATTCCCTGACCAAGGCAGTAGGAGCGCCATAAGGCTATTTCCTGGTCTTGAAATGGTGAAGTAAGGAATCAGGTACCCTGACAAGGTATCTCGATCCTACTGTAAGTCTGTCCTGGTAGGCAACTTAGGACATTTTAGCACCAGGCTTCTTGGTGGAGGGTATTCCCCAACCAAGGCAGCAGGAGTGCCATAAGGCTATCTCCTGGTCTTGAGGCGATTCAGTAATGGCGAAGTACTTGTAGAATCAAGTCAGAATCAAGCCAGAAACATTGCACAATAGACACAGGAGAGTCATATAGGAGAAGAAACTGATTTTATTGAATTTCCCAAGCAGTACAATACGAAATCGGGTGTGTTTTCCAGCCGATACAGATTAAATTTCTAAGGGTAGAACTTTCTGAGGTGATTAGCGTTCCATGTATGATCCACTGGATATCCTTCCATGTTTTCTAGTTTGTAAGCGCCACCCCGGAGTAACGCTTTAATCAAGCAGAGACCTTCCCAATTAGGGGCTAGCACCCCGTCAGACCTCCTTCGTGTGTTCTGGGTTACTTTCCTGAGAACCAAGTCTCCTTCTTTGAAATTCCGGATCCTCACCCTTTTATTGAAGTGCCGGGCTATCTTACTCTGGTAAACTGCCAATTTTTCGGCAATCCTGCTTTGTTTCTCCTCGAGTAGACCCAGACTGGCTCTTAACTTAGCCATTATCTTTCGGTTCATAGTTTTGGACCCCGGAAAGATATGAGTTTATGCTCGATGGGTAGGACCGCTTCAGTCCTGAATACTAGTGAGTAGGGGGTTTCTCCTGTCGTAGTCCGTCTGGTTGTTCTGTAAGCCCACAGTACATTGGATAACTCTGCAACCCATAGCCCTTTCTTTTGCTGGAGCTTTTTCCTCAAGAGCTTCTTAATAGTCTTATTGGTAGCTTTAACCAACCCATTGGTCTGGGGATGAGCCACTGATGCAAAACGGAGATCAATGTTCCGTCATTCACAGAATTCCTTGAAGTTGGTGTTGTCAAACTGTTTCCCCAAATCAGTTATGATGGTCATTGGGGTACCAAAACGGCAGACGATGCTTTCCTTGACAAAGTTGGTGGTTTTTTCTTCAGTTATCCGAGTTAGGGCCTTAGCTTCTACCCACCGGGTAAAGTAATCTATTGCCACCACTGTATGTTTGCCCTAGCCGGGTGCAGTGGGGAGTGGCCTGATCAAGTCTAGTCTCTAGATCACGAAGGGGTAGGGTGTACTGATCGAAGAAAGTCTTTCTGGTGGGAGATGATGAAGGTTTGCTGTTTTCTGACAAGCCTCGCAGGATCACACAAACTGCTTTGCGTCTTGGTGTATAGTCGGCCAGAAGTAACCCATTCTAATGATCTGGTAAGCTAGTGTTTGTCCCGATGCATGGTTACCACGGTCCCTTGAGTGCACCTCGTTGAGTCCCCAGCGTGCATCGTCAAGATGGAGGCATCTGAGTAGAGGGAGAGTTTTCCCTTTATGGTAGAGGTATCCATCTACCAGGCAATACCGAGTAGCAATCCTTTTGAGCCGGCGGGCTTGATTCGGGTCTGCAGGGAGAATGTCTCTTTAGAGATAGTAAGCTTTTGGGTCCATCCAACACGGGGGGCGACTGACTGGGAGGACTTCCACATCTTTAGCTGTACTGGAACGGGGAATCAATTGGAGGGGTACTCCTCTCGGTAAAGCATGCCCTTCTCCTATTGCAGTCTTGGCTAGGACATCTGCGCACTGATTCTTTTCTCCAGGATTTTGTTCCATCCTTACTCCTTTAAATTTCTTCATTGCCTCTTGAACTCTAGCCATATATGCCACCATGTTGTCACCTCTTCCTTGGTACAACCCCAATACCTGATTGACCACCAATTGGGAGTCACTCTTGATCAAAAGGTAATCAGCCCCCAAAGCTCTTGCTACTCTCATTCCTGCTAGTAGAGCTTCGTATTCTGCTTCGTTATTAGTAGCTTTGAATTCAAACCTGAAACAATGACTGCATTCGGCTCCTTCGGGGTCAATCATGACCATCCCAGCTCCATTTCCTAACTAGTTTGAGGCTCTATCCGTGTAAAGGACCCATATCTTGTTGTCTTCGGGCTAATCTGAATTGGTTTGATCTAGATCCGGGTCTACTGACTTATCCGGTCTTGAAATCGTGTTGAATTCCATTATGAAATCAGCTAGGGCTTGGGCTTTGATCGTGGTTCTTGCCTTGTGTTTGATGTCAAACTGGTTGAGCTCTAGGGCCCATAGAACCAACCTGCCCGATACATCCGGCTTTTGGAGGAATTGTTTCAGAGGTTTGTCTATGACAACCATAGTGGTGTGAGCTTGAAAGTAAGGTCGGAGCTTTCTGGATGTAGTCACCAAGGCATACGCGAGCTTCTCTAGGAGGGTGTAGTTTTTCTCGGACTGAGTGAAAGCCCGGCTTGTATAGTAAACTGGTCTTTACATCCCGTTACTGCATTCCTTCACCAAGGATCCACTGGTAGCAACTTCTGAAACTGCTAAATAGAGTAAGAGCTCTTCCCCCGGGGTGGGTTTCACCAATAGAGGCGGACTTGACAAGTACTCCCTTAAAGCTTGGAAAGCCTGCTAGCTTTGCTCGTCCCACTTCATCTTCTTTCCCTGATTGATTACTTTGAAAAAAGGGAGGCACTTATCAGTATAGCGAGATATGAACCGGTTCAGGGCTGCTATCCGGCCAGTTAATCCTAGTGCCTACTTGAGAGTTGTTGGAGACTCGAGATCGAGGATAGCTTTGACCTTCTCAGGATTAGCCTCGATCCCCCTTTCATGTACCATGAATCCCAGGAACTTTCCTACCACTACCCCAAAGGCACATTTGGCGGGGTTCAGCCTCATCTGGTTTTGTCTTATTACCTGAAAAGTTTGGCATAAGTCCCCAACGTGTCGTCTAGCTTCCTGAGATTTTGTGATCATGTCGTCTATGTACACCTCCATGGATCTTCCTATCTGCTATTTGAACAATTTGTTCACCATACGCTGGTATGTGGCACCTACATTTTTAAGTACGAAAGACATTACCTTATAGCAGTAGAGGCCATGTCTAGTGATGAAGCTAGTCTTGTCCTGATCAGAAGGGTGCATCATGATTTGATTGTACCCCGAGAAGGCATCCATGAAGCTTAGGAGCTTGTTTCCTACAGTGGAGTCAATGAGCTGATCTATCTTAGGCAAGGGGAAGATATCCTTGGAGCAAGCCCGATTGAGATCGGTGTAATCCACACACATTCGCCACTTCCCGTTAGACTTGGTAACCATGACCACGTTGGCGATCCATTTAGGATACTGGGACTCCCTGATGAACCCAACCTTCAGGAGCTTGTCAACTTCTTCTTAGACTGCGGTGTTTCGTTCAACAATGAAATGCCTTCTTTTCTATTTTATTGGTTTGAAGGTTATGTCTATTACCAACCTATGGGAAGCCAGGCTAAGAGGAATGCCAGGCATTTCTTCATGGCTTCAAGCGAAGATGTCGTTGTACTCCCTGAGGAGCTCTACCAAGTCCTTCTTGATTTCGGGATCCAAACCTCTTCTAACTTTTACTGTCTTAGTCGGATCTTCACCCCTAATAAGTATCTCCTCTAATTGTTCTGCGGGATGCCCACTGGTATAACCCGCTCTTCTTCCTCTCGCTCTTCCATGATTATGTTTGGTACCTCTCCTTCTTCCAAGTCATAGTGATCCCGTTCTGATGCTCTTTGACTTGGGTCACTAGTCACATGTGCGCATTGCTTAGCTAATGCAGCGGGGTTGGTAGACATCGCGTAACAATTGCGGGTTGCCTGCTAATCCCCTCTAACTTCTCCTACTCCTGTTCCCACTAGGAATTTCAAACATTATGGTAGATAGACAGTACCCCCCTAATCCCTGACAAGAAAGGCCTACCCAAAATTGCATTATAGGCAAACGGGGTATCTACCACAATGAACTCCGTCATTATGTTCTGTTGAAGAGGAGCTTCTCCGACTATTACTGGCAAAATCTTTGTCCCCATTGGCATTACAGAGTCCCCTGTGAACCCATACGAAAGGGAGGTGCAACTGTTGTAACAAGAGTTCTTCAAATTAAGTTGCTCATGAGCCCCTTTGAACAGAATATCAACACTGCTTCCCGTATCAATCAGGACGCAGTGTACCAGGTAGTTGGCAATCTGTACTGTGATTACCATGGGATCATCATGCAGTTGAATTGTGTTATAGACATCTTCCTCTGTGAAAATTATTTTGGTAGAGCGGGATAGATCCCGAGATCCACTACTGACTTTAAGTACCTCATGACCAGCATTGAGCCTAGGAATCTTCCTTGCGTGGTTCTTTCTTGAATTGTTGGAGGTTCCGGCTAGATTAGGGCCTTCACTGATGGTGTGGATCACCTGGATCTACTGTATCAAATCTTTCTCACTATCTCTCCTTCTTTCTGCTGCCTCCTGCAACCCGCTTTGTACTTGTTTCCCTTCTTTAATGCTATCCCGTACCTGCTATAAAAATGCAGTTAAAATCCTTCAATCTGGTTGCGAAGGCTGTAGCACTCAGATGTGTTGTGTCCTATGTCCTCATTGAAATCGCAGTACTTGTATTGATTCCTCCTATCAGTTGGGACTTTAATGGGACCTGGCTTTCTAAGTAAGCCCTTATCCTGTCAAGAGGTAGATGGTTTCTCGCGAAGCATTAAAAGTGGTGTAGTGATTGTACCTATCTTCCTCTCTTGCTACTCTAGACATTTCCTTCAGAGGGATCTCCCTGATGGGTGACCTCCTGGCCGGATATCTTTCCTGGTACGAGGGAATAGGAGGTGGCCAGTATGTAGACCGGTTTGGAGGCTGATTGTAGAATTTCTTAGCTGGTGTGAGCTTCGAAGCTTCCTTCTTATGACGTGGTGCTAATCGGGCTTCATCATGTTCAATCTTAATCCAGAGCTGCTTTTCTATATCCACCTGTTCTAGAGCCCGGTTGTAGGCTTTCTGGTATGTCTTTGGAGGGTGCTTTGCAAAAGAGCGAAATAGTCTGCCAGCCCACAGGTTTCTCTGGAAGTTGGCTAAGGTTTCCTTTTCGTCGAATACTCCCATCTGAACGACTTCCCTATGGAACTTCTCCACATAAGATCTCAAAGTTTCACCCCGCTCCTAAACCACGTACTGCAGCAAGATAAGGTCCTTGGGACGAGGCTTGATCCGCTGAAACCATGCACAGAAAACTGTGGTAAGCTTAGAAAAGGAATCAACACTACCTGGTGGTAACTTTCTGAACCATGTCTTGACGCAGTCGATCAAGGTTGAGGGAAACATCCTGCACATGGCTAGCCGGGTCGCGCTTTGGACCTCCATCTGGTGGACAAAGCTTTCCAGGTGGCTGACGGGGTCTTCTGTCCCGGAATACTTATCAGAAGGCATCCTAAATTTGAGAGGTAACCCTACTTCCCTAACTCTCTTGGAAAAAGGTGCATTCATCTCTCCCAAGGTGTTTTTTCGGATTCCTTGGTGATTTTCCTTCTTCAATTCCTCCAACTTCTTGGCCATCTTGGCCATCTAATCCTCTAGGCACTGGGATTTCTTGGTTCCGGATTTGGCTACCGAGCCTACTTCGTCCGAAGTTTCTGAATCAATGACAACCTCCTTCCGCTTAGCTCTTTGATGTCTCTCCTTAGAGCTTTTTTGGGATCTGGCACTTCCTTCAAAATCACGATGTGGATTCTTCTCCTTTGCCCTTAGTTTTTGGGGAGATTGGTCTCTCCTAGGGGGAATCTCAATTGTGGACTTCACTAGTCTGGGTCTAAGATTCACCTGTCAGACTGGGTGAAGTGGCCCCAACCAGTCAAACACTGTTACCCTGGTACTTAGGCCAGCGTCTCCTAGGACCCCGGCTGCTTCAAAGGGGATCCTTTGGGCTATCATCCGGAGTCGGATGGCTTCTACGTATGCTGCAGCATGCTGTTCTAGGACATCTCGATTGACTTCCTGCCTGGCGAGGTCTTGAGGCAAAGGGCCTACAGTTGGTGGAGGCACTGTTGGTGGATTCTCATTCCTAACGCCTTTACCCTGCCTCTGAGCTCTTTCAGTGGAAGCGAGGGACTGGGGTCCTAATGGATCGGGATGACCCTGGGAGAATCAGAGTCTCATTCTGAAGATCTCGACAGAACCAGGCTGTCTTGGTGTTGGTTGGGATGCAACTTCCCATAAATGGCGCCAAAAGTGTTATTGGAAAATCGTCACTGGGGTGAAATTCCAAATAACGACTTTAATGGGACCAAAATCAAGGAAGATCCCAGTCGGAGGGGTATCACGTAGTTTGATACCGACGGTGTCCTCAGTAATACACGTTCGATCTGGATCATAAATAAATAAACAAAATAGACTCTTCATCAATCATCACTTTGCATTACAAGTACATGAATTGTGTTTTTTAGGATTAATAGTAAAGTATGGAGATTTGGTGAGTAATGGAGATGGTGTTGGTGTACTTGTACGAGTCGATAAGTAGAATTCAATGTAGGGTTTTTGTTCCTCCTTTTTGGATCCCCCTTCTGGCGTATAACGTGTTGTTTATATAGGTCCCGTTACTTGCCATGCACTCCTATATTTTCGGTTTAGGGTTTGGCAATTACAGGACCTCCTTCCTTTTAGGAGATAAGCTTGGAGCTTTTGCGTGCAGGATCCTGTCTTTCCTTCCTAGGAGGATTCTAATAGAGTTGACTTGTTTAAAATAAAACTCTCAGTTGGAGGGAAGGAGTACACCTCTTCTGTTTTGACTGAACGGTGGCGTTTCAATAGGTTTTTATGGAGCTTTTAATCCTAGCATGAGAGTCCTGCTATTCGATATTTTCTTACTTGGTGGGCTGATTATACCAGGAGGTGTGAGCCACTAAGTACCTTGCTGCTACTTGAGGATCGAGATACCAAGCGAGTCAGTAGCGGGGTATCTTGCTGATGAAGTAGAGGGATGTCTTAATGATACAACAGTGGGATGCTTACTAGAACTCTGTGTTGGGGTGCTGTGGTGTCCAAGAGAGGCCAGGGAGAGGCTGGGTTGGACCCTGCTGGAGGGATTTGCGAATAGCCCGGCTCGGGGGAATGCTTGTGAATTGGGATACTGCGGGGTCCATGAGAAGATGGTGAATGGCTTGGTAGAATCCATCTGGAGAGGGTATGTACTCGAATCAGTCGAGATCCCTTCTTTTTCAAGGTAGCCAAAAGGTGTCTAGATTCCCGTGTCTTCCTCGCATCGAGGTGGAAAATTCTTCTTTGGTCCTCCACCAATTTTGGTGGTTAACACAAGATAATTCAATTAAGTTCAAAGATCCTTTCTGTTAGGATTATGCTCAATAGCAAGAGTGTAATAGTGTAATTAACAATCTTATTCATATTAATAAAGTGATTTCTGGTTTAAACAAATCTTATAGCATTTATAGTTTAATAATTGTTAAAGTAAATAATCATAAGGTCTAAAGACTATGAGAAAAGAAGAATTGTTCATACATCTGGATATGTATGTGGTAGACACAATTCTTTAGTTAGTCTTGAATATCGTTCACAACTTAAGTTAAAGGTTGGGCACCTTTATCTTGTTAAAGTTGTAGAATTCTTTTGCTAGCATTTGAGTGGGATCAAATGAGATATGATGAGTCTAAAATCATCGGAGTGTCTTCGAGCAAAAGGATCTAGTGCACTGGGTGCATTGAACAGGATCACAATGAAATACTTTATCTATAACCGTCAGTAGATAAAAGTAATTTCATTATCAGGACAATCGGAGAGTCTATCTTAATCCTGAGATAAATGATGGACTTATGGTTGCAGGTGATATCATTTGAGCTATCAATGAGTACGATTATATCGCATAGTCTATCCTCGATAGTTTGGTGATATTCATTTGTTAATCGATAGAGGACTTCATTTATAGATATGGACATCGTGGCTCCATTTATTAAATGAGAGTATAATATCATCATATGGATGTTTTGAGGTAATTGGATATTAAATCTCAACGTTGAGTTTTCAATAGTGTCTATTGAAAACATGGCTTCTGGACAAGTCAAAGTATCCAAGTTCAAAATGTGGTCATATGAGTAAATATGGTAACTTGGAGAGTTATAGGCGGTCTATGAACTCTTGGCGATTACTGATATTAATCACGAGGATACACTATCTCCAATATGATTGTCTAGGGTATGAATGAGGAAGCATCTTCCTTTTCTGTCTTTATTTAAGAGTTCAATTTTAGCTCTTTAGTGGAATGAGCTAAAATTAATGGATCGGACCTAAGTGAATCATTTGTTGATTGTGATTAGGTTATGTCTATTGGAGCTTAAATTTAGATAGCCCGCCAAGATCCCCAATCCACACGGACTTGCATGGATCACTTGATATATTCTACCGGACCAATTTGGGGTCCATTTAGAATTGCAATTTAATATATTAAGAATATAATTTGCACATTATTTATGTAATGGGCTGCACAATTATATTTATATATTAATGGATGACATGTGGGCTTGTTTCTTTTAGTAAGATTGGGTCTAGTTCACATGTGGGCTTTTTAATTAAAGTCCAAAGGATTAAATGAAATGAGAAAATAATATTTGGGCCCAATATGTATATGGGGCGGCAACTAGGTTAATAACCTAATATATTATTTTGTTTTCATTAATTAATTAAATGAGAATTAATTAATTCATTAATTAATTATTTAATTAAGATACAAATCTTTTCTCATTAGGAAATATGTTTCCTAAAGGTATACTATTGGTAGTAGTATAATTAAATAGAAAGACTTGTTTGAAAAGGAAATAAATAATTAGTTTTATTTATTCAAACAGGAAGTCTTTTTATTTTAGTCAAATATGAGAATAAAAAGATTTATGAGTTTGATTAGGTTTGGGAAATCTTTTCTAAATAGGAATTAGGGTGCAATTCAAACTAGTGAACTAGGTTTGGAAATTGCGGCAACCCTAATGTAAAAAGGAAAAGAATTCGGCCAACCCTAATGTAAAAAGAAAGGAGAAAAATTTGGGCCATATATATATACACATATATTAATTTCGGCCAGCCCTAAGGCTTAGGGCAGAAATTATTTTTCTTCTTCTTCTTAACTCATAGATAGAGATTTTATTCAACTAAGACAAAAGAAAAAGTAACATAGATTATTCTTTGATGGTGTACTATTTGCTTAATCATTGATAAGCTTGTGTATACAATATCGATCAAGGTTCACGCGAGTTTCGATCATTAGATTGAGAACTCAAAAGTGACCGGAATAATCTTAGGTTATTTTTGATTGTTTTTGTGACTAACGAACAAGAGAGAAAAGTTTGTTTAATCCCATCACAGGTTTGCAATTCAAAGAAAGGGAGACCACGCTCCTAGGTGATCCACGTTCGTGCTAGGATTGAAGATCTTGCGGATTACCATCGACGCAAGTCAATTGGATCACGCGACAAGAGGTATTAAATTCTTTTATTACTTTCTTATATATATATGTTTGATTAATCAAAAGGGTTTAAGGTTCATAATTGGAAAAATTTTAAAAGCTACCCTAAACTAATTTTTAGTCTCGCTTCCGCTGCGGGTACTACGGTATTTTTCCCTACACTTTCCAATACCTACACACGGTTTATTTACCCAAAAAAAAATGATCTAGTGTTCTTCCTATTACTCACACATGGTCATGTAATGAGCAATTGTCAAAACCCTTTTTTTACACAAAACTCTAAGCCAAATTAACATAGCACGGTCATGCATATATCAATTTTTTTGTTTATTATGCTTGTGATTAAGATTTAAATGGAATGGTCATCCACATCTAAACCCTAATCTCATGGATAAAATAAGCCACAAACTCAAATCACTTGCGGTCACAAAATAATAAGAGCGAGTAGAATAGAGCAATTAATTCAATAAGCAAAACTAAAACCCAATTGATTAACAAAAGATAGACTAATTGTTTACATAGAGTTATCCAAAATCATTTACATCAATCCCCTAGTTAAAGATTTAAATGCACATCAATGGAGAAGATAAAAACATAAAAGAGATATAGAGAAAATCCATATTGATCTTGATAGTTTGTTGGCTAGAAATCTCCTTCTTCTTGCTTCCAAGAATCCTCCAAGGATGAATGGAATTTAATGAAAGAATCAATGGAATGAATGAATGTGAAAGAATGGTGTTTTTAGGTCTAATCCCCTTGTGTGGCTCTTTGAAAAATAAGGTACCAGCTTCTATAAATACTCTCTCTAAAATAAGCCACTTGATGTCCCTAGTGAACCAGGATTACACGTCACCGTTCCGCAGACCGCTGCTCAAGCAAGTTGCTTAGGCCATGGTAAATCAAGCGGAGCACCTTTGGACTTTTATGCACTGTAGACCACAGGGTAGATCATGCTTGGAGGGTGGCCTGGACTGTGGAAAACAATAGGTCATCCTCTTCTATCGTCCGTTGGATAGGTTGCTTTTGGTGCACTTGCCTAGGCTGTGACCTAGGCCGTGGCAAAAGACCTTCTTGCCCTTCCACTTTATCTTTTGTCTTCATTTCTTCCACACTTGGATCCATCCTCAAGGACTCAAGAAACAAGCATAATACATAGGAAAAAGGTCGAAATATAAGCTTAGAATTAGACCGATCACTCGTTCTCCTCCATTCTAAACGTCTCAAATTGAGTTTAGAGGACTTGGAGCTTCGAGTCCTTAACCACTTCAGCTCCCTCATGTGCAACCTCTAGAATATCCCACGCCTCCTTGGTGACAATAGTGTTTTGAATCAATTTATATTGATTCTCATCCATTGCACATAGGATAGCGTGCATTGCCTTCCTATTCCATTTTGATGCCTCAAACTCTTGCCCATTCCATTGAGCCTTCGGTTTGAGCACATCCTCTCCTCCACCTGTAGGAGTTATCATCGGTGGAGCATAGCCGTCTTCAACCGCCATCCAAGCATGGTCATGGATTTGACATAAATACGACTCCTATAGGGAAAAATACCGTAGTACACGCAGCGGAAGCGAGACAAAAAATAGATTTAGTAACTTTAAAATTTTTTCCTTTTTATGAACCTTAACCCTTTAATTAATTAAACATATATATATAATCAACAAAAAGAAGAATTCCTTTTGTCGCGTGATCCGATTGACTTACGTCGATGGTAATCCGCAAGATCTTCAATCCTAGCACGAACGTGAATCACCTAGGAGCGTGGTCTCCCTTTTTCTTTGAATTGGAAACCTGAGAATGGACAAACAAACTTTTCTTTTCTTTTTGTTAGTCACAAAACAATCAAAAGAAGACTAAGATTATTCCGGTCACTTTTGAGTTCTCAATCTAATGATCGAAACTCACGTGAACCTAAATCGATGTTGTACAGACAAGCTTATTGATGAACAAGCAGTTAGTGTACCATCAAAGAATAATCTATTCACTCTTTTATGTTTTAGTAGAATAAAATAATCCTTTCTATGAATTGAGAAGAAGAAGAAGATTGAATCTAGCACCACACACTCATGGTGGCCGAATTCTATAAGTCCAAATATATAGGTGGCCAAATTTTCTTCCTCTTTTTCTTTTAGGGTGGCCGAAAATCCTACTCCAAAAGGGACTAGGGTTGCCGCAAATCACAAGCAAAAAGGAGTTTGTGTTGCACCCTAATTCCCATCTAGTTTAAGACTTCAAACCCTAATCCAACTCATAGATCTTTTATTCTTTTATTTGACTAAATAAAAAGACTTCTTATTTGATTAAATAAATAAAATTATTTATTTATTTTCTTATCAAACAAGTCTTTTAATTTTAGTATACTACTACCAATAGTATAACTCTAGGAATCATATTTCCTAATCAGAAAAGATTTGTTTCTTAATTAAACAATTAATTAATAAAATAATTAATTCTTATTTAATTAAAACAATGAAACAAAATAATATATTAGGTTAAAAAGTGTTAGGATTATGCTCAATAGCAAGAGTGTAATAGTGTAATTAACAATCTTATTCATATTAATAAAGTGATTTCTGATTTAAACAAATCTTATAGCATTTATAGTTTAAATATTTGTTAAAGTAAATAATCATAAGGTCTAAAGACTATGAGAAAAGAAGAATTGTTCATACATCTGGATATGTATGTGGTAGACACAATTCTTTAGTTAGTCTTGAATATCGTTCACAACTTAAGTTAAAGGTTGGGCACCTTTATCTTGTTAAAGTTGTAGAATTCTTTTGCTAGCATTTGAGTGGGATCAAATGAGATATGATGAGTCTAAAATCATCGGAGTGTCTTCGAGCAAAAGGATCTAGTGCACTGGGTGCATTGAACAGGATCACAATGAAATACTTTATCTATAACCGTCAGTAGATAAAAGTAATTTCATTATCAGGACAATCGGAGAGTCTATCTTAATCCTGAGATAAATGATGGACTTATGGTTGCAGGTGATATCATTTGAGCTATCAATGAGTACGATTATAACGCATAGTCTATCCTCGATAGTTTGGTGATATTCATTTGTTAATCGATAGAGGACTTCATTTATAGATATGGACATCGTGGCTCCATTTATTAAATGAGAGTATAATATCATCATATGGATGTTTTGAGGTAATTGGATATTAAATCTCAACGTTGAGTTTTCAATAGTGTCTATTGAAAACATGGCTTCTGGACAAGTCAAAATATCCAAGTTCAAAATGTGGTCATATGAGTAAATATGGTAACTTGGAGAGTTATAGGCGGTCTATGAACTCTTGGCGATTACTGATATTAATCACGAGGATACACTATCTCCAATATGATTGTCTAGGGTATGAATGAGGAAGCATCTTCCTTTTCTGTCTTTATTTAAGAGTTCAATTTTAGCTCTTTAGTGGAATGAGCTAAAATTAATGGATCGGACCTAAGTGAATCATTTGTTGATTGTGATTAGGTTATGTCTATTGGAGCTTAAATTTAGATAGCCCGCCAAGATCCCCAATCCACACGGACTTGCATGGATCACTTGATATATTCTACCGGACCAATTTAGGGTCCATCTAGAATTGCAATTTAATATATTAAGAATATAATTTGCACATTATTTAGGTAATGGGCTGCACAATTATATTTATATATTAATGAATGACATGTGGGCTTGTTTCTTTTAGTAAGAATGGGTCTAGTTCACATGTGGGCTTTTTATTTAAAGTCCAAATGATTAAATGAAATAAGAAAATAATATTTGGCCCAATAACCTTATGTGGGGCGGCAATATGCTATCATGGCATTAAATATTATTTTGTTTCATTATTTAATTAAATAAGAATTAATTAATTGTTTAATTAATTGTTTAATTAAAGTAACAAATCTTTTCTAAATAGGAAATATGATTCCTATTTGTATACTATTGGTAGTAGTATAATTAAATAGAAAGACTTGTTTGACAAGGAAATAAATAATTAATTTTATTTATTTAATCAAATAGGAAGTCTTTTTATTTTAGTCAAATAAGGAATAAAAGATTATTGAGTTTGATTAGGGTTTGGAAATCTTAAACAAAATAGGAATTAGGGTGCAACTAAATCTCCAATATTTTAGGAGTAATAATTGCGGCAACCCTAATGATTTTTGTTGGAGAATTCGGCCACCCTAGGGCAAAAAGAAAGAAGAAATTTTGGCCACCTATATAAGATTAATTATAGATTTCGGCCACCACTAGTGCATGTGTGCAGAAATTATTTTTCTTCTTCTTCTTAACTCATAGATAGAAATCTATTATTCCACTAAGAACAAAAGGAACATAGATTATTCTTTGATTGTATTCTAGTTGCTTATTCATCAATAAGCTTGTGAATACGAAATCGATCTAGGTTCACGCGAGTTTCGATCATTAGATTGAGAACTCAAAAGTGACCGGAATAATCTTAGGTTCTTTTAGATTGTTTTTGGTGACTAACGAACAAGAGAAAAGTTTGTTTAATCCCATCACAGGTTTGCAATTCAAAGAAAGGGAGACCACGCTCCTAGGTGATCCACGTTCGTGCTAGGATTGAAGATCTTGCGGATTACCATCGACGCAAGTCAATCGGATCACGCGACAAGAGGTATTAAATTCTTTTATTACTTTCTTATATATATATATATGTTTGATTAATCAAAAGGGTTTAAGGTTCATAATTGGAAAAATTTTAAAAGCTACCCAAAACACTATTTTTTAGTCTCGCTTCCGCTGCGTGTACTTTAATGGTATTTTTCCCTACAATTGGTATCAGAGCCTGGTTGAACCCTTTTAATTAATTAACGTATATATACGTGGATCGATTTCTTTTTATTGTGATTATGCATGTTTTAGAAAGAGATGGCACTCTAGGTATTCGCATATATTATTACATGTGATGTATGGATTAATATATGTTTTTATGTGGATTGTTATTGCTCCATTTTGGCTCTAGATTTTCAATGTATTTTTCGTTTCGGAATTGTAACAAGAAGGGTGGTCTATTATCGCCATAATTCCTTCTTGGTAGTTGCTAGGATTTTTTCTTTGTATTAAAAATTCTGCTGCAGTTTTTTTTTGTATTAAATATATATGTGCAGTATTTTTACTGCAGTGATTAAAAAAAAAAAAAAAAAAAAATTTCTGCAGTAGTTTTTATTTTGTTTAAATTAAATTGTAACACGTCCTATATCAAAGAAACGAAGCAACCGGGACCGAGAACGAGCACCGTGCGCACCCTAGGAGTGGATTGGGCTGCGCATGGCGTGCCCGAAATACATGGGCTGCGCACGGCAGCCTTGGAACCAAGAAGGCTGCGCACGGCAGCCATGCAAGGCCCATGGGCTGCGCATGGCAGCCCCTTACGAGGGGTTGTGGGCCGTGGAATCCCGTCGAGGGAGGCTGGAGGATGGGCTTATGGTGATGGGCCACTCGAAGATCTTGTATTCCTATGTCAAATGTAATTTACTTGTTTTTCTAGGATGGGCCAAAATTGTTGCTATTTAATTTATGCTTAAATATTACAATATTTGTTGTTGTATGATAACATGACATATAGAATAGGAGTGCCACTCATATATCTCTTTTGGTATGAACATGCATTGAATGATTTAGGTATCTAAATTGGCATCTAGATTACTTGGTAAATCATTCTATGGGATTTAATCACATGCCTTAAATAATTGAGTGGGAGAAGGTGTTTTTTGTAACACCTATGGCTTCCAAGATTAGTTGAGCTTAATTATTTTATGGTAATTCCCCAAAGGGACATCCATAAATGGAATTAAGCAATATACTTCCTTACAAGGATAGACTAGACAATGGACTCAACGAGATCTACTCCCAAAGGAGGGATTTTCGTTAGAGAAAATTGAGGGTCGATATCTTGGTGACACACTCAATGTAATTTTATTGATATCCTCCAAAGAGTTCTTGTCAGTAAAATTGCAAGGCTAAAATTGAAAACGCTGGTTGTTATGTTAACAATTAGGTGGGACCTAATCTAACTAGTAAATGGTGCGAACTCCCAAAGGAGGCGTAACATTTATGGGTGTTAGATCACCGTTGAATTTTTATGATTGAGTTATTCATTTAATTCAAGATAAATATTTAAAAGTGCTTTTAATGATTATTTACTTATATTAATTTTTGTTTAATTAAGAAATCATGACCCCATCACTTATGAACATCCTGAAAGATAAAACTTTAACCGATAATAATTATGTCACATAGAAAAGGAAAATTGGGTTGTTGCTGCAAGCTGAAAAAATATAAATTTTATTCTAACTACTCCTAAACCACCTGCTCTTACTAATGAATCTGATGCAATGAGATGAGTATGAGCAGTGGAAGACCTCTAATGAGATGGCCACAAGGCTACAATCTCCGACGTGTTGCAATAGCAGCATGAAAGAATAGGGTCTGCTGCTGATATGATGATGTCTCTAGAAGAGATTCATATGGTTGGTAAAGTTGCTACTATTAAGACCCGTCAGAAGGTCAAGGAATAATAGAAGAAAAAGCAACTTGGGCCTACCAAGAAAGAGACTAAGAAAGTAACCAAGATCAAAAGGAAGTGCTTCTTTTGTGGTGAAAAGAGACATTGGAAAAGTAATTGCCCAAAGTCTTAGAATAAGAAGGAACAAGGTAATGCGAATTATCTTGAAACATGTTTTTCTGGTAGATTCTACAGATTCTTGGATCGTAGACTCTGGAGCCAATAATCATGTTTGTTATTCCTTATGGGGGTTCCAAGAAAGGAGAAGGCTGAGTAAGAATGAAATCAACTTGCGTTTAGGCAACTGAGCGTTGGTGTCTACTAGTGCAGTGGGAGATATTAGAGTTAATCTATATTCTAGTAGGCATTTAGATTTGATAGACATTTATTATGTACCTCAATTCAAGAGAAATTTTAATTTCAGTTTCTTATTTAAATAAATTTGAATATTCAGTTACTTTTAATAAAATTTTATTATTAGTAAGGATGACAAATTTGTTTGCAAAGGTACATTGGAAAATGGTCTATTCTATTTGCATAGAAATATCTCTCACTTGTTAGACACAGAATTAACGCAACCTAATCATAAAAGGGTAATATTATCAAAAGATGAAACCTACCTATGGCATTTACGCCTAGGTCATATTAACCTTAATAGGATTAAAAGATTGGTAAGTGACGGACCTTTGAGTGACTTAAAGGTTGATGATCTACCAACTTGTGAATCTTGTTTGGAAGGTAAAATGACCAAAAGGACGTTCTCTGCCAAAGGTGCCAGAGCCACTGAATGTTTAGGATTGATACACACTGATGTATGTGGACCTATGAGCATTCAAGCTAGAGGTGGATATGAGTACTTCATCACTTTCACAGATGATTACTCAAGATTTGGCTATGTGTATCTCATGCGACATAAGTCGGATGCTTTTGACATGTTCAAAGCATTTAAAGCTGAAGTGGAAAATCAGCTTGAGAAACACATAAAAATCTTGAGATCTGATCGTGGTGGAGAATATCTATCTGGAGAGTTTCAGCAATATCTTATTGATAATGGGATAGTTTCTCAGTTTTCTGCACCTGGTACACCTCAACAAAATGGGGTAGCAGAAAGGAGAAATAGAACTCTTTTGGATATGGTTAGGTCTATGTTGAGTTATTCAACACTTCCTATTTCTTTCTGGGGATATACTTTACAAACTGCAATATACATTCTAAACCGAGTACCATCTAAGTCTGTTCCTCAAACACCGCATGAGTTGTGGACTGGGCGCAAGCCTAGTTTACAACACTTAAGGATATTTGGATGTCCTGCGCACGTGTTAAAAGGAAAGACAGAAAAGATGGAGTCCCGTTCAGAAACATGTATATTTGTAGGGTATCCGAAAGAAACTAAAGGATATTATTTTTATAGTCCTTCAGATCTTAAAGTATTTGTTTCGACAAATGCTAAATTTCTGGATAAGGACTATATGAATGATTTTGTGCCTAAAAGTAGAATTGTCCTGAATGAGATGTCAGGAGATACAATTCCACGAGAGGTTACACAACCTAACCCAATTGTAAGTTCCGATCCAACACAAGATCAACAACCTACCATTCCTCGTCGTAGTGGGAGGGTTAGAACACAACCCGAAAGATACATCGGTCTGGGAGAATCTGTAGAGAATCTCCCGGACGACGATGATCCCTATACGTACAAGAAAGCTATGGAGGATGTTGATTGTCGCCATTGGCAAAAGGCAATGCAATCCGAGATTGAATCTATGTTCAATAACAAAGTCTGGTCCCTTGTAGACTTGCTTAAAGGGATAAAACCCATTGGGTGCAAGTGGGTATACAAGAGGAAAAGAGGTATGGATGGAAAGGTGGAAACCTTTAAAGCTAGATTGGTAGCTAAAGGGTATACACAGAAAGAAGGTATCGATTACGAGGAAACCTTCTCTCCTGTGGCCATGCTTAAATCCATTAGGATACTCTTATCCATTGCAGCATCTTTAGATCTAGAGATTTGGCAAATGGATGTCAAGACAGCTTTCCTTAATGGAAGTCTTGACGAAAGCATCTACATGATGCAACCAGAGGGATTCATTGAAAAGGGCCAAATAGAAAAGGTATGCAAGTTGCAGAAATCCATATATGGATTAAAGCAAGCATCCAGATCCTGGAACATAAGGTTCGATCAAGCAGTCAAAGGTTTTGGATTTATTCAGAATCTTGACGAACCTTGTGTATACAAGAGGATTAAGGGCGACAAGTTGGTTTTCCTGATTCTTTATGTTGATGATATACTACTCATCGGAAACGATGTAGGTGTATTGACATCAGTAAAAGAATGGTTAGCAAAACAATTTGATATGAAGGACTTAGGAGAAGCAAGTTTTATTCTAGGTATCCAAGTTATAAGGGATAGAAAGAATAGAACGATTGCATTATCCCAAGCTTCAAACATAGACAAAATCTTGTCTAGGTTTTCCATGCAGGATTCCAAGAAAGGTATGTTACCTTTCAGACATGGAATCAAGCTTTCTAAGGAACAAGTTCCTAAGAATGAGCATGAAGAGCAGTTCATGAGTAGAGTTCCATATGCCTCGGCAGTTGGAAGTCTCATGTATGCAATGCTCTGCACTAGACCAGATATTTGTTTTGCTGTTGGCATAGTTAGCAGGTTTCAATCGAAGCCTGGTCCTGATCACTGGACGGCAGTCAAGCATATTTTCAAGTATCTCAAGAGAACGAGAGATAATATGCTTGTATACTCTGGAGGGGATTTGATTCCCGTTGGGTATACAGATTCTGATTTTCAATCAGATTCTGACTCCAGAAAATCCACATCAGGGGCTGTGTTTACTATTGGAGGAGGAGCAGTTATATGGAGGAGTATCAAGCAATCTTGTATTGCTGATTCCACCATGGAAGCTGAGTATGTTGCTGCATGCGAGGCTGCCAAAGAGGCTGTTTGGCTCCGCCAATTCTTGATAGACTTGGAAGTGGTTCCTAGTGCGAATAAGCAGATCACTATCTACTGTGACAACAGTGGAGCAGTGGCTAATTCGAAAGAACCAAGAAGTCACAAGAGAGGTAAACACATAGAAAGGAAATATCATCTTTTAAGGGAGATTGTTCAAAGAGGTGACGTGACGATTACCAAAATCGCGTCAGCGGAAAATCTAGCAGATCCCTTCACAAAGGCTCTACCTCAGAAGAGTTTCGATGGGCACCTAGAGAATATGGGCTTGAGAGATATGACACATTTGCTATAGCGCAAGTGGGAGATTGTTAGGATTATGCTCAATAGCAAGAGTGTAATAGTGTAATTAACAATCTTATTCATATTAATAAAGTGATTTCTGATTTAAACAAATCTTATAGCATTTATAGTTTAAATATTTGTTAAAGTAAATAATCATAAGGTCTAAAGACTATGAGAAAAGAAGAATTGTTCATACATCTGGATATGTATGTGGTAGACACAATTCTTTAGTTAGTCTTGAATATCGTTCACAACTTAAGTTAAAGGTTGGGCACCTTTATCTTGTTAAAGTTGTAGAATTCTTTTGCTAGCATTTGAGTGGGATCAAATGAGATATGATGAGTCTAAAATCATCGGAGTGTCTTCGAGCAAAAGGATCTAGTGCACTGGGTGCATTGAACAGGATCACAATGAAATACTTTATCTATAACCGTCAGTAGATAAAAGTAATTTCATTATCAGGACAATCGGAGAGTCTATCTTAATCCTGAGATAAATGATGGACTTATGGTTGCAGGTGATATCATTTGAGCTATCAATGAGTACGATTATAACGCATAGTCTATCCTCGATAGTTTGGTGATATTCATTTGTTAATCGATAGAGGACTTCATTTATAGATATGGACATCGTGGCTCCATTTATTAAATGAGAGTATAATATCATCATATGGATGTTTTGAGGTAATTGGATATTAAATCTCAACGTTGAGTTTTCAATAGTGTCTATTGAAAACATGGCTTCTGGACAAGTCAAAATATCCAAGTTCAAAATGTGGTCATATGAGTAAATATGGTAACTTGGAGAGTTATAGGCGGTCTATGAACTCTTGGCGATTACTGATATTAATCACGAGGATACACTATCTCCAATATGATTGTCTAGGGTATGAATGAGGAAGCATCTTCCTTTTCTGTCTTTATTTAAGAGTTCAATTTTAGCTCTTTAGTGGAATGAGCTAAAATTAATGGATCGGACCTAAGTGAATCATTTGTTGATTGTGATTAGGTTATGTCTATTGGAGCTTAAATTTAGATAGCCCGCCAAGATCCCCAATCCACACGGACTTGCATGGATCACTTGATATATTCTACCGGACCAATTTAGGGTCCATCTAGAATTGCAATTTAATATATTAAGAATATAATTTGCACATTATTTAGGTAATGGGCTGCACAATTATATTTATATATTAATGAATGACATGTGGGCTTGTTTCTTTTAGTAAGAATGGGTCTAGTTCACATGTGGGCTTTTTATTTAAAGTCCAAAGGATTAAATGAAATAAGAAAATAATATTTGGCCCAATAACCTTATGTGGGGCGGCAATATGCTATCATGGCATTAAATATTATTTTGTTTCATTATTTAATTAAATAAGAATTAATTAATTGTTTAATTAATTGTTTAATTAAAGTAACAAATCTTTTCTAAATAGGAAATATGATTCCTATTTGTATACTATTGGTAGTAGTATAATTAAATAGAAAGACTTGTTTGACAAGGAAATAAATAATTAATTTTATTTATTTAATCAAATAGGAAGTCTTTTTATTTTAGTCAAATAAGGAATAAAAGATTATTGAGTTTGATTAGGGTTTGGAAATCTTAAACAAAATAGGAATTAGGGTGCAACTAAATCTCCAATATTTTAGGAGTAATAATTGCGGCAACCCTAATGATTTTTGTTGGAGAATTCGGCCACCCTAGGGCAAAAAGAAAGAAGAAATTTTGGCCACCTATATAAGATTAATTATAGATTTCGGCCACCACTAGTGCATGTGTGCAGAAATTATTTTTCTTCTTCTTCTTAACTCATAGATAGAAATCTATTATTCCACTAAGAACAAAAGGAACATAGATTATTCTTTGATTGTATTCTAGTTGCTTATTCATCAATAAGCTTGTGAATACGAAATCGATCTAGGTTCACGCGAGTTTCGATCATTAGATTGAGAACTCAAAAGTGACCGGAATAATCTTAGGTTCTTTTAGATTGTTTTTGGTGACTAACGAACAAGAGAAAAGTTTGTTTAATCCCATCACAGGTTTGCAATTCAAAGAAAGGGAGACCACGCTCCTAGGTGATCCACGTTCGTGCTAGGATTGAAGATCTTGCGGATTACCATCGACGCAAGTCAATCGGATCACGCGACAAGAGGTATTAAATTCTTTTATTACTTTCTTATATATATATATGTTTGATTAATCAAAAGGGTTTAAGGTTCATAATTGGAAAAATTTTAAAAGCTACCCAAAACACTATTTTTTAGTCTCGCTTCCGCTGCGTGTACTTTAATGGTATTTTTCCCTACAAAAAGCACCTTGCCGCCCCACTCATACAAATGGGCCATATATTATTTTCTTATTTCATTTAATCTATTGGACTTTAAATAAATAGCCCACATGTGAACCAGACCCATTCTTACTAAAAGAAACAAGCCCACATGCCTTTCATTAATATATTAATATAATTGAGCAGCCCATTAAATAAATAATGTGCAAATTATATTCTTAATATATTAAATGCAATTCTAAATGGACCCATAAATTGGTCCGGTAGAATATAACAAGTGATCCATACAAGTCAGTGTGGATTGGGGATCTTGGCGGGCTATCTAAATTTAAGCTTCAATAAACATAACCTAATCACAATCAACAAATGATTCACTTAGGTCTGATCCATTAATTTTAACTCATTCCACTAAAGAGCTAAAATTGAACTCTTAAATAAAGACAGAAAAGGAAGATGTTCCTCATTCATACCCTAGACAATCATGTTGGAGATAGTGTATCCTCGTGATTAATATCAGTAATCGCCAAGAGTTCATAGACCGCCTATAACTCTCCAAGTTACCATATTTACTCATATGACCACGTTTTGAACTTGGATATTTTGACTTGTCAAGAAGCCATGTTTTCAATAGACACTATCGAAAACTCAACGTTGAGATTTAATATCCAATTACCTCAAAACATCCATATGATGATATTATACTCTCATTTAATAAATGGAACCACGATGTCCATATCTATAAATGAAGTCCTCTATCGATTAACAAATGAATATCACCAAACTATCAAGGATAGACTATGCGATATAATCGTACTCATTCATAACTCAAATGATATCACTTGCAACCATAAGTCCATCATTTATCTCAGGATTAAGATAGACTCTCTGATTGTCCTGATAATGAAAAGACTTTTATCTACTGACGGTTATAGATAAAGTATTTCATTGTGATCCAGTTCAATGCACCTAGCGCACTAGATTCTTTTGCTCGAAGACACTCCGATGATTTTGGACTCATCATATCTCATTTGATCCCACTCAAATGCTAGCAAAAAAATTCTACAACTTTAACAAGATAAAGGTGCCCAACCTTTAACTTAAGTTGTGAACAATATTCAAGACTAACTAAAGAATTGTGTCTACCACATACATATCCAGATGTACGAACAATTCTTCTTTTCTCATAGTCTTTAGACCTTATGATTATTTACTTTGACAATTATAATATTAAACTATAAATGCTATAAGATTTGTTTAAACCAGAAATCACTTTATTAATATGAAAAAGATTGTTAATTACAATATTACACTCTTGCTATTGAGCATAATCCTAACAACTCCATCTTGCCTTTCCAAGAGGCATAATTTGTCCAAGTTAGTAGAGGCGGCCTCGTGCTAGAAGCACCCTCGTTTCCTCCACTGTTTCCACTCATATTGTTTATGAATGAATAAAATGAATGCAAATATATGAATGACCAAAAATCACACAAAATGCACAACACACCAAAATGAGCAAAGGATCACCTAAGTATATCTAAGAGCCCGCTCTGATACCAATTAAAACAAATTACGGTGTGTTCTAATATATTAATCTAAAGGGGGTGAATAGATTTTAACCATTCTTACCAAATTTTCGCGTTTAGTCAATTTTACGAAAATAACCTCAATCTAGTCAATTTAATAAATCAAGCATAAAATTGCGGAAATTAAAAGACACTTGATTTTTACGTGGAAACCCTTAACAGGGAAAAGCCACGGGTTGTTATGTGCGCCACACACGAACCTCGAATCCACTAATTGTAATGATGTAACACATTTGATCCCACTCAAATGCTAGCAAAAGAATTCTACAACTTTAACAAGATAAAGGTGCCCAACCTTTAACGTAAGTTATGAATGTTATTCAAGACTAACTAAAAAATTGTGTCTACCTCATACATATCTAGATGCACGAACAAATCTTCTTTTCTCATAGTCTTTTGACCTTATGATTATTTACCTTGACAATTATAATTATAAATGCTATAAGATTTTGTTAAAACGGAAATCACTTTATTAATATGATAAGATTGTCAAATACAATATTATACTCTTGCTATTGAGCATAATCTTAACAATAACACACTGTCTTGATACAATAGAGGTTTTGTGAGGTTTAGGTAGGAGATTTCTGACACAGTTGGTGATGGCGATCTCGTGCTAGTTGATAAGTAGAATTTTTGTAAGGATGTGGATTCGAAAATTGGATCCCCCTCTTTCAAGAGTCTTGTAATATTTATAAGTCCCTTTTCTTGCTCATTACTCTGGCAATCAATCAATCAATTAATCAATCAATTGGACGATGATTGTGGCTTCGTTTTAGGCACAGGAATGATCCCATGATCAAATGATTTGTTTCCTTCCTTGGCGATCTTGACATAATTGACTAATCCCATTTAAAATGGCAGGAGAAGTCAACTTTACTTGTATTTAAAAGTTAAAGTATGTCATCATTCTTGTGGCATGGTTCTCATTCCTTGGTGTCCTGGTCCTTCCTTCCTTACTAATCTGCTCTTCTGATGTATCAAAAACATCCCTCCTGCTGTCTGGCAAACCGGTTCAAGGAGGGATCGAGGTATCAGGGTACCTAGGTCTTATTGGGCCATGGTGTTGGTGTTCTTTGAGTATCAGGACATATGGATACCAGGACATTGTGGTAGCGGGAGTGCCAAGATACCGAGGTAATGTAGTAGCAGGATCCTTAGAACCTCGATATGGATTTGTAGAAGGTATATCCAAGCATAATTGTCTGGATTTTTCCTGGGGTTGCTTGATAGTCCATGTAGTGTCCTTCTACTTGTCATGGATAGAAAATTCTTCTTTGGACCCCTGCCATTTTTGGCGGTTAATGATAAAGGCAAAATTGGTATGATTTTGGCCCTTATTTCCGACTCTTTATGCTTGATTTTTGGGCATTTCCCCGTGTCTAATATTGTAAAATCGAGTGTTTCAGGTTTTCATAGGTTTCAAGAACATTTGGGAAGAAGATGATGACTAGGGTGCAAAAAGACTTATAAATAGGTGAAACAAGGCATTCTCGCTATTTGAGCAAGAATAGATTGCCACATGGTCGCCATGGCAACAGAGGGATTATTCAATGCATCAAAAGGTCCCCCTTAAGGTCGCCACATGGTCGCCATGACGATAGAGGCAGTTGCAAAACAATCAGGTGTGTCGCCATTTGAGGTCGCCATAGCGACCGACACTTGCAAATGGCGACCTCACAATTTTAACTCTTGGTCGCCACTTGTTCTTGGGAGCGACCTTGAGTGGCAAATGGCGACCTCATTAGAAAATGCTCAAGGTCGCCATTTGCTCTAGGGCGAAAAAGATGACTTTTGTGGCAACATTTGCATCGTAACCGTTTTGCGCCCCAAGGTCGCAATAGCGACAAAATGGCGACATTCGCGCCATATCAACGAATCAAGCAATTATCAATACATGTCCAAGTGCCAATATAAATACAGAGCCCCTTCATCTTCAGCAAGCATCCAACACATTTGAGAGCATGAATTCAGTCAGTTGAGATCTAGATTTCTCCTCAATTGTTCATCTTTCATCATCCTCCATTTATATACTTGAACTCACCTTTTTCCATCCAAACCTCAACACCAAACCATGACTACTTCCCTAAATCATTTCTCTCCTACCATTCTCTACACCCAAATACCTTTGTCACTCTCCATTAGACACCCATACTTCAAGACACATCCTCTTCTCCCACTCTTTACTTTAGGAGCATAAAAGGAAATGAAGGATCAAGCATTAAAGAAGGAGGCCCAAGGGTGATTTCCTCATTTATTACTTGCTTTCCCCTTTATTGCTAATATGTATAACTAAACCCCTAATCTAGGGGATAGATTTGAGGAACATTTGGTTGTGGGTATTTGCTTTATCTTTGTAATGAATCTCTTTATGTGTTTTATCGAACCAAAATTGGTATGATTTTGGCCCTCACTTCCTTCTCTTTTTGCTTGATTCTTGGGCAATATCCCATGATTTAATGGTGTGAATTAAGTATTTTCAGGTTTTTATAAAGTTCAGAGGCATTGGAGTAATATTGGTGGCAAAAGGGGCTGAAATTGTAAAAAGTGTGAGTAGATCATTCATCTTCAAAGAGGCATATCTCTCTCCTCAGATCAAACCGTATTTCCAATTACATATATTCGGAAAGCCCCGGAAGTCTACTTTCCAGAGGTTTTCACATATTACGATTCCGAGTCTTCTACGGAAAGTTATACCCATTTTAGTAACTACTGCGCATTCCCTGTCGCCACGGCGACCCTAGGGCGACGCCATGGCAAACTCCACTTTCTAGAAGCAATGAATGGACGTTTTTCATGCCATTTTTTAGGGCTATTCTTTTCCTTTCATGCCCATTTCATACCCTAGCTTTTTTAACATATAAATACACCATTTTATGCTAAGAATTGAAAACTCTTGACATCTCTTGATAGCCAAGAAACCTTATTTCTACCATTCCTAATCCCTTCATTTCTCTTCTACCTAAAACTCAATATCTAGATTACTCCACCTAAATCAGTCCTCTCTTTTCATCTTCTCCACCCATTTCCTTTGTCACTTTCCATATGACTCCACCTATCTAGACACATCCTCAACACCTACTCTTTGCACAAGATTCAACCAAAGGAGCTCAAGGAAGGATCAAGTTTACAAGAGAGACCCAAGGGTGATTTCTCTCCATTTTACTTCCTTTTCTTGTTTGCATTAATGTGTAATTAAAACCCCCATTTTAGGGGATGATTTGAGAGACTTTTTGGACATGAGTATTTATTAAAGCTTGAATATTATGTTTGCATGATTTAAGTTTTATTTACTTTTTAATTAGATCTTGCACTTATGTGATTAAATGGGTATTGACACACTTGTTGATTACAATATGTTATAGGATTTATTTGTGATAAATTGGTTGAGTTATTGACACGCTTAATCGATTAGAGCACATATTGAATAGGATAGGCTTTTGGAGGGGTGATCAACCTCAATTGCCTAGATCATTTGATCGTCACTAACCGATCCCGCCGTGACCCCCCTGTCCTTAATCAGTTAGGCATTATGGTGGGAAGTTGTTTAGGATTCGTAGTGACGATCTAAACAACACTTTTGAATGAGATCGGTTCTTGATTGTGTAGATTATGCATTAAAGAAGTCATGTATGAATTGCTCATTGTCCATTAGATACTCTATCATTTCCCTAGAATTCCTATTAATTGTTTATTCCATACATCTTATCTAGATTTGTTGAGCATTCCATTTTATTAGTTTTATTAGGTTTATTTTACATGTATGTTTGATGGCTTGACAACTCATTCACTCATCCATTTATCTATGATTTATTTTATCGCATTTAGATTAGCTAATTAATTCAACTAATTACTCTAATTCCCTGTGGAACGAAACCTACTTGCCACTTTACTAATTTTCTATCTAAGTGGTGAGAAATCAGTTTTCAAAACGAACACATCTAAATATCATTTTGTTGAGCACACAACGACGGCTCATCAGTGTTCTATTCATTTATTCATTAGATTCTATTCACTATGTGATTGACTTGTATATCCATTTGTTAATTGCAATCTTGTTTAGAGTAATATGTTATGCAATCATATTTGGATTGACACCCCTGTGTGATTAAGAACCCAATGAATATGATAGATTAATGGTGGGTATATCAATTAACATAAATATGAGAGCCACATCGGCATTTCTAGCAATTAACAGTACAAATCTGAGAGCCACTATAAATATTCTTCTCTTCTAAGTAGAATGGGAATCCAAGCACAATCCTAGCACGAATTTACATAACTTAGACTAGTATTATCTCATCTATAATTGCCCTTTCAAATTCCTCCATTTCTATACTTGAACTCATGTTTTCCATCCAAAAACTCAACACCAAATATTGATTACTTCACCCAACCATTCCTCTCTTCCCATTCTCTACATCCCAATACCTTTGTCACTTACCATTAGACATACATCCATCTAGACACATCCTTATCTACCACTCTTTGCACTAGGAGCATCTAAGGAAACGAAGGAGCAAGTAGGAAGGAGGCCCAACGGTGATTTCCTTATCTATTATTTTCTTGCTTTTGATTGTAACTATGTGTAACTAAATCCCTTTTCTAGGGGATAGATGTGAGGAACATTTGGATTTGGGTTTTGCTTAAGCTATATTGTGTTTAAATCTCTATTTGTGTTCTGAAAATATATATAAAATGTGTCTAATTAATCTGGGAGGATGAATAGATTTTAATCAAGTTAATTGCCAATTTTTCTAGATTAGTCAATATTCAATAAACAACCTCTATCTAGTCAAAAACAACAATCAAGTCTAAAATGCGGAAAATAAATAACACTTGATTTTTATATGGAAACCTTCAATAAGGAAAAACCACAGGTTAATATGTGCATCACACACGGTCATCAAATCCACTACATGTAATGGTGTTTACAACCTAGGTTGACCATGTCAAATCCTACACAGTCACTAACCCACCACTACTACCCAACATGCCTCTAATAGCGATTCTAGACCTAAGGTGCTTGAGCACTACACACGGTAGTCACAAGACTTAACTCTCAAGAGAAGAGATAGACAACCTAAAGTGAATATGTGCAATATTCAAGGAGCATAAATGCAAGGTTAAACGTTAAAGCTTATCTAGGCATGGATGAACATGTTAAACACTCTTAGATATCATGTTGCTATTTGATATGCATACAACATAGCTATATGTGTAATACAACACCCTATATGAAATAGCTATCACAAACAACTCATAAAACACAATAAAAAAACTATCTTGAAACTAGTCAAGTAATAAAGATGCTATCTTGTAAAGTAAGAACATATAAAAAGATGTAGATGATGTTCTAACTACATGTCATATGAGTAAAGAAGAAAACCCAAGAGAAATCATACCTAGAGCATGCTAGATGATGTATGAATCATGAAAGGATGATGGGTTTTGGGTTTTTATTAAGCAAGATCAAATCTTTGGTTGCTTTTCATTGAAGTCACTCTAAAGCTCTCTCTTTAGTGATTTGAAAACTCAAAACCTAAAAAGAACTAGAGAATAGGATGTATTTATAGAGGAGTGTGTGAGAATGTGGAATGTCACATTTTTAAAAACGCATCAGCCGTCGACCACTGTCGGTACCGCTGTGAAAGCCACAGTGGTGAGCATTATCAAGACAACCGCTGTAGAAAATAGAAGCGGTCACAAGAGCATGTGAGAGAGCGGTGCACACTGTCTGAAAAAGCACTGCTGCTACCACTGTGAAAACCCACAGTGGTCAACGCTGTGGTATCCAGCAACCTTCAAAACTTAGAAGAAAAAAATGAAATCTCCAAACTAATTGGCATGGCAATGATCAAGTAAGATACAATAGAGAGATCATTAATGAAAAGAGAATATGCACCAACAAGAAACACACAACATAATGCAAGGTATGTAAATGCATGAAATCTTTGTGTTTGCAATCTAAATCTCTTCAATTAAGAGTCAAGACAAGTAAACTACCTTCATTGAAGCTCTTAATGTCCACAATGAGGTCCATTAGCAATTAAGGAGAATTTCTTCAATCCTAAGCTACCCTTACATATTTGAACTCCATTGTGATTTTGTCAACGAAATAAGCCAATCTAAAAGTGAGGCATTTACATGTTCTATTTACTTGATAACTAAATCCTATTCAATATATGATTGACATTGTATACCCATTAGTTGATTATACTCTTGTTTAGGATAATTTGTTATGTAATCAATCTTGGATTGACACCCTTGATTGATTAGGAACATAGTGAATAGGATAGATTATTGGAGGGTACATCAACCATAATAATCTAAGCCTTGATTTGTAACAAACCAATCTCACCTAGACCTCCTCTCCTTAATCGGTTAGGCATTTTGGTGGGAAGTTGTTTAGGGTTCTTAGTGATGACCTAAACACATCTAAGAATACAAATGGTTAACTAGTATGAGATTGGTTCATTAAAGTAGGTTGAAAAGCATTGCCCATAATTCACTTGCAACTCCATCATTTCCCTAGCATTTCATATGATTGATACGTTCCATACTCTTATCTAAGATTGTTGAGCATTCTATTTATCCTATCACATTTTGTTACTTTTACTTTACTTGCATGTTTGATGGTTTATCAAACCACACAACTATCCTTTTCCCATGATTTACTTTATTGTATTATAGATTAGTTAATCAATCCATCATATTATTCTAATTCTCTATGGAATGAATCTTTGCTTACCATTTTAGTAAGTTGTACATCCTAAGAGGATTCCTAAGTGGTTAAACATGGTTTTCAAATGATCATTTAAATACATTGTTTTGAAGAGTACTGATCAAGCCAAAATTGGTATGATTTTAGCCCTCATTCCTGTCTCTTCATGCTTGATTCTCGGGCGTTTCCCCATATTTAAAGTTGTCAAATCAAGTGTTTCAGGTTTAATTAAGCCTTAAGGGCATTTGCGAAGAAGAGGACGAACTTCATGCAAAAAGAAGCATAAAGACATGAAACATGGCATTTTGGCCATTTGCCGAAGACAGGTCGCCATGGCAACATGGAGGTGCGTTTCAAAAGACCAAATGTCGCCCCCGTGTCGCCATATGCTAACCATGGCAATAGAAGAAATATTCCAAAGAAGAAGCCTCAGATGTTGTCGCCATGGTGACACTGAAGGACAAATGGCGACATCTCTCATTTTCCTCAATGTCGACATGGCGACACTGAAGGACAAATGGCGACATCTCTCAAATTCCTCAGTGCCGCCATTTGCACCAGGGCAAAAAAGATGAGATTAGTGGTGACAAGTGAATCTCAGAATGCGTAATCGTTTGTCGGTACAAGGTCGCCATAGCGACAAAGTAGCAACATTCGCGCCATATCATCTTTTTATGCAGTTATCAATAAAAGTCCAAGAGCCATTATATATACTCTTGCTCTCCAACATGAAGAGGAAGCCAAGCATAATATTTAGCACGAAAATACAGAGTTTAGATCTAGTTTTTCTCTTCCATAGTTCATCTTTAACTTCCTCCATTTTCTCATCTTGAACTACCTTTTCCATTCCAAACCTCAACACAATATCTTGATTACTTCACCAAATCACTCCTCCCTTTCCATTCTCTCCATTTCAATACCTTTGTGACTCACATTAGACACTATCTATCAAGACACATCCCTCTTACACCATTCTTTGCACAAGGAGCAATCTAAGGAGAAGAAGGAGCAAACACTAAAGAAGGAGACCTAATGGTGATTTCCTTACCTATCACTTCTTTTTATTAGATTGTAACTATATGTAACTAAACCCCTAATCTAGGGGATAGATGTGAGGAACTTGTGATTATGGGTATTTTACTAAACTTTTTGTAAATTTAGATTCTACATATGACATGATTTGCAATGTATATCACTTAGTTGTCGGATAATTAGTTGTGAAACTAATCTTGGATTGACACCCTTGATTGGTTAAAGAATTTAGAGATTAGGATAGACTAGTGGAGGGTATATCAACCACACTTGTCTAAACCTCTATTTGAAACCAACGAATCCCACCTTGACCCCCTCTCCTTAATCGGTTAGGCATCTTGGTGGGAAGTTGTTTAGTGTTCATATTAATAACCTTAACACAACTTAGAAATCAAATGGTTATCATATATGAGATTTGTCCATTAATGAGGCTTTGAAGGCATTACTCACACTCACTAGTAACTCCATCTATCACCTAGCATCTTTATTAATTGTTTTCACCATTTCTCTTATCAAGATTATTGAGTCTTCTCTTTTTCCTATCATTTTTGTATGTTTATTTGAGTAGCAAATTTGGTGGTTTATTAAACCACACAACTATCTACATTCAATGATTTATTTTATTTCGTTGAAGATCAGTCAATTTTTCTAGCATATTACTCCATCTCCCTATGGAAAGAACTTTGATTAGCACTTGCAAAAAATTTATATCTTAAAGGATTTTAAGTTACTAAATAATGGTTTTCAAAATTTTCAAATTAAAACATCATTTTGTTGAGTATGAAAACGATGTCATCAAAAATTGGCGTCGTTGCTAGGGAGTGGTAGTGATTGTTAAATTAATTGACTTCTCTTTATAGTTTACATTTTCGTTTGATTGTTTATGTTGTTAAGTAGTGTTAAATTTTAGGTTTCATTGGAATTCTTTACGTTGTAGTGTTGTGTTGTTCAAATTTTAGGAAATAGATTCTCTTGCTAAACAAATGGAAAATTTCAATAAAGGAATGGCATCATTTGCCTCAAGAACCTTAAGGGTATCAGAAAGACAAGTAAGAGAGGCCGAGGAGATGAACTTTCATGAAGAAGGCATAGAGGATGAGATGTAGAGGAACCTTCAAGATACATAAGCAACCTATGAGAAGCTATTGAATGGGTTTATGGAAGCCATCCAAGATAGGTTCTCGAAGCTAGAGAAATCGATAAATAGACTTGAAGGGCACATAGGAAGGATTGCGGACAAGGTGTTAAATAGAGAGATGGTAAGCTCAAGTATTCTTTCAATCTTGGTAGTGCCAGAGCTATCTTGAGAAGTGGTAGAATAGTGAACAATGGGAGAAATGAGGGAATCACGGACGAGAGCAACAACTCACCTATGGAAAGGAATGATGAAAGAAAGGGAGTCCCGATTCAGGAAAACACCGAAAGTGAAAGAATTCAAATTCCGGATGAGATGGACACACCTAAGGTGAATCCAAGCAACAACAAGCTTCCTTGCCCCAGCTTTCCCAAGGTACCATATTCGGAGAGATTAAGGAAGGATACAATAGAGCAATGCTCTCTCAGGTGACTATCAATTTACCTCTTCTAGATGCAATTCAGAAGATGCCGGCATATGGGATGTTCTTCAAAGAGTTGAATAAGGAGAAATATAGGTTTAGGCCTAAGAATTAAGAGAGGCTTGATGAGAACATAAACGTAGTCATTCAAAAAAGACTTCCTCCAAAGCTAAAAGACCTGGAAAGCTTCATCATTAGTATAACAATCGGTGGAGAGTGACAAGTGAGGGCTATGCTTGATCTAGGAGTAATCATCAACTTGATGCCCTTCTCAATTTACAAGTTGGGATTGAATGAGCTAAGTCTAACAAAAATGTCTCTTATTTTGGCAAACCAATTGGCTAGGCAACCTAGAGGGATAGTTGAAGATGTCCTAATCCAAGTAGATAAGCTAATCATCCCGGCTGACTTTGTAGTACTAGATATGGAGATAAATTATGATGAAAAAGACTCTTTAATCCTTTTGGGACATCCTTTCTTGGCTACGACAAAGGCGGTGATAAATGTGCACGAAGGGAATTTGACCTTGAAGGTCCTTGATGAAGTTATGAAATATAAGGTATTTAAGTCTTTAGCCTATCCAATTGGAGCGCATGATTGTTATAGTGTGGATATCATAGACGACGTTGAAAAAGAGGCTAATGCGAAGGTGTTTTATCAAGAGGGAGTGGATGAATTGATCGATGAAGACGATGGTATAAAGGATGACTTGGGAAGTTCAAAGGAAGATTTGGCCGAAAAAGACATGAACAACATAGAGGGACAAGTGAGGGCTATGCTTGATCTAGGAGCAAGCATTAACTTGATGCCCTTCTCAATTTACAAGTTGGGATTGAATGAGCTAAGGCTAACAAAAATGTCTCTTATTTTGGCAGACCAATTGGCTAGGCAACCTAGAGGGATAGTTGAAGATGTCCTAATCCAAGTAGATAAGCTAATCATCCCGATGGACTTTGTAGTACTAGATATGGAGATAGATTCTGATGAAAAAGACTCTTTAATCCTTTTGGGACATCATTTCTTAGCTACGACAAAGGCGGTGATAAATGTGCACGAAGGGAATTTGACCTTGAAGGTCCTTGATGAAGTTATGGAATATAAGGTATTTAAGTCTTTAGCCTATCCAACTGGAGTGCATGATTGTTATAGTATGGATATCATAAACGATGTTGAAAAAGAGGCTAATGTGAGGGTGTTTTATCAAGAGGGAGTGGATGAATTGATCGATGAAGACGATGGTATAAAGGATGACTTGGGAAGTTCAAAGGAAGATTTGGCCGAAAAAGACATGAACAACATAGAGGGACAAGTGAGGGCTATGCTTGATCTAGGAGCAAGCATCAACTTGATGCCCTTCTCAATTTACAAGTTGGGATTGAATGAGCTAAGGCTAACAAAAATGTCTCTTATTTTGGCAGACCAATTGGCTAGGCAACCTAGAGGGATAGTTGAAGATGTCCTAATCCAAGTAGATAAGCTAATCATCCCGGTGGACTTTGTAGTACTAGATATGGAGATAGATTTTGATGAAAAAGACTCTTTAATCCTTTTGGGACATCATTTCTTGGCTACGACAAAGGCGGTGATAAATGTGCACGAAGGGAATTTGACCTTGAAGGTCCTTGATGAAGTTATGGAATATAAGGTATTTAAGTCTTTAGCCTATCCAATTGGAGTGCATGATTGTTATAGTATGGATATCATAAACGACGTTGAAAAAGAGGCTAATGTGAGGGTGTTTTATCAAGAGGGAGTGGATGAACTGATCGATGAAGACGGTGGTATAAAGGATGACTTGGGAAGTTCAAAGGAAGATTTGGCTGAAAAAGACATGAAAAACATAGAAACCTTCACCCCCCCCCCCCCTCTCTCTTCAAAAATTAGAATTGAAAGAACTCCCTTCAAACCTAAAGCATGCTAGATGATAGTGGAAATTTATGGTTATCATTGCGGCAAAACTACGGCAAAACTAGACCAAAGAGAGGAGCAAGGATTGCTTGAAATCTTGAGAAGATACAAAAGGGCAATAGGATGGACTCTAGATGACATCAAAGGAATTAGTCCGACATTGTGTATGCATAAGATCCTTTTGGAAGATGACACAAAACCGACTAGGGAGGCGTAACGTAGGTTAAATCCTATTATGCAAGAGGTAGTCAAAAATGAGGTATTAAAGCTTTTAGATGTCGACATCATCTACCTGATATTGGATAGCAAGTGGGTGAGCCCTATACATGTTGTGCCAAAGAAATCCGGAATCACGGTGGTGAAGAATGAGCAGAATGAGTTGATTCCTCAACGGTTACAAATAGGATGGAGGGTGTGTATTGACTATAGGAAGTTGAACACAAGCACTCGGAAAGACAATTTTCCTCTCCCTTTTATCGACCAAATGTTGGAGCGCCTCGTGAGACATAGCCACTATTGTTTCCTAGATGACTATTTCGATTACGACCAAATAGCCATAGCTCCTGAAGATCAAGAGAATACCACATTTACATGTCCGTTTGGCACTTATGCTTATAGGAGAATGCTCTTCGGGCTCTGCAATGCACCAGCCACCTTTCAACGGTGCATGACCTCAATTTTCTTAGATATGGTAGAAGACATTATAGAGATTTTCATGGACGATTTTTCGGTATTTGGGGAGTGTTTGAAGAATTTGTCCTTGGTACTCCAAAGATGTGAAGAGACAAGTCTAGTGCTAAATTGGGATAAATACCATTTCATGGTTAAAAGTGGTATAGTTTTAGGCCATGTGATTTCTGAAAAGGGTATTGAGGTTGAAAAAGCAAAAATAGAGGTGACAAAGAGTTTGCCTCCGCCTAGGACGGTAAAAGATATTAGATCATTCCCTGGTCATGCGAGATTTTTTAGGCGGTTCATAAAGGATTTCTCAAAGATTTCAAGACCTTTATGCACTCTTCTTCAAAAGAAAGTGGAATTTAAGTTCAATGAAGAGTGTGCCATTGCTTTTAGGATTTTGAAAGAAGTACTAACCACAACCCCCATCATCATGCCACCACAATGGAGTCTCCCTTTTGAACTTATGTGCGACGCTTCAGACTGGGAGTTGTTTTGGGGTAGCGTGTACAAAAGCTCTCACATGTCATCTATTACACATCACATACTCTTAACGATGCTCAATTAAACTACTCAACAGCAGAGAAGGAGCTTTTAGCTATAGTATTCGCTTTGGAAAAATTTAGGCAATACTTGGTTGGTACTAAGGTTGTAGTATACATGGATCATGCTACCATATGGTATCTATTGCATAAGAAGGTGTTAGGATTATGCTCAATAGCAAGAGCATAATATTGTATTTGACAATCTTATCATATTAATAAAGTTATTTTTGTTTTAACTAAATCTTATGGCATTTATAATTATAATTGTCAAAGTAAATAATCATAAGGTCAAAAGACAATGAGAAAAGAAGAATTGTTTGTACATCTGGATATGTATGAGATAGACACAATTCTTTAGTTAGTCTTGAATAACGTTCACAACTTAAGTTAAAGGTTGGGCACCTTTATCTTGTTAAAGTTGTAGAATTCTTTTGCTAGCATTTGAGTGTGATCAAATGTGTTATGATGAGTCTAAAATCATCGAAGGGTCTTCGAGTAAAATAATCTAATGCATTGGGTACATTGAACCGGATCACAATGAAATACTTTATCTAGAACCATCAATAGATAAAAGTCTTTTTATTATCAGGACAATCATAGAGTCTATCTAAATCCTAAGATAAATGATGGACTTATGGTTACAAGTGTTATCATTTGAGCTATCAATGAGTACGATTATATAGCATAGTCTATCCTTTATAGTTTAGTGGTATTCATTTGTTAATCGATAAAGGACTTCATTTATAGATATGGACATCGTGGCTCCATTTATTAAATGTGAGTAGAATATCATCGTATGGATGTTTTAAGGTTTTGGATATTAAATCATAACGTTGAGTTTTCAATAGTGACAATTGAAAGATGACTTCTGGACAAGTTATAATATATATCCAAGTTCAAATTGTGGTCATATGAGTAAATATGGTAACTTGGAGAGCTATAGGCGGTCTATGAGCTCTTGGCGATTACTGATATTCTTCACAAGAATTCACTATCTCCTATAAGATTGTCTACGATATGAATAAGAATCATTTACTTATTCCATCTTTATTTAAGAGTGCAATTTTAGTTTTTTAGTGGAATGAACTAAAATTAATAGATTGAACCTAAGTGAATCGTTTGTTGATTGTGATTGGGTTATGTCTATTGGAGCTTAAATTTAGATAGGCCCGCTAAGATCTCCAATCCACACGGACTTGCCTGGATCACTTGATATATTCTACCGGACTGATTATGTGTCCATCTAGAATTGTATTTAATATATTAAGAATATAATTTGCACATTATTTATTTAATGGGCTGTTAAATTATATTAATATATTAATGAAAGGCATGTGGGCTTATTTCTTTTAGTAAGAATGGGTCTAGTTCACATGTGAGCTTTTTATTAAAGGTCCAATGGATTTAATAAAATGGAAAAATAATATATGGGCCTATCTTTGTGTCTGGGCGGCAAGGCTTAAATAATAGTCTAATATATTATTTTATTTAATTATTTGATTAAATGGAAATTAATTAATTGATTGATTAATTATTTAATTAAGAATCAAAATCTTTTTCTGACTAGGAAATATGTTTCTTAGTGTTATACTATTGGTAGTAGTATATTAAATATAAAAGAATTTACAGTATTTGGTAAGTAGATAAATAAGGGATTTATTTATCTAGTCAAATTAGGAAGTCTTTGATATAGTTTCAAATACACTAAAGAGTTGGATTAGGGTTAGAATTCTAAAAGATTGATTGAAGTCTTTTGTGGAAACACAAATCCTTTTTGTAGAGGATTTCGGTCACCACCTTGTTAACACAAGATAGAATTCGGAACCATAGTTTTTGGGGAAAAAGAATTCGGAACCATAGTTTTGGGAAGAATTTGGCACCATAGTTTCTTTGGAAAGAATTCGGTACCATAGTTTTTGTAACTTTGGATTCGGCAACCTTAAGGTCTTAGACTTGAGAGATTTTTCTTTTGCTAGAGAAAAATAAAATCCATCTCTTAGACTAACGTGATTAATTTCAGCCAAGAGGAAGAGAGAGAAAAGTTTGTTCTTATTTCTATAGTGCACTAGTTACTTTTACACCAAAAGGTTTTGTACACAATTTCGAATAAGGTTCATGCGAGTTTCGATCTAATGATTGTGAATTCAAAAGTGACCAGAACATTCTTTGTTGTCTCTTGGAACTTTTTGTGACTAACAAAAAAGAAAAGGTTTTGTTAATCCATCCTCAGGCACACAATTCAAAGAGAAGGGAGACCACGCTCCTAGGTGATTCATGCTCATGATTGGATTGGAAGATCTTGCGGATTACCATCGACACAACGTCAACCGGATCACGTGACAAAGGTATGATATCTTTAGTATTATATGTTAATTAATTAGAGGGTTAAGGTTCAAATATGGAAAATTTTTAAACTCTACTAAACTCCTTTTTCACTTCCGCTGCGTGTATTTTTCCCTACAGAAGGATGCAAAGCCTAGATTGATTAAATGGATACTACTCTTGCAAGAATTCGACCTCGAAATTAAAGATAAAAAGGGGTGGGAGAATGTGGTGGTGGATCATTTGAGTAGAATGACTCAGGGGACCCTTGAGGAGGAAGATGTGCTACCATTAAGAGATAGTTTCCCCGATGAGCAATTATGGGTGGTACAAGATAAGGACCCATGGTATACGAACATAGTGAATTTTTTTGCATCAAACGTGACTCCTTTGGAATTGAACCCACAAGCGAAGAAAAGGTTCATTGCTAGTACTCGATTCTACTTTCGGGATGAGTCGTACCTCTATAAGCATGGTCTAGATCAAGTGATTAGAAGATGTGTCTAGAAAGTGAGCAAGGAGAGATACTAAAATTTTGTGATGAACGCAAGTGTGGAGGTCATTATAGTGGAAGGAAGACAATGATAAAGATTCTCCAATGCGGGTTCTATTGGACAACTTTGGCAAAGGATGCTTATGAGTTTTGCTTGAGGTGTGATAGATGCCAAAGGTCGGGGAATATTGGAAAACAGGACGAGATGCCATTGAATAGTGAGCATGTTTTTGAATTATTCGACGTATGGGGGATAGACTTCATGGGGCAATTCGTCACATCCCAAGGTTATAATTTCATCTTGGTAGCAGAAGACTATGTGTCTAAGTGGGTTGAAGCAATCCCTACAAGGATAAACAATAGCCATGTGGTTGTTGGGTTCATCATAGAAAATATCTTTCTAGGTTTGGGATTCCTAGGGCGATAATAAGTGATGGTGGAAGTCACTTTTGTAATAGAATTTTTAGAGCCTTGTTAAAAATGTATGGGGTTAGACATAAGGTGGCAACCCCTTACCATCCTCAAACTTCGAGACAAGTGGAGGTGAGTAACCGTCACATCAAACAAATTTTAGAAAAAATGGTCAATGGGAGTAGAAAGGATTGGGCTTCCAAACTAAGTGATGCATTGTGGGCATACAGGACGGCTTTTAAATCTCCAATAGGAATGAGCCCCTTCCGGATAGGCTTTGGAATGGCTTGCCATTTGCCGTTTGAATTAGAATACAATGCCTTATGGGCCATTCGAAAATTGAATCTAGACCATGATAAAGCCGGAGAGGAAAGGAAGCTCTAACTCAATGAACTAGAAGAGTTTCGGTTAAAGGTATATGAAAGCGCAAGGCTCTGTAAAGAGAAGACTAAGTTCTACCATGACAAGAAACTTAGAAGAAAAGTTTTCCACCCAGGAATGTTTGTTCTACTATTTGAGTCCCGTTTAAAATTGTTTCCTGGAAAGCTTAAATCAAGATGGACGGGACCTTATAGGGTTATGCAAGTTTTTGCTCATGGTGCTGTTGAGATTGAAAGCTTGAAGAAAAGTGAGAGGTTTAAAGTGAATGGTCACCAATTGAAACCATATAGGGGAGGAGACCCAACTTGGGAGTCTATTTCGAACGAGGAATTGACCAATCCACTCGGATAACAATTGTTCTTCCTTTTTCTTGTTAGACTTTACTTTTATGTGTTTTTAGTTTACCATTTTCATATCTTTCATTATTATTTCATTTTTGCTCTTGTTTTGTTTTGTTTTTGCATAGAATAAGAGTGTGATTTTGATTTTGGTAGAGGATTTAGGATGTGTGTGCTTTATCGATGATTTTTGATTGATTGGAATATTGAAGATATGCTATTCATGATTGAATATTGTTTTTGGATGAGTTATGCATACAAGGAGGAGAGGGCATTTTGCCGAATTTTTGACATACATTGAATATTTTTTTGTATATGAATTCTTGCTTGGGACTTGTTGGGTTGCGCTTTTGACAATTTTTACCTCCCATGAACATTAAGGACAATGTCCAATTTAGGTTTGGGGGTACATTTGCGCAACACCATTTTGCTTGGTATTAAAATTTGAGCCAAAATTTTCAAATTCTTGCGATAATGCCATATTTGAGCATGCTTTGCTTATTGAGATTATTCTTTACATGAAGTAGTGAGGAATTGTGCATCTTTGCCATTGTTTGGTTAAGATTAACGTCATGCCATTTAGGGTGTCATTGAACAGAGTGCGTTAATCTTTTTCTCTTAATGTTGAGTGAATTATCAAATTTTCTTTAAGGCTAAGAATTAATAGTGGAGATTCCCGTGAGCATCACAAACCCGCCTTAAAAAACATATTTCGAGTTGTCAAAAATTTCACTTTTATAACACTCTCTCAAACACTCATTCAAGCATGTATAGCTCTCACTAACATATTGCACTAAAATGTTGTTTGCCATAGAATATTATGGACTGCTTGTGGATGCTTTATTTTGCTTAGTGGACAAGCCTTTAGAAATGATTTTAGGCAATGCATGTGAAAAACCACTAATTGGCTTAAAATACTTCCAACCCATCTAAATATGTGTGCTCCTAAGCCCCTTTGAAGCCAAACACATTTTAAGCTTTTCATTCATGAACCATATCTACATGAACCTTATAAGCCTTCAAATATTGACTTACCTTGACCAAATGATTTACTAAGGCTTAGGAAATCAATGTAAGATCTTGTACTTAAAAATGTAAAGGTGTGTACCTAGGCATGTAAATATGTGAAAGAGTCTTGCAAAGCAAGAAAGCTTGAAAAGAAAATGAAAAGCAAAGAAAAAGAAAATCAAAAAGAATGATTGGCAAAGCAAAGAAAAGAAAAAGGAGAAAAAGAGAACCAAGAATTAGACACAATTGGCCTAGAAGGAAAACGAAAAGTAAAGTGAACTACTCAAAATGAAAAAAGTTGGAGTAAAAAAAAAGAAACAATGCACATGTAAATGGAAAGCCTGCACACCTTAAGTGTGAACAATATGTGTGAAGCATGTGGAACTCATAGTTAGAATGTATGCCTTATAATTATTGGGTTCCTTGTTATCCATTATCTCATTCTTCATGATCTTTAGGATTGCCCATTTTGTAAAATTTGGTTGAAACATTTTCTTTCTAATTCATGGCTTGCAATTCCATTCATGAGACTTACTTTTCAAAAAAACTGTGTTTTTAAAGATCATCATGTGTAACCAATTAGATATCTATGACATGAATTCATATTGCAAATGTGTTTTTGAGTGAAACCTAAGAATCTTAGAGAAGAGAAGAGAGAATCCGGTGAGGATTAGTTTTCAAGGTGATTTACATTCTAAACCAAATAGCACTTTTGCTTTGAAGCTTTGGCATTTTGAATGTAAGATCGCATTACGTAGAATCATATCCAGAGTGACATGCTCTTAATCTTTACTTAACATTCTCTTACATGTAGAAGTCCTCACCGATGCATAAGTGTTTTAATCTCTTCATGTTGGTTTCTCATATTGATCATGATAAAGTAAAAACCTTTGAAATGTCTTGATGCATGTTTTTGGGGGTTGATTTGTGATTGTTTTGCTTGAGGACTAGCAAAAGATAGGTTTAGGGGTATTTGATCAAGCCAAAATTTGTATGATTTTGGCCCTCATTCCCGTTTGTTTATGTTTGATTCTTGGGCATTTCCCCATATTTAATGTTGTCAAATCAAGTGTTTTAGGTTTTATTAGGCCTTAAGGGCATTTGTGAAGAAGAGAAGGAACTTGGTACAAAAAGGAGCAAAAAGACATGAAACATGGCATTTTCGCCATTTGCTGAAGAGAGGTCACCATGGCGAAAGGGAGGTGCATTTCAAAAGACCAAATGTCGCCCCCATGTTGCCATATGGTCGCCATGGCGACAGAAGAAATATTCCAAAGAAGAAGCCTCAGGTGTTGTCGCCATGGCGACACTGAAGGACAAATGGCGACATCTCTCATTTTCCTCAATGTCGACATGGCAACATTGAAGGACAAATGGCAACATCACTCAAATTCCTCAATGTCGCCATTTGTACCAGGGCGAAAAAGATGAGATTGGTGGCGACAAGTGAATCTCAGAATGCATAACCGTTTTTCACCACAAGGTCACCATGGCGACAAAGTAGCGACATTCGCACCACATCATCTTTTTAAGCAGTTATCAGTACAAGTCCAAGAGCCACTATATATACCCTTGCTTTCCAACTTGAAGAGGAAGCCAAGCATAATATTTAGCACGAAAATACAGAGTTTAGATCTAGTTTTTCTCTTCCATAGTTCATCTTTCAACTTCCTCCATTTTCTCATCTTGAACTACCTTTTCCATTCCAAACCTCAACACAATATCTTGATTACTTCACCAAATCACTCCTCCCTTTCCATTCCCTCCATTTCAATACCTTTGTCACTCACCATTATACAACATCTATCAAGACATATCCCTCTTCCACCATTCTTTGCACAAGGAGCAACCTAAGGAGAAGAAGGAGCAAGCACTAAAGAAAGAGACCTAAGGGTGATTTTCTTACCTATCACTTCTTTTTATTAGATTGTAACTATGTGTAACTAAACCCCTAATCTAGGGGATAGATGTGAGGAACTTATGATTATGGGTATTTTGCTAAGCTTTTTGTAAATGAATCTTTATATGTTTTCTATTCACTTTATATTTAGATTCTACATATTATATGATTTGCAATGTATATCACTAGTAAATCATACTCTTATGTGGGATAATTTGTTATGAAACTAATCTTGGATTGACACCCTTGATTGGTTAAAGAACTTATTGATTAGGATAGACTAGTGGAGGGTATATCAACCACACTAGTCTAAACCTCTATTTGAAACCAACCAATCCCAACTTAACCCCCTCTCCTTAATCGGTTAGGCATCTTAGTGGGAAGTTGTTTAGTGTTCATAATAATGACCTAAACACAACTTAGAAATCAAATGGTTATCATATATGGGATTTGTCCATTAATGAGGCTTTGAAGGCATTACTTACACTCACTAGTAACTCCATCTATCACCTAGCATCTTTATTGATTGTTTTCACCATTTCCCTTATCAAGATTGTTGAGTCTTCTCTTTTTCCTATCATTTTTGTATGTTTATTTCAGTAGCAAATTTGGTGGTTTATGAAACCACACAACTGTTTACATTCAATGATTTATTTTATTTCGTTTAAGATTAGTCAATTTATCTAACATATTACTCCATCTCCCTGTGGAATGAACTTTGCTTACTACTTGCTAAAATTTATATCTTAAAGGATTTTAAGTGGCTAAAAAATGGTTTTTAAATTAAAACATCATTTTGTAGAGTACCAAAACAACCTCATCAGGGACCTGTGCAGTACCCACAATCTAGGCAAACTTGCAATTTCATTTATGTGTGGGTAGTGTGCGGGTTCTTACCCGCACACTAAGCCTTTTTTGGACTTCTAATGATCCTCGGTGTGCGGGTCATGTGTAGGTTCTTACCTGCACACTAGGCCTTCTCTTCAACTTGATGATTATCAGTGTACGGGTTCTTACCCACACGCTGGACCTTCATTGTATGGGTGATCCTACCCATAATGCACCAGCACACTGCCTCATTTCTTGAACTTCGAACCGTTTCAAACCTGAAAGTCCCACCTTTTGTCACCAACACCTAGATCACATTGAATGCCTGCAATCATTATAAAAGAGCCTGTTAGATACAAAACACACTCAAAAATGAGACAATGGACAAGGAATTGAGTGCCAAAATATAGCACATTTTTGCCACAATCATCAGCGAACTGGACTTTTCTCTTGTAATTTTGACTTGTTCTACACCCGAAAGTCCCGGTTTTGAAACTCCAACACCTAAAACACATTGAAAGTCTATATTCACTAAAATAGAGCCATGAGACACAAGAATTCACTCAAAAACAAGCCTAATGATGTGGAATTAAGGGCCAAAATGTAACACAATTTTGGCATGGTCAAGCAAGAGGCGACAAACCACACTTTTGATGACCGGAGGCTTGGCTGGTCGACCATGTATACTAAAGCGCCAAAAAATCAAAAGGTCGTCCACACTGTTACGCATACACCCAATCTCCAATCGGTTAGCATTGGAAACCGCAAGCCAAACCAAGGACAAAGCAAATCTTAAATCAAAAGACTTGCCCTCAATAATCCACTGATTATGAATAAACCACATACTCCAAGCCACGGCATCAATAGCCGCCTTATAAAGAACATGAACCTAATCACTAAAAGCAACTGCCATAGCCTATGAAAAGGAAGAACGCCACGAGTCAATAAAAACCTGCCGCTAAAAAGCGGAGAAAATTGCCACCCAAAGAGTGGCTGCCAAAGGACACTAAAGAAAAAGATGGTCAGCCAACTCACTACTAATTTCACAAACATTACACTTGGAAGCCAAATGAAACCTCACCCAACACAAACGATCCTCCTCTGGAAGCCTGTTTAGAGAAAAACACCAAGTCAAAGTAGAACAAGAATGAGGAATAGATCGAGACCACACATCTCTCCACAAATGAACCTAAGGAGAACCTCTAATCAACTAGGAATAAGCAGCCTTGTACGAAACATGACCATCCCGAGAATGAGCCCAAAGCAAAAAATCTACAACTGGAGAAATAACCATCCTATCAATCCGAAAACAAAGGTCCGGAAAACGCATATGAAAATAATCATCCAGAACCCATCTACCATCCTAGTTGATAAAGTGTACACCATTTGGAAAAGAGTTTATGTGCGATTGTATATTAATTATTTAAAGTTTTTCCTAGGAATTTGGATCATCTGCTGTGCTAATCTTTGTTCTGTCTAGAGATGCACATTTTCCCTCAAATCCCCATATCCCCACGTCCCCATCCCCATGTTTTTTTTTTTTTGGAGAAAAATGGGGAAATGGGGGGTATGGGGATGATTTTCATCCCCAAATTGAAATGGGGTTGCCCATCCCCATTTCCCCATTTTCCCCACAATTATATTGAAATGGAAATGGGGATGGGGGGGAATGGGGGGGAGGTCCCCCATCCCCATTTCCCCCAAACACATGTAAATATAATTATAATATATATATATGTATATTTTAATTTTTTTTTATACTTTGAAAACCCTAACTATATATACTCATTTACTCTTTTTAAAGACAAAACCTAAAACCTAAATTTAAAATCTCATCTCAAGTTTGTAATAGAATGTTTGTTTTTTAGTTTAATTTGTAATTTTTAGTCAAATAGAGAAATGGGAAAATGGGGGAATGGGAAAGCGGGAAAAAATGGGAAAAAATGGGGAAAATGGGGAAATGGAGAGGGATGGTGGAAGGGTCTTGGAAGTGGGGATGGGGATGGGGGGACCTATATCCATCCCCATTCCCCAAATATGCATCTCTAGTTATGACCTATATAGATCTACTATTTATTTCAATTTCATTATTTTAAAATGCAAGTCTTATTTTCAAGGGCTTTAAATCCGGAAAAAGATCAACAGAGCAGATGATATGATCAGTTTTCTAGATTATATACTAAACATTCGAATGTATAATCTTTTGTAGTAGGTACTAGAGACAAATAAATAAAAACCATAAACCAGCTTTTTATGTGTATATGTAAATTCACAACCACTGGTTAGTTGGATCATTTAGTGTGAAATATTTCTGTTGTTATTGTTGTTGTTTGGAAAAATTGTAAATATATAAATTTCTACTTTTTTTTCTAAAAAAATAATAATGTTAAAAGAATTTAAGAATAGGAGAAGAAAAAAAAACAAAAAAAAAAAAAACAAAAAAACAAAAAAAAACAAAAAAACAAAACAAAACAAAACAAAACTTGGAGGGAGATGGTAGATGGGAGTGGAACCATGTGAGGTTGGACACAAACCCTGCATACATGTTTTACCCTATCAGCTTTTCAGAATCACACGAGCACAGCTAACCTCCTCCTCCTCTCTCTCTCTCTTTTCCATCTAGCTACTCCCTCCCTCCCTCTCTCTCTCTCTCTCTCTCTCTATATATATATATACATGTATGAAAATTATTATTAATTAATCCATAAATAAGTTCTGGGTTAATCAAAGAAAAACATATATGATTGTCTAAATCTACCCTATATAGCGAGTTTCTTACCAAAATTCAAGAGAAATATGCGTTAAAATTCAAAGGAAATTTAATTTTTATGATTTCTATAAACAGTCAGACACCCAAATATCTATAAATAATCCGTATGTTTATATGTATTCTTATTGCATGTCCCCATTAATGGCTTTTATCTTTTACTGAATTCTTAGTGTTAACAAATCATAACCTAATTGACATGTCTTAAATTACTATACTTGAGCCCTAATTGACATATGGCTTTTGAATCAAAAGATTAATATCTTACTGACAAGGTATGGTGTCAAAGCAGCATTCACCATTTGTCTCCAAATTACAACTAGGAGGTATATGTTAATTTATCATAAATACCGTTAGCTTTTACTTTAAATAAAATAATTAGATAAACTTAAATATTTTAGTCTAGTGATTACAAATACTATATATATATAAACTTAAATATTTTAAAAACAATTGAACAAAACTCCATAAAATCTTAACATTAAAAAGTTAATAAATAATCTTTAAAGAAAAAAGTTAATAAATAATATTAATATTTGTATGTATTAATTCATCACTTGGGAAGGTTGTTGTCAAAGGGGAAGTGCGAAAACACAATTGAACAAATCACCGTAAAATCGGAACATTAAATAGTTAATAAATAAAATGTTTTTTTTTTTTTTTTTTTTTTATTATTTTTTTTTTTTTTTTTATGTTCATAAATAATATTAATATTTGTGTGTATTAATTAATCACCTGGGAAGGTTGTTGTCAAAGGGGAAGTGCGAAAACAGCGTTTGATATATCGCTAAAGTAAGTGTGAGTGTGAGTGTCACCCGTGAGTCAAAGCTTCTCACGAGCCAAACGTAGCAGATACACACAAAAGGACACACACTTTATAAGATTTTTCTCTTCTTCTTATCTCTATAAAACCAGGGTTGGACCTGAACACCAATACACACTTCTTCATGGCATTTCAACTTCAGGCCAAATAGTTTCTTCAAAAAAGAGAGACTACTGGTATGTATATACACGTACGTGTCTCTTTCTTGATCTTCTTCCTTTGATCATCTTTTTGTTCTTTTCCGGCTTTATTTAGCTTAATTTAGAGCTTGTTTTGATTGTTTTCAGGTGGGTAATCATACATATAGTTTTGGATCATCATCATCATCATCGACCGGTGAGTGATTTCCATGCTATGCTTGTCAAGTGAGCAGTCTTTTGCAGCTTTAACCTTTGTTTCGTTGTCTGTTCGACCTTGACTTAACATATATATCGTGTTAGAAACAACGAAAATATTAGTCAAAATTTTCTCAAATAAGCAAAAGAAAAGAAAACTGGTATTACTGATCTTCCCTATCAACTTCGGATTTCCCTTCTCTTTATCATATATATTTCTCATCTATAAATCTTTAGATCAGTCACATATACTATCACATATCTGGTAGTAAATTTCGCGTAACGATATGATTGTTCTATTTCTCTTCTTAAAAAACGACTATATATGCGTGTATTGTATGAGTTCTGAGTTAGGTGCAATTGTTTTAAAAGAAAAGAAGATAGTAGAAAACCTTGTCGTTACTATAAGTTACAATTAGCTAGGGCTCTGCGTGAGACTTCCAGGTGCCTCAAAAAGTACAAGTAAATAAGAAGAAAACAAGGTGAGCAATTATTAGAGATTCATCAGACTTTCTTTCATATCATGATCTAACTCTCGTTGTCCTCATCGTCGTAGATCAACTTCACCAGGACTATATACAGAGTTCCAATCTAGATCTGTTTATAAACCACATAGTTTTTTATAAGAAGTCCCTTTCATTTTTTTTTTTTTTTTTTTCCTTAATTCTTTATCAATACATACAAATTATAGCCAGATGATCTATATATAAATTCCCTTCAATCAGCCTTTGGCTTTAGGTTTTGATTCATAGATGATCATATATATAACTATCTTAATTACACAGAAAGATTATGATTCATGTATGTTGTTAGGATTCGATAGAGTGATAGTTTTTGTCCGTTGGACGATTTAAGTTAATTAACTAATGTTTGCTTAAAGCAGACATGTCAATAACTGCATGCATGCTATCAAACATGACCTTTCTTTTAAACTTTGTATATATTTGCATTAGGATTTAGGAGGCAACTAGAGAGATTCAAAATGAGATTTAAACGAGAAATCTCATACAAATTACTGCATATATAATCTCATACAAATTACTGCATATATATGTCAAAATATTTCCATTTTAACCATAGATGACCTATACCTTAATTAAACTATATGTGCTATAATTAATACTTCATTTCGTAATTAACCAAAACTCAAATGTACTCAGTCTGTCACTAATAATAACCCGGCCTCAATTCTTGTATATGCACTTATTTTCATACATATAAAAAAAATCTATTTAAATATTTTAAATATTTTTTAATTACAACTCATTAAAAAAAGGAAAAAAAAAAAAAAAAAAAAAAACCTCTTCTTTTACTTCTCTAAGTATCATATTTAATTACGAGTAATGACGTTGTTGCTTTTGTTATTTGGGAATAATATTTGAAGTAAATTAACTCTCAGATTATGAAAACAACTTTATAAACACGTTTGTGTATTAGCCAATTAGGTTTCCATAGAGAACACAATTATCTGAGATTACATGTCAAGTTTGTATACATATCCAAAGACTCCAACAGCCAATATTAACTTGCTCTATGTTCGGCCACGCCCATTTTGCAATTTTCTGCTTCATAATTAAACATAATTAAACTATGAAATTTTTATGGTTTTCACTTATGTGCATGCCTTTGTTTAGGAAATTGACATCAATCTACCCATTATTTTGTTCTTTCAATCCTTTTTTTCTCCTACTACCTAATTAATTGGCCTTTCACTTGCAAAATAAAGTTACAGAAAAAGAATTAATTATTTTTACAGATAGTGATATGTTGTACAACGTTTAAAAATGTATTGAAATTTGACAATCTTAGGTTCCATCGAATATATCTAGTTGGACTTAATTAAAAACTATATGGAACATGTATTTAATATGATTTTACAAGTATGTGGGAGGAGTTTTAGTGTATACATTTAAGATTTACAATTTGTGAATCTGTTAAATAAGTATATGCTACAGAAGCATACTTGATGATTTTGACAGACATTGAGTGAACAATGACGTGATCCATTTGTCTTTTTAAAGCTTTTCTCATATTTCAATACAAATGCTTAGATTACTTTTTTTTCTTTTTCTTTTTCTTTTGGGGCCAAATAATGCTTGTACAATCGGTTAATAATCAATACAAAATTGATAATAATACATGTGTTATAATAAAGTAGTTCGACTACATATATACATATAGAAATTAATTTAAGGTCGAACAGAGGACGAATGTGAGGTATATAGCAAGGGACTCTTCATTTGACAAAGTTTTGCATGGAACCCAACACCCTTTTAAATACTACAAGGATGATCACTTCAACAAGCCAATTGCAAGCCAAGATATACGTTAATTTCCCAGGTCTAATCTCTCTCTCTCTCATTTTCTTTGTAGTTTAAAATAATAATAATAATAAAATTATAAGAAAAAAAATGTGAATATATACACACTAAATATAATTTTTTTTGTTAAAAATTGATTTAAAAAAAAATATAAAATAAATCAATGTCATCCCCTTATTTACTAAAATGCCACTCATTTAACGGCAAGTTAACGGAATTTGATGGAATGGCCATCAGTGTCACACTTTTTACTAAAAATGACCATTGTGAAACAAAATCTCCCTCTAATGACCATTTTGATAGTGTGAGAACAAATGAGTAGCCACCAAGTAATTATCCCATTTTTTTAATTGGTTGGCTGCTTCTACCAACTTTTATGGTGAAGAAATATTAGAATCTTGATTCATGTAGTTCCGTAATGCATATCTTATATTAGTTGATTTTTTATATTATAAAGTATATTATTAGATTTTTTTTTATTTTTGTTGTTGTTATTACTGGTCTTAAAAAGTACGTTGTCAATGCAATTTTATTCTCTGTACTACGTTGATGGATCATATAGTTTTGGATATATATATATATACAATTTTTCTATTGTCATTTCATTTTAATATAAAATATATCAAAACAAAGAATGTAGACCATTAGATTTACATACTTTGACTCAAAGTGCATGCACTTATCAAAACATCTACAAAATCTATGGTCCACATTCTTTGTCATAATATATTTTATATGAGGACGAACTGACAGTAGAAAGACTATATATATATATGAAAATTAAAGCATGAAGTGAGAGTACAAAAATAAAAAAGTTTGGTAAAAATAATAATTATATGACACTGGGATAATCAAAAAGCAAGAAGAACAACGAGCGAAAGGAAAATAAAAACCAAATCTCCAAAGGGATACAAAAATCACCACCCGAAGGAAACTTAATGAAAAATAGATAAAGTTCACCACCGAAAATAAATCACAAAAGGAATACAAATGTTCACAACCCTAAAGTATTCAACAAAGGATACGTAAGTAAAAGAACTCACCACTCAATGGAAATCCACCAAGATAAGGAGATATTCATTTCTTCATTTAACAAGGATAGATGCTTATTATATAGCCTAATCATGGCAAAACCCTCCATGCATAGGAAAGGGATGAAAATAAAAGATAACAACACAATTCAAAGCATTGTAAACGAAGAAATTAAAGACTTTAAGGTTGAACTCTTCAAATCCCGTGATATGTTAAATTCTTACCCTTAGAAGTAAAAACAGTGATAACTCTCTCTAGAAAGCTTCAAACAATGCAATTCAAAGAGGAAATCGTAGTGAAGAGGCTGAGCTTTCCAATGTCATGAGTCATGTCAGCTAATTCCCCTTCATTTAGTACCGAATTAATTCTTAAATTACCCCTAGTGCAGAATCTATTGTTCAACCAATTAAAAGAATTCGAAATTCCTTGTTTCCTAGACTAGTATTCATGCAACGAGACACTGCTGTGTCAATCTCCTTTGGTTGAAAAAAGCTCATCCTCGAGTCTAAACTGATTTCTTCACCAAGATAAGGAGAAAGATCATAAACATTGAATGTAGAGGAGACACCATATGATTAGGGCAATTTGATCTTGTTTCCATTCTTTCCAATAAGTTCTAGCTCTTTGAATGGACCATCAGCTCTTAGTTTCAGCTTATTGTACCTTCCAAGTTGGAAATGTTCTTGAAATATACAAACGTTGTTAAATTGCTTAAAGCATACCTAGGGGGTGTGAATAGGTTTTTATACCCTTTTCAATCCCTTGAAACAAACAAGAGTTTGTCCCTCTAGATAACTTGAATCACAACACTTAAACAAGAAAACATGTGTAGACAATAGAAAAGCATTTTCAATAAATCATTTTCTATTAAGTCCACAAGTTGTAAGTGAAAGAAATATAATAAAACTAAAACCAAAGAATACTTGTATTCACAATTATGTTTGTTAACCGCTAAAATTGACAAGGGTCCAAAGAAGAATTTTTCATACAGACCAGAGATTACTTAAAGTGAAAGGACACCGTAAGCGGTACCCAGCTACCCTGAGAAGAAGCTAGACCGGTATGACCAGATACACCTTCGGCCAATCCGGATCAAGATCAAGGACATTTAGATCCCAAAGTACTAGGAGATAGAGAAGTCAAGGCCCTGAGGACTCCGCTACTATATCATCTAGGTACCTCTACCCAGCAAGATATGGGGTACCCAGATACCTCGATTCTTCCTAGAACTAGTCCACCAGGCAATGGAAGATAGAGATGAAAGGAAGACTATCAAGGAAGAAATAGACCGGTATACCAAGGAACTTGAATCATGCTACAAGAAAGACGGTATATGCCAACATTTAAATACAAGGAAAGTTGACTTATCCCGCCACCTTTAAAGCTCCACTTTGAATGGGTTAGTCAACTCTGTCAAGATCGCCAAGGAAGGAAACAAAATCACTTGATTATGGGAATTATTCCCACACCCGAAACAAGGCCACCATTAACATCTCGTTGATTGCCTAATTGATTGACTAATTATCAGAGTAATGGGAAAGATAGAGGGACCTATAAATAATTCAAGACTCTCGAAAGAGAGGGGATCGAAATGATACTTACGATGTACACCTTACAACCTTTCTCCACTTATCGACTAGTACGAGACCGCCATTGCCAACTGTGTTAGAAACTAGTATACCTAAACCTCCTTGAAATCTCCATTTTGTATTGCACCATTGTATCATTTAAATTGTGTATCTTTATCAATAAAACCCAGGTACCTTGATTTGCCTAACATAAAACCTGGCACTAAAATGGCCTTAGATGCATACCAGGATCAATTCGCCTTAGGGCCAGGATTGCTTGCACAGGATTACCTGTTACCCCGATTCGCTTTGTGAGAATCGAGAAGTAGCCTTAATAGGCTACCCGGATCGGTTCAAAATCAAGATCTCCTACTCAGGAAGAACTCTGTATTTTGATCTACGTTATCCTAACAAGGGGACTACCTAGTAGGATACCTACATGGATCAGTCTTTTCTCTCAGGATCAGATGATACTTGGTGTAAATTGCTTGTGAAATTTCTATCATATCTTACAAGGGGACTACCTAGCAGGATACCTCTGGCAAGTATCCAAGTACCAAGACTTGATCAGCACCAACATCTAAGTATATTCTATCTAGATTGTGGGACAAGCATCCTGCTACTAAGGACATCAGCCTTCCAAGTAAGTTTTTATTTAGATTACAATTAAGCATGGAAGCACAAAGCTCTATCGAGATCCAGTGAGAACAAATAGGACAATATATTTTCAAAAAGAGAAAGCTTTCTACTGATCAAACAGGGTGCCCAACCCCCATTTTTGAGCTACAAAAATGTGAATGAAGTTAGAAAAAATAGCAAGTCATGCACTCCTAATATCCTTTTCCTCCCATGCCACTTGGCTTTGGCCAGCTGCATCTGCTCCCTCTACTTTCTTGGTCCCTGCATCATCCAAGACCTCTCCAGCTTCTGGAATCCCGAGTGTAGCAGGAACCTCCTTCTCCTTCACTGGCTTAATCTCTAGATAACCCTCTGCAAATTGCTTCTGGTTATCTAGATTTTCAGGAGGATCGGGAAGCACCTCTCCAGTTGCTCCTACTTGATAAGCAGCAAGTAGGTTAGACTTCTGTGGCAGAGAGGGATCCAGGATAGTGGCTGCTTGAGGAGGATCCACCTGGACCGGAGTAGCATCTGGAAATTGGGCAGTCTTGGCCATAATCTGCTCCTGGCTCCACCTAAAGGTAGCCTGCAGGTCGAAGAAAGAAGGAAGAGATTTGGTGACCTCATAGGAGGCAAAGAAGTACCCGTTTGCAAAAGTGTCATCCATTCTAGTCTCCAGAGTCTTCATCGCACCGCAAAAGTTGGTTCTTATCCTGAAGCATGGTAATCTCCACCTTTAGACCTTCCCTCTCATCGCGGCAGCATACTGACCTGATTGTCTCTATATCCAAAGCACACTTCACCCACTCGAAGTCTACCAAGGCCTCTTGCCTGCCCCTTTCAGACTCAGTCGTAAACTTGATCAAGGAATCCATGCTCATCACAAATCGGGCCAGCTCCTTCCTAGCATCCTCCAACTCAATCCTGGCTGCAAGGTTAGCCTCTTTTAGAGCTATTGCTTGCTATCCCATAGCCAGAATGAACTTAAAACTCTACAAAAGAGATGGAAAAATTATGTGCCTTCTAAAATTACAATAAGCAAGTAGAAATATAAAGAATCATACCTCAACAAGCAGGGAACATCCTTTGTGACCAAGATATCTATGGGCAAGGAAGTCATAGATTACAGACCTCCCCTAGAACAAGTGGTAGAAAACCGGGATAGTATCTCCTCCTGGCTGTTATCCCGCGACACCAATCCAGAAGGTAAATCAGCGAGGAGAGCAGCCAAGGTACCAGTATCTTTCTCCTTCTCCACCTTGAGTTGATGCTTGGCAGATATAGCTGGAGGAAGAGGAGGAGGAGGAGGAGGAGGAGGAGAAAAAGAAGCTACATATGAGGTCCTAACAATGGAAGCAGCTAGAACCTGCTTCTGAACTTGGAAAGGAGAGCCCCGAGCCCTGGCAACACTTGCAGCTGTTAGGATTATGCTCAATAGCAAGAGTGTAATATTGTAATTAACAATCTTTTTCATATTAATAAAGTGATTTCTGGTTTAAACAAATCTTATAGCATTTATAGTTTAATATTATAATTGTCTAAGTAAATAATCATAAGGTCTAAAGACTATGAGAAAAGAAGAATTGTTCGTACATCTGGATATGTATGTGGTAGACACAATTCTTTAGTTAGTCTTGAGTATTGTTCACAACTTAAGTTAAAGGTTGGGCACATTTATCTTGTTAAAGTTGTAGAATTCTTTTGCTAGCATTTGAGTGGGATCAAATGAGATATGATGAGTCTAAAATCATTGGAGTGTCTTCGAGCAAAAGAATCTAGTGCACTGGGTGCATTGAACTGGATCACAATGAAATACTTTATCTATAACCGTCAGTAGATAAAAGTCTTTTCATTATCAAGACAATCGGAGAGTCTATCTTAATCCTGAGATAAATGATGGACTTATGGTTGCAAGTGATATCATTTGAGTTATCAATGAGTACGATTATATCGCATAGTCTATCCTCGATAGTTTGGTGATATTCATTTGTTAATCGATAGAGGACTTCATTTATAGATATGGACATCGTGGCTCTATTTATTAAATGAGAGTATAATATCATCATATGGATGTTTTGAGGTAATTGGATATTAAATCTCAACATTGAGTTTTCGATAGTGTCTATTGAAAACATGGCTTCTGGACAAGTCAAAATATCCAAGTTCAAAACGTGGTCATATGAGTAAATATGGTAACTTGGAGAGTTATAGGCGGTCTATGAACTCTTGGCGATTACTGATATTAATCACGAGGATACACTATCTCCAACATGATTGTCTAGGGTATGAATGAGGAACTTCTTCCTTTTCTGTCTTTATTTAAGAGTTCAATTTTAACTCTTTAGTGGAATGTGTTAAAATTAATGGATCGGACCTAAGTGAATCATTTGTTGATTGTGATCAGGTTATGTCTATTGAAGTTTAAATTTAGATAGCCCACCAAGATCCCCAATCCACACGGACTTGCATGGATCACTTGATATATTCTACCGGACCAATTATGGGTCCATTTAGAATTGCATTTAATATATTAAGAATATAATTTGCACATTATTTATTTAATGGGTTGCTCAATTATATTAATATATTAATGAAAGGCATGTGGGCTTGTTTCTTTTAGTAAGAATGGGTCTGGTTCACATGTGGGTTTTTTATTTAAAGTCCAATGGATTAAATGAAATAAGAAAATAATATATGGCCCAATATTTATAAGTGGGGCGGCTAGGTGTATATTAAACCTAATATATTATTTTGTTTCATTGTTTTAATTAAATGAGAATTAATTAATTTATTAATTAATTGTTTAATTAAGAAAAAAATCTTTTCTGATTAGGAAATATGATTCCTAAAGGTATACTATTGATAGTAGTATACTTAAATTAAAAGACTTGTTTGACACGAAAATAAATAATTAATTTTATTTATTTAATCAAATAAGAAGTCTTTTTAATTTAGTCAAATAAGAGAATAAAAATATCTATGAGTTTGATTAGGGTTTGATCTCTTAAAACTAGAAGGGAATTAGGGTGCAACTAAAACTCCTATATTTTAGGAGTGAAAATTGCGGCAACCCTAATACTTTTGGGAGAGAGAATTCGGCCACCCTAAATAGAAAAGAGAAGAGATTTTCGGCCACTAAGTGATTTGGGTGTTGTTGTGCTTGAAACAATTCTTCTTCTTCTTCTTCTCAACTCATAGAAAGGATTTTTATTCTACTAAAAACAAAAAAGAGTGATTAGATTATTCTTTGATGGTACACTAATTGCTTGTTCATCAATAAGCTTGTGTGTACAACATCGATTGAGGTTCACGCGAGTTTCGATCATTAGATTGAGAACTCAAAAGTGACCGGAATAATCTTAGTCTTCTTTTGATTGTTTTGTGACTAACAAAAGAAAAGAAAAGTTTGTTTGTCCATTCTCAGGTTTGCAATTCAAAGAAAAAGGGAGACCACACTCCTACGTGATTCACGTTCGTGCTAGGATTGAAGATCTTGCGGATTACCATCGACGTAAGTCAATCGGATCACGCGACAAAAGGTATTCTTCTTTTGTTGATTATATGTATGTTTAATTAATTAAAAGGGTTAAGGTTCATAAAAGGAAAAATTTTAAAAGCTACTAAATCTATTTTTTTTTTTTAGTCTCGCTTTCGCTGCGTGTACTACGGTATTTTTCCCTTCAGCAGCCATCTCGCCCATAGTAGGGCATGCTGAAGCCAGGGTAGGGAATGGAGTAAGAGGACATAGAGGCAACCTTGCTAAAGCTAGAGGTGGAGCTGTTGTAGGTAGATTGGATCCAGATGGGGCACCAACATCCATACCAGATGGAAGAATATGAGAATTGACTGGGGAGGGGCCTTGGAGCCCTGGTCCTAAAGAAGTAGGTGAAGAAGGTTGGAGGGGTGCTGCAGAGACTGTCAGAAAAAGGTTAGTACTAGGCGAAAAGATTAATTAAATAAGAAAGAGCAATGAGAAGTAAGCCACATACCCGGATGAGCAATGGAAATCTTGAGGTACCGGTCCACCCTGTCACCTTTATAGGAATCATTGGACGGGTAGTTCATGTTCATGTAGGATCGTTCCTGGATTTTTCTTCATGATAACAGAGACTCGGCGGAGATGTTTATGTTATCCCATTTATCTCTTTTGGTGAACTGAGTAGGAACTGGATACTCAGTCCTACCAATATACACTAAGCGGCCCCAATCTCCTCCTACCATGATCCATTCATCCTTCCAAGATTGGTTGAATTTGGTGTTAGCTCTGGGTATGTAAAACTTTAGTTTGTTGCTCGTTCTCAAGTAAAACTGGCCCATGGGACCAGATGCCATGTTCGCCACTTGGAAGATGTATTGTATCTCGTCAAAACTCAGTTCCCTCACCACATTATCCCTCTCACATTACTCCTTCCAAAGCACCAGGAACTCGGTTAGATGCTTCCAGAACCCAAGTGAAATCTATAGAGGAGCAGGCTCAAGGGCATGGAGCACCCTACGAAGAGTGGGATGGAGGGGTAGCCTGACCCCGCACTCAAAGGCAGCTATGTGGAAGAGAAGGAGGCCTGAAGGTAGGGTATACACATCATGACCCTAATGTGGGAGAGTGAGAGTGATAGTATTAAGAATCTGGTATTCTCTTCTCAGACGTGCCAAGGTATCAATTGTACATACGGAGTTAGGAATGATCCTGGCATCATGGAAGGAGGAAAGGGGACCACTTAGCACCCCTAAGAGGTCCACAATGGCAGCATTTTCCCTCTCATCTTCAAATCCTCATCCTCCTCTTCATCAACGATCTCGATTGGGTTCTCGGGTTTATTCTTGAAACCTGACCCGATACCAGCGTTCATGTTGGAACAACAGCTCTGGGTTGGAATAGTACTCTCTATGGCATCGTCTTCGCCGCATTCCCTTTTCCTTTTGTTTGATTGGGAACTCTCGGAGGAATTAACCTTCTCCATTCTAAGGAGGTCGTTGAGGCTGTCAAGAGGGGTATTTGGAGTTGCCATTGAAAAAATTAATAAGAAGAGGAAGAAGATTATCAGAAGTTCTCGAAAGAAGGAAGACTTAGAAAGGAAGCTAGGGTTTGCTTTTTGAAATTTGAAATCAGCGTGAATGTTTGAAGAAAAAGGGCGAGTTATTTATAGAATGAGGTAGGCGGTTATTGGAATATAAATGGAAATAGTAATAATGACTAGAGACGTGTAAGAGGCGGTTTTAAGAATATCGTGCCAAAAAACGGCCCATTCAAACGAATGCACCAATCCTCGCCAGACACGTGTGTTAGATATTTGGTTTTTGTTGGCATGCATTCCATATCAAAACGTTGTTTCTCTTGTATTGATAAGTGGTCTTAGAAATGATGATTCAAAGCTTCAAAGAAAGACTCGGCTACAGTTCATGCAAGATGGTGTCTTGAAAAGGTGAATAAGCTACATTGCTCATCGAAGGTAAAATTGACCTCATTCCTCTTACAAGGCATAGGCACACACACACACATGGCATTCATTTGTGTCCCTGCATAGTTGTAAATCTTTTGTATAGCACATTTACACACTTGACAAAGTATGCATATGCATTAGATTTATTTTAACAAACATTGTGAAATTGCATATTCTAGGACTATCTCTAGGAAATTGCATAATTGTGTGACTTTTGTGTTTATTTATTTATGTGTTATAGTTTTTGGACTTGAACATGATCTCATATGATTCCTTATTGAGTCCCGATCATTTTGGTTACTCATTCATTAGGTTTCGAGTCCAAACTAGGAAGCTACACTACTTTACATTCTTAAACATTGTGTTGTCTTTGTCTTCGTGTATCGAGTTGAATTCTCAAACTTTTGTCAAAGTTTTGTAGTCTTCCTTGTGCCTGTGAGAGTAATGGTTCGTAATCCGAAGATAGATTTGAATTCGGAGTTCAGAGGCCTAAATACAGTCGAAGAATGTAATAGGAGCTCTAGGGAAGCAAGCAATGGCCAAAGGCCAAGCTTGGGTGAAGCTGTAATGGGTGCGTGAGCCTCACGAGCTAAACACCCCTCTGCCCCATGAGGCTCATGTGTAGGGAAAAATCGTACTCGCAGCGGAAGCGAGACTAAAAAAAATTAGTTTTAGTAGCTTTTAAAATTTTTCCAATTTTATGAACCTTAAACCTTTTTGATTAATCAAACATATATAATAAAGTAATAAAAGATTAATACCTCTTGTCGCGTGATCCGATTGACTTGCGTCGATGGTAATCCGTAAGATCTTCAATCCTAGCACGAACGTGGATCACCTAGGAGCGTGGTCTCCCTTCTCTTTGAATTGCAAACCTGTGATTGGATTTAAACAAACTTTTCTTGATTCGTTAGTCACAAAAACAATCTAAAGGAACCTAAGATTATTCCGGTCACTTTTGAGTTCTCAATCGTATGATCGAAACTCGCGTGAACTTAGATCGATATAGTATTCACAAGCTTATTAATGAACAAGCAACTAGAACACAATCAAAGAATAATCAATGTTCCTTTTGTTTTTAGTAGAATAATAGATCTCTAACTATGAGTTGAGAAGAAGAAGAAGAAGAAAAAATTCTGCACCAAAAACCCTAGTTCTTAGAGTGGTGGCCGAAATCTATATGTGTACATATATATGTGGCCGAAATTTCTCTTCTTCCTTTTTTAGGGTTGGCCGAATTCTCTTCCTAAAATAATTAGGGTTGCCGCAATTTCCAAACAAAATTAATTAGTTTGAATTGCACCCTAATTCCTATTTAGAAAAGATTTCCAAAACATAATCAAACTCATAAATCTTTTATTCCTTATTTGACTAAAATAAAAAGACTTCCTATTTGATTAAATAAATAAAATTAATTATTTATTTTCCTTGTCAAACAAGTCTTTCTATTTAATTATACTACTACCAATAGTATACAAATAGGAATCATATTTCCTATTTAGAAAAGATTTGTTACTTTAATTAAACAATTAATTAATAAATTAATTAATTCTTATTTAATTAAATAATGAAACAAAATAATATTAAATGCCATTATAGCATGTTGCCGCCCCACATATATACATTGGGCCAAATATTATTTTTCTTATTTCATTAAATCCATAGGACTTTAAATAAAAAGCCCACATGTGAACTAGACCCATTCTTACTAAAAGAAACAAGCCCACATGTCATCCATTAATATATAAATATAATTGTGCAGCCCATTATATAAATAATGTGCATATTATATTCTTAATACATTAAATTGCAATTCTAGATGGACCCTAAATTGGTCCGGTAGAATATAACAAGTGATCCATGCAAGTCCGTGTGGATTGGGGATCTTGGCGGGCTATCTAAATTTAAGCTCCAATAGACATAACCTAATCACAATCAACAAATGATTCACTTAGGTCCGATCCATTAATTTTAGCTCATTCCACTAAAGAGCTAAAATTGAACTCTTAAATAAAGACAGAAAAGGAAGATGCTTCCTCATTCATACCCTAGACAATCATATTGGAGATAGTGTATCCTCGTGATTAATATCAGTAATCGCCAAGAGTTCATAGACCGCCTATAACTCTCCAAGTTACCATATTTACTCATATGACCACGTTTTGAACTTGGATATTTTGACTTGTCCAGAAGCCATGTTTTCAATAGACACTATTGAAAACTCAACGTTGAGATTTAATATCCAATTACCTCAAAACATCCATATGATGATATTATACTCTCATTTAATAAATGGAGCCACGATGTCCATATCTATAAATGAAGTCCTCTATCGATTAACAAATGAATATAACCAAACTATCGAGGATAGACTATGCGATATAATCGTACTCATTGATAGCTCAAATGATATCACCTGTAACCATAAGTCCATCATTTATCTCAGGATTTAGATAGACTCTCCGATTGTCCTGATAATGAAATTACTTTTATCTACTGACGGTTATAGATAAAGTATTTCATTGTGATCCTGTTCAATGCACCCAGTGCACTGGATTCTTTTGCTCGAAGACACTCCGATGATTTTAGACTCATCATATCTCATTTGATCCCACTCAAATGCTAGCAAAAGAATTCTACAACTTTAACAAGATAAAGGTGCCCAACCTTTAACTTAAGTTGTGAACGATATTCAAGACTAACTAAAGAATTGTGTCTACCACATACATATCCAGATGTATGAACAATTCTTCTTTTCTCATAGTCTTTAGACCTTATGATTATTTACTTTAACAATTATTAAACTATAAATGCTATAAGATTTGTTTAAAACAGAAATCACTTTATTAATATGAAAAAGATTGTTAATTACACTATTACATTCTTGCTATTGAGCATAATCCTAACATCATGCACCTCTCACGGGAGCATGAGGTGGCAACCTTTGATTTGTTGGTTCTTTCCCTCTCTTTCATCTCTTTTAAGTTTCTCTTTTCCCTCTCATTTCATTTCAAGAAGAAAAATAGAAAACACTTGAGCTGAAATTTTCTCTCCAAACTTTCTCACCTTCCAAACACCATAAATTTCTCATTTGGACTCCGAATTGAGTGATTCAAGTTGGAGAATGTAAGTTCCTCAAAGTTTGATTGGCTTATTTCGGTGACAACCACAATTGGGGTTTGAAATGTAAGGGTAGCCTAAGTGATTGGTGAGCAAGCTCAAAGGCCCTTCTCAAGACCTCAAGTTGATAAGCACTCCAAAGGTATATCTCTTGTGCTCTATTTTTTTTGAAGAGATTTAGTTGCACACACACACACTTCATGAATGCATATATGTTCATTCTCTTGTATGCATTCTCTTCACATTCCACACTTGCACTTATGTTTTATATCTTTGTATGTGGATTGTTTGATCAATCCTCCATGCTCGTCCTTATTGAGCTTGCATTGGAAGTTGTCTTCTATGAGGATTCGATGCCCTAGTTATGCGGCCAAGGACCGCCGAATAGAGCCATAAAATTGAGACCAATACTAGGTTGTTTTGCACCCTTGATTTGGTGACCATGGACCATCGAATAAGGCCATGGAATTGGGACCAAAATACCTAGTCCATTCTACGCCCTTAGCTTCGGAGATAAGGGGCGGCAAAACAAGGCCGCTGAATTGAGTCCAGAATGTCGGCTTCAATTCGGCGCCCTTATTCTACGGGCACTGACCACCAAATTGGCCCAATAAGTTGGGGGCAAACTTATCATTTCGCACCAACCTATCCTCTATCCATAAATACACCACCGTCTCTTGTTCTTTAATTCAGCTCTTCAACATTAAAAAGAGATATTAAGAGATACTTGAGAGAAAAATCATAAAGATTGCATCTTTATTTCTCTAAACACATTTTCACATGCATAAATAATCATCTAAGCTTTATCTAGGATCATCTAGTATGTGCTAATGCATGGGTCTTCTTCAATACACATGCCATGGTAAGTTGAACACTAATTTCATCTAATCTTAGTGATTTTACTTAGCTATTTATCTCATTGATAACTTGTATGCTCTTAGATTAATTTCTAATTACAAGATTGAGATTATGTGTTGAATGTTTGAGTGTTATATTGTGACAGCTATACCTAAGATTGCCATATCATATATAGCTATGCTTTATGCCATGTCATATAGCCACTGATATCTTTGATTGATTTAATTGTCATCTTTTAATCCTAGATAAGCATTTAGTGTAACCTATCATTAAATTGCATTTTGAATATCATACATATTCACTTAGGTTTTTTATCTCTTCATAGAGAAGTAATACTTGTGGCTAAGGTTGTTTAGGACACAAACAAATTGGACTAGGTTCGCTTTTATAGGCATACGGGTAGTAGTGGTGGGTTATAGGCCGTAGGATTTGACGTGGTCAACCTAGGTTGTAAACACCATTGCAATTAGTGGATTCAAGGTTCGTGTGTGGCACACATAACAGCCTATGGTTTTTCATTGTTGAAGGTTTCCATGTAAAAATCAAGTATCATTTAATATTCCGCATATTTACACTTGATTTATTGTTTTAACTATATTGGGGTATTTTCGTAATATTGATTGTTAATGGAAAATTATCACTAGGGTGAATTTCCAATTAACAACTTGAATGACTGTGATCGGGGTAGACCACAGTCAGAGAGGTACCACGTAGTTCGATACCTATACGTTCTCAATAAAACAAATTAAATAGAACGACAATGAATCAAAATATAATATCAGTAGAGATCATATATAACTCATTTTATTAATAATAAACACATAATCGGAATACTATGGAGATTTTCATTATTATAGTAGGAGGGTTAAAACATAGTTGGCGATTGTGATGGAGATCTCGTGCATGTCGATAAGTGGAAAATAGAACTTTAGGGTTTTCGACTCAAGTTACGATCCCTTTTCTGTTTAGTCTCATGTTCTATATATATGTCCCATTTCTTGCTGTGCACTCCCCTAAATTCGATCCAGTGGCTTAGCGATTTATGGGACGTTCCGTTACCATAGGCAAGTAGATCGTGGGATTGATTCAAGGAATCAAATGATCCCTTTTTTTGTGGAATCTGACAGAGTTGACTTGGCTCTCAAGTAGAACTCCTGAGTGGCAGGAATGAGCCAATTTATTTGTCATTTAAATGTCGACGTCTTATTGTCTTTCTTTGTAGCTTTATCTTGGTGTACCTTATCTTACCTTGATAGTCTGTTAATCTGAGACTCTTACTGCTTGATTCGATGGCTCAAGGAGGGATTGGGGTACATAGGCATTCCACCTCCTATTGCATTATGGTATCAATAAATCGGGGTATCAGGATACCAGGTTAGTATGGTAGAGGGGTACTAGGATTTTGCAGTAGTGGAGTCCTTAGGAACTTGGCTTCTGTATTTCATGGTCCTTGGAGTCTAGGAGCCCTTGATCTTGATCTGGAATGGTAGAAGGCGTACTCGGTCAATTTAGTGACAGAGTAATGGGATGTTCATCTATGATGCCTTTGTACCTCAAATATTCTCTAGTGTGGAAGGAAAATTCTTCTTCCAACCCCTGCCATTTTTGTTAGGATTATGCTCGATAGCAAGAGTGTAATATTGTACTTGACAATCTTATCATATTAATAAATTGATTTCTATTTTAACAAAATCTTATAGCATTTATAATTATAATTGTCAAAGTAAATAATCATAAGGTCAAAAGACTATGAGAAAAGAAGAATTGTTCGTACATATGGATATGTATGAGGTAGACACAATTCTTTAGTTAGTCTTGAATAATATTCACAACTTAAGTTAAAGGTTGGGCACCTTTATCTTGTTAAAGTTGTAGAATTCTTTGACTAGCATTTGAGTGAGATCAAATGTGTTATGATGAGTCTAAAATCATTGAAGTGTCTTCGAGTAAAAGAATCTAGTGCACTAGGTGCATTGAACTGGATCACAATGAAATACTTTTTTTTAGAGCCGTCAATAGATAAAAATCTTTTCATTATCAAGACAATCGGAGAGTCTATCTTAATCCTAAGATAAAGGATGGACTTATGGTTACAAGTGTTATCATTTGAGCTATCAATGAGTACGATTATATAGCGTAGTCTATCCTTGATAGTTTGGTGGTATTCATTTGTTAATCGATAGAGGACTTCATTTATAGATGGACATTGTGGCTCCATTTATTAAATGTGAGTAGAATATCATCATATGGATGCTTTGAGGTTTTGGATATTAAATCTTAACGTTGAGTTTTCAATAGTGACTATTGAAAGATGACTTCTGGACAAGTCAAAATATATATCTAAGATCAAAGTGTGGTCATATGAGTAAATGTGGTAACTTGGAGAGCTACAGGCGATCTATGAGCTCTTGACGATTATTGATATTCTTCACGAGGATTCACTATCTCCTATAAGATTGTCTACGGTATGAATGAGAATCACTTGTTTATTCTATCTTTATTTAAGAGTGCAATTTTAGTTCTTTAGTGAAATGAACTGAAATTAATAGATTGAACCTAAGTGAATCATTTGTTGATTGTGATTGGGTTATGTCTATTGGAGCTTAAATTTAGATAGGCTCGCCAAGATCCCCAATCCACTCGGACGTGCATGAATCACTTGATATATTCTACCGAACTATTTATGGGCTGTTTAATTATATTAATAAATTTTTGAAAGATATGTGGGCTTGTTTCTTTTAGTAAGAATAGGTTTAATTCACATGTGGGCTTTTTATTAAAGTCCAAATGGATTTAATAAAATAAGAAAAACAATATATGGCCTATGTTTTGGTCATGGGCGCCATGGTTAATTTTAATTAGCCTATTATATTGTTTATTTTATTATTTAATTAAATGGAAATTAATTAATATGTTAATTAATTATTTAATTAAGAATCAAATCTTTTTCTGATTAGGAATTATGTTTCCTAGTATTATACTATTAGTAGTAGTATATTAAATATAAAAGACTATATTTGACAAGTAGATAAATAAGGGATTTTGTTTATCTAGTCAAATTAGGAAGTCTTTTATATAATCACAAATTCACTAAAGAGTTGGATTAGGGTTTGAATTCTAAGAAGATTGAAAGAAGTCTTTTATGGAAACACAAATTCTCTTTGGAAAAGGATTTTGGTGACCACCTTGTTTACACAAGAATGAATTCGGTAACCCTAGAATATGTTAGGCAAAAAAATTCGGTCCCTATATAATCCTAGGGATAGAATTCGGCCACCTTCGAGTTTCACAATTGAAAATTCATTTTCTTTTGCTAGAGAAAAAAAAAATCCTTCCCTAAGACTAGTGAAAGAATTCGGTCAAGATAGATTGTTCTTGTTTCGATAGTGCACTACTAACTTTTACATCAAAAGGTTTTGTGCACAATTTCGAATAACGTACACGCAAGTTTCAATTTAACGATTGTGAATTCAAAAGTGAACAGGACAATCTTTGCAATCTTTTGGAGTTTATTGTGACTAACAGAAATCATAAAAGTTTTGTTATCCATTCTTTAGTACACAATTCAAAGAGAAGGGAGACCACACTCTTAGGTGATTCACGTTCGTGATTGGATTGGAAGATCTCGTGGATTACCATTGACGCAACGTCAATCGGATCACTCGACAAAGGTATGATATCTTCTATTGTATATGTCTAATTAATTAAAGGGTTAAGGTTCAAACTTGGAAAAATTTTAAAATATACTAAACTTCTTTTAGTCTTGCTTCTGCTGCGTGCAAACACTTTTCCCTACAAATTTTTGGCGGTTAACATTGACTAATTGCAAAAATTGGTAATAACCGACTAAAATCTATTCACGCCCCCCCCCCCCCCCCCCCTCCCCCCCTCCCCCCCTCTATAGATAGTTTTATACACACCATGCATTATTAGTTTCAATTGGTATTAGAGCAGGTTTGTAAGATCCTAGATCTTTGTTGGCTTGATTCCATTGCAAAACTCTCTTTATTTGTAATGGTTAGTTGCTTAGGTAGTTCTTGGTGAAAAGAAGCTTCAAAGGAGAAAAGAAACTTCTCATGCAAATATCGTCTTCAAGAGGAAAAGTGCGTACTTGGATGTTAAGATGTTAAGATATTAAGATACTTCTTCCTTTTACAAGGTGTAAGCGCACACACACACACAATTCATACATATGTGTCCCTGCATCGTTGTTCAAACATTTGGTATAACACATTTACACTCAATTAAGTATGCACATGCATTATTCTTATATTGACAAACATTGCAGAATTGCATGTTTTATGACTATCGCTTGGATATGGCATGCTTGTGTGACATTGTGTTTATTTGTTTGATTTTCTTATATTTTGGACTTTAACATGATCTCATATGATTCCTTATTGAGTCTCGATCATTTCAGTTACTCATTCATTAGGTTTCGAGTCCAAATGATGTAGCTACGCTACTTTGTGTTCTCATTTATTGAGCTGTCTTTGTAGTCACTTTCTAAGATGCATTCTCAACCTTTTGTCAAAGTTTTGTAGTTTTCATTATGCGTGAGGGAGCCATAATTCGTAATCTGAAGACGGATTCAAAATTAGAGTTCGGAGGCCCGGATACGGCCAAAGAACGTGAGAGGTGCACGAGAGGAGCTTGCTCGGCCAAAGGCCAAGCAAATGAGGCCACGTGTGGCACATGGCTAGACAACCCCTATGCCTATGTGTGCCACATGCGCCCCACATGTGGTGCTTAGGTGGCATGTCTTGATTGGCTGCCCATTTTCCCTCTCTCTCTCTCTCTCTCTCTCTCTCTCTCTCTCTCTCTTTTAAATCCTCTCCATTCCCTCCCATTCATTCCATGAAGAAAAATTGAAAAATATAGATTGCAGAATTTCTTCATGATTTTTGATTTCTTGTTTTGATCATATCTCTCTCATTTCAACTCGAAATCGAGTGATTCAAAAGCCAAAAATATTGGTGTTAAGGAGAGGAACAAAACCCAAGCATTTTTAGAGTAATTTAAGTTTGTGAGTGTTTTGCAGCAAGCTGATTTCAGCCGAGTCTCAATTTTGTAGGTGAAACATCTTCTTCTTACTTTCTCTTTTGATCATTTCTTTTATTCTTCCTATTTGATTGATGAAATATGTTGAGAATGATGTTAGTTCACACTTTAGATTTGTATGATTGATTGATTGTTTAGTTTTAGTCTTGTGATCTCATTTGAACATATTTTGCTATACTTGACTAAACTTGAAATTGATTCTAGAAATATCTCGTATGATGTGCCTCATGTTAATTCTAGGTTTAATTTCATGATCTAAGAACAAAGTATTTTTGAGTGAAATATTGAATATTCTTATCTTGTTCTTAGTGATTCACATGCTTTGTTTTCTATGTACATTTGTGATTGTTTGTTGAAAGCATATCCTAGAATATCTCTATGCATATTCATATAGCTTGATTGATCATCTTGCTTTATTTGATTGTGTTTGCATTCATTTGCATCACTTAGGTATTTGCCTTGTGAAAGGTTGGAGTCTCTTGTCAAAGTTAGTGGAGCTTTGATTTGAGCAAGGAGTCTTGACTAGGACATGGGGTCCGGATAATCAAGCAAAAAACTTTGTTAGGAGTGTGGTGCTTCGGACTAGGAACCTTATGATCCAGATAGCTAAGCACAAAACCTTCCTAGAGACTTGAGAATCTTGGATAGGAAGTTGCTTCCTAGAGGTGTATGACACATCTCGGATTAGGAGTAGACTAAGTGATTCACTAGGCCTGAGAATAGACTAGGAGTTGATGGCTTAGGGTGGATATCATGTGTTGATTGCCTTGAGTGTGTTAGTCATTTTAATCATAGTGAATTTCTTTGCCGGTGGTTGTGGTATCAACCAGTGGATGTTTCCTTTTTGGAGGTTTTACCATGTAAAAATCACTTGTGTTGATTTTAATGCTTTTAGTTTCTTTACTTGCTTTTATATTGTATTGCTTATAACACTTGTTTAATTGAATTCATATTATCTTGTTTAAGCAATTCTATTGTAAATCTCTCTAAGTGTGTGTATATTGGTTGTGAGGAAAAGAAGTTCGAGAATTTGGGCATACACCTATTCACCCCCCTAGATATATTCTACATTGTAAGTGGTTAAGGAAATTTCAATTGGTATCAAAGCGGATGTTTAGAAGTAATTAGATAGATCCATATTATAGTGTTTGTGTTTTGTTGTATTTTTGTGCTATGGATGATGCGATGCCAAAAGGTGCTTATGGTGCTAGACCTCCACTCTTGGATAGTGGTAACTACACCTTTTGGATAAATACAATGAAAGCCTACATTAGATCCATTAATGAAAAAGAATGGATGAGTGTTGAGAAAGGTTATGAGTTACCTACCAAAAGGATTAAAGATGGCACTATGATTTTAAAGCCTAAAGCCGAAGGCCATTGATTTTGATAATGCTAAGTGGCTTCGTCGGGTGGTATGCTATATTTGGAGGTGTAGATAGTACTCAATTTATCTACATCCAAAATCTCGAATCGGCAAAAGAAGTATGGGATACTTTGCAAACTACCAATGAGGGTACATTGGCGGTTCGAAGGTCTAAAGTATAAATGCTTACTTCTTAATTTGAAAGTCTTGTTATGAATGAGGATGAGAAGTTTGTAGACTTCAAAACTAGACTCTTGAGTAACACCAACCAAAGTCAAACTTTGGGAGAGCTATATCCAAAAGAGAGAATTAATTAGAAGATCTTAAGATCCTTGCCTAAGAGATGTAATGCAAAGGTGACTGCAATTGAAGAAAGCAAGAATGTCGATCTTATGAGGGTTGATGAGCTTCTTGGGTCTCTACAAACTTATGAGCTAGGGTTCAAGCCGAATATTGAGGGTAAAGGGAAAGCACTCAAGGTAACCAATGAGAAGAGTGAAGATGATGTGGCTAGTATGGTGAGAACTCTCAAGAAATTTCTAAAGAACATATGTTCTAAGAGAGAGGAAGTCAAGAAGAAGATCACTCCAAAAGAAGTGGTAAATTGCAAGGATAAATCTAAGAAGAAGCTAATTTGATGCCATGGATGCAACGAGATTGGATTTATCTCTTCCAAATGTGCCAATGGGAAGAAAGAGTCTAAGAAAGGCTTAGCAATGGCGGTTACTTGGAGTGATGTGAGTGTGAGTGATGTAGAAGAGGAAATTGTAGGGAAAAATACGTGCACGCAGCGGAAGCGAGACTAAAATAGAGTTTAGTATATTTTAAAATTTTAAAATTTTTTCCATATTGAACCTTAACCCTTTAATTAATTAATCATACATATGAAAAGATGAAATACCTTTGTCACGGGATCCGATTGACTAACGTCGACGGTAATCCGCAAGATCTTCCAAAAACGATCACGAACGTGAATCACCTAGGAGCGTGGTCTCCCCTCTTTGAATTGTGAACCTGAGAATGGACAAACAAACACTTTTCTGATTCTGTTAGTCACTATAATCTCCAAAAGGTTGCTAAGAATGTTCCGGTCACTTTTGAATTCACAATCGTAAGATTAAAATTCGTGTGAACCTAATTCGAAAGTGTGTACAAGATCTCTTAATGTTAAGATCACTAGTACACTATCGAAGCATGAACAATTTTTTTCTCACCAAAAACCTCTTGGCCGAATTCTCACTAGTATCAGAGTAGGATTTTTATTTTTTTCTCTTTAGCCAAAGAAAATAAATTATTCAAAATAAAATTACTAGGGTTGGCCGAAAATTCTCACTATACATATATAGTGACTGAATTTTTTGCTTAGGGTTGCCGAAATCCTACCCTAGTTAATTTAGGGTTGCTGAATTCTTACCTTGTCCAACAAGATGATCACCAAAGTCCTTTTCCAAATAGGATACAAAGACTTCTTAGAATTCAAACCCTAATCCAACTCTTTAGTGTATTTGTGACTATATAAAAGACTTCCTAATTTTATTAAACAAATAAAGTCTTTTATATTTAGTATAATACTAATAGTAGTATACTACTAGGAAACATATTTCCTAATTAGAAAAAAGATTTGATTTTTAATTAAATAATTAATTAACATATTAATTAATTTCCATTTAATTAAATAATAAAATAAAACAATATAATGGGCTAAAATTAGCCATTGCTTCCCATGACTAGAACTTGGGCCTACATATTGTTTTCTTGTTTTATTTAATCCATTTGGACTTTAATAAAAAGCCCACATGTGAACTAGACCCATTATTACTAAAAGAAATAAGCCCACATGCCTTTCATTAATATATTAATATAATTAAATAGCCCATTAAAAAAATAATGTGCAAATTATATTCTTAATATATTAAATAGAATTCTAAATGGACCCACAAATAGTCCAGTAAAATATATCAAGTGATTCATGCAAGTCCGTGCAGATTGGGGATCTTGACGGGCCTATCTAAATTTAAGCTCCAATAGACATAACCCAATCACAATCAACAAATGATTCACTTAGGTTCAATCTATTAATTTTAGTTTATTCCACTAAAGAACTAAAATGAACTAAAATTGCACTCTTAAATAAAGATGGAATAAGTTAACGATACTCATTCATACCCTAGACAATCATATGGGAGATAGTGAATCCTCGTGAACAATATTAGTAATCGCCAAGAGCTAATAGACCGCCTATAGCTCTCCAAGTTACCATATTTACTCATATGACCACACTTTGAACTTGGATATATATTATGACTTGTCCAGAAGTCATCTTTCAATAGACACTATTGAAAACTCAACGTTAAGATTTCATATCCAAAACCACAAAGCATCCATATGATGATATTCTACTCACATTTAATAAATGGAGCCACGATGTCCATATCTATAAATGAAGTCCTCTATCGATTAACAAATGAATACCACCAAACTATCGAGGATAGACTATGCTATATAATCGTACTCATTGATAGCTCAAATGATAACACTTGCAACCATAAGTCCATCATTTATCTCAGGATTAAGATAGACTCTCTGATTGTCATGATAATGAAACGACTTTTATCTATTGACGGTTCTAGAAAAAGTATTTCATTGTGATCCGGTTTAATGCACCCAGTGCACTAGATTCTTTTACTCGAAGACCCTTCGATGATTTTAGACTCATCACAACACATTTGATCCCACTCAAATGCTAGTAAAAGAATTCTACAACTTTAACAAGATAAAGGTGCCCAACCTTTAACCTAAGTTGTGAACGTTATTCAAGACTAACTAAAGAATTGTGTCTACCTCATACATATCCAGATGTACGAACAATTCTTCTTTTCTCATAGTCTTTTGACCTTATGATTATTTACTTTGACAATTATAATAATAAATGCTATATAAGATTTTGTTAACAAATAGAAATCACTTTATTAATATGAAAAGATTGTCAAGTACAACATTACACTCTTGCTATTGAGCATAACCCTAACAATCTCCCACTTGCGCTATAGCAAATGTGTCATATCTCTCATTCCCATGTTCTCTAGGTGCCCATTAAAACTCTTCTGTGGTAGAGCCTTTGTGAAGGGATCCGCTAGATTTTCTGCTGACGCGATTTTGGTAATCGTCACGTCACCCCTATGAACAATCTCCCTAAGAAGATGATACTTCCTTTCAATGTGTTTTCCTCTCTTATAACTTCTTGGTTCTTTCGAATTAGCCACTGCTCCACTATTGTCATAGTAAATAGTGATCTGCTTATTCACACTAGGAACCACTTCTAAGTCAATCAAGAACTGGCAGAGCCAAACAGCCTCTTTGGCAGCTTCGCATGCAGCAACATACTCAGCTTCCATGGTGGATTCAGCAATGCATGATTGCTTAATACTCCTCCATATGACTGCTCCTCCTCCAATAGTAAACACAGATCCTGATGTGGATTTTTTGGATTCAGAATCCAACTGGAAATCAGAATCCGTATACCTTACGGGAATCAAATCCCCCCCAAAGTATACAAGCATATTGTCTCTCGTTCTCCTCAGATACTTGAAAATATGTTTGACTACAGTCCAGTGATCAAGACCAAGTTTCGATTGAAACCTGCTAACTATGCCAATAACAAAACAAATATCTAGTCTAGTGCAGAGCATTGCATACATGAGACTTCCAACTGCCGAGGCATATGGAACCCTACTCATGAATTGCTCTTCATGCTCATTCTTAGAAACTTGTTCCTTAGAAAGTTTGATTCCATGTTTGAAAGGTAACATACCTTTCTTGGAATCCTGCATGGAAAACCTAGACAAGACTTTATCTATGCATGAAGCTTGGGATAGTGCAATCGTTCTATTCTTTCTATCCCTTATCGCTTGGATACCAAGAATATAACTTGCTTCTCCTAAGTCCTTCATATCAAATTGTTTTGCTAACCATTCTTTTATTGATGTCAATACACTTACATCATTTCCGATGAGTAGTATATCATCAACATAAAGAATTAGGAAAACCAACTTGTCGCCTTTGATCCTTTTGTATACACAAGGTTCGTCAAGGTTCTGAACAAATCCAAAACATTTCACAGCTTGATCGAACCTTATGCTCTAGGATCTGGATGCTTGCTTTAACCCATATATGGATTTTTGCAACTTGCATACCTTTTCCACTTGGCCTTTTTCAATAAGTCCTTCTGGTTGCATCATATAGATGCTTTCGTCAAGACTTCCGTTAAGGAAAGCTGTCTTGACGTCCATTTGCCAAATCTCTAAATCTAAAGATGCCGCAATGGATAAGAGTATCCTAATGGATTTAAGCATGGCCATAGGAGAGAAGGTTTCCTTGTAATCGATACCTTCTTTCTCTGTGTAACCTTTAGCTACCAATCTAGCTTTAAAGGTTTCCACCTTTCCATCCATACCACTTTTCCTCTTGTATACCCACTTGCACCCAATGGGTTTTATCCCTTTAGGCAAGTCTACAAGGGACCAGACTTTGTTATTGAACATGGACTCAATCTCAGATTGCATTGCCTTTTGCCAATGGCAACTCTCAACATCCTTCATTGCTTCCTTATATGTGTAGGGATCATCGTCATCCAGGAGATTCTCCATTGATTCTCCCAGACCGATGTATCTCTCGGGTTGTCTTATAACCCTCCCACTACAATGAGGAATGGTAGGTTGTTGATCTTGTGATGGTTCGGAACTTACAATTGGGCTAGGTTGTGAAACCTCTTGTGGAATTGTATATCCCGACATCTCATTCAAGATAATTCTACTTTTAAGTATAAACTCAAAAGTATATAGTCCTTTTCCAGAAATTTGGCATTTGTCGAAACAAATACTTTAAGATCTGAAGGACTATAGAAATAATACCCTTTAGTTCCTTTTGGATACCGCACAAATATGCATGTTTCTGTATGAGACTCCATCTTTTCTGTTTTTCCTTTTAACACATGCGCAGGATAACCAAATATCCTTAAGTGTTGTAAACTAGGCTTTTGCCCAGTCCACAACTCATGCGGTGTTTGAGGAACCGACTTCGATGATACATCATTTAGAATGTACATTGCAATTTGTAGAGCATATCCCCAAAAAGAAATAGGGAGCGTTGAATAACTCAACATTGACCTAACCATATTCAAAAGAGTTCTATTTCTTCTTTCTGCCACCTCATTCTGTTGAGGTGTATCTGGTGCAGAAAACCGAGAAATGATCCCATTATCAATAAGATATTGCTGAAAATCATCACATAGATATTCTCCACCACGATCAGATCTCAAGATTTTTATGTGTTTATCAAGCTGATTTTCCACTTCAGCTTTAAATGCTTTGAACATGTCAAAAACATCCGACTTATGTCTCATGAGATACACATAACCAACTCTCGAGTAATCATCTATGAAAGTGATGAAGTACTCATATCTACCTCTAGCTTGAATGCGCATAGGACCACATACATTAGTATGCATTAATTCTAAACATTCATTGGCTCTTGTGCCTTTGGTTCTGAACGACCTTTTGGTCATTTTACCATCCAAACAGGATTCACAAGTTGGTAGATCATCAACCTTTAAGTCACTTAAAGGTCCATCACTAACCAACTTTTAATCCTATTAAGGTTAATACGACCTAGGCATAAATGGCATAGGTAGGTTTCATCTTATGATAATTTTACTCTTTTATGATTAGGTTGCGTTAATTCTGTTAGGGTTATGCTCAAAAGAAAGAGCGTAATGTTGTACTTGACATTCTTTTCATATTAATAAAGTGATTTCTGTTTTGTTAACAAAATCTTATATAACATTTATTATTATAATTGTCAAAGTAAATAATCATAAGGTCAAAAGATTATGAGAAAAGAAGAACTGTTCGTACATCTGGATATGTATGAGGTAGACACAATTCTTTAGTTAGTCTTGAATAACATTCACAACTTAAGTTAAAGGTTGGGCACCTTTATCTTTTTAAAGTTGTAGAATTCTTTTACTAGCGTTTGAGTGGGATCAAATGTGTTGTGATGAGTCTAAAATCATCGAAGGGTTTTCGAGTAAGAGATTCTAGTGCACTGGGTGCATTGAACCGGATCACAATGAAATACTTTTTCTAGAACCGTCAATAGATAAAAGTCTTTTCATTATCAGGACAATCGGAGAGTCTATCTTAATCCTGAGATAAATGATGGACTTATGGTTGCAAGTATTATCATTTGAACTATCAATGAATACAATTATATAGCATAGTCTTTCCTCGATAGTTTGGTGGTATTCATTTGTTAATCGATAGAGGACTTCATTTATAGATATGGACATCGTGGCTCCATTTATTAAACGTGGCTCCATTTATTAAATGTGAGTAGAATATCATCATATGGATGCTTTGTGGTTTTGGATATGAAATCTTAACATTGAGTTTTCAATAATGTCTATTGAAAGATGACTTCTGGACAAGTCATAATATATATCCAAGTTCAAAGTGTGGTCATATGAGTAAATATGGTAACTTGGAGAGCTATAGGCGGTGAATGAGCTCTTGGCGATTACTAATATTCTTCACGAGGATTCACTATCTCCCATATGATTGTCTAGGGTATGAATGAGTATCGTTAACTTATTCCATCTTTATTTAAGAGTGCAATTTTAGTTCTTTAGTGGAATGAACTAAAATTAATAGATTGAACCTAAGTAAATCATTTGTTGATTGTGATTGGGTTATGTCTATTGGAGTTTAAATTTAGATAGGCCCGCCAAGATCGCCAATCCGCACGAACTTGCATGAATCACTTGATATATTCTACCGGACTATTTGTGGGTCCATTTAGAATTGTATTTAATATATTAAGAATATAATTTGCACATTATTTATTTAATGGGCTGTTTAATTATATTAATATATTAATGAAAGGCATGTGGGCTTGTTTCTTTTAGTAAGAATGGGTCTAGTTCACATGTGGACTTTTTATTAAAGTCCAAATGGATTAAATAAAATAAGAAAACAATATGTAGGCCCAAGTTCTAGTCATGGGCCGCAATGGCTAATTTTTTAGCCCATTATATTGTTTTATTTTATTATTTAATTAAATGGAAATTAATTAATATGTTAATTAATTATTTAATTAAAAATCAAATCTTTTTCTGATTAGGAAATATGTTTCCTAGTAGTATACTACTATTAGTATTGTACTGAATATAAAAGACTTTATTTGTTTAGTCAAATAAGGAAGTCTTTTATATAATCACAAATACACTAAAGAGTTGGATTAGGGTTTGTATATAATATATATGCATGTGGAATATATAGTTGGCATATAACATATATGCATGTGGAATATATAGAGATTATATACATGCATGTGGATATATGAATTAGACATACATATATTCATGCAAAATAAAGAAATATATATGGCCGGTGATAATATATATATTATATATAATGCACTCAGTGTTTTAACAAAACTAAAACACTTATAAGTTGCATGCAGTATTTTGAATAAAAACAAATTTGAGTTGCGTGCAAGTTATATATACATATATATTAGGCGTGCAGAAAAAAAAAAATATAGACATATATATTGGCAATTGATTGGCGGCCAATATTGATATATATTCTTCATATATTTTTAAAAACCCTAGCTTTTGCAATTGAGAGATTTTTCTTTTGCTAGAGAAAAATAAAATCCAACTCTTAGACTAGTGTGAAATTTGGCCAAGAGAGATTGTGAGAAGAATTGTTCCTATTTCGATAGTGCACTAGTGATCTTTACATCAAGAGGTCTTGTGCACAATTTCGAATAAGGTTCACGCGAGTTTCAATCTAACGATTGTGAATTCAAAAGTGACCAGGACATTCTTAACAATCTATTGGAATTTTTGTGACTAACATAAATCAGAAAAGTTTTTGTTGTCCATTCTCAGGTTCACAATTCAAAGAAGGGAGACCACGCTCCTAGGTGATTCACGTTCATGATCGGTTTTGGAAGATCTTGCGGATTACCATCGATGTAAGTCAATCGGATTCTTGTTTGTCAACTAGCAATCGAGTCGGTACTATATACAAATAAAAAATGAGATGATGATATATGTGACCAGGTCATCGGTGGGTATACAAATAGTTAACTCACGAGACAATCAAAAAGTTAGATGCATCCTTTTTATTTATCACATTCTCTAATTTTATCATTTATGATTGATTAAGTTCAACTAATTAATTAATTAATTAGTAATATTGTAAGTTCTTCATTTTTGATTGGCTTTTTTCGTTGACAAACCACATTTGGGGTTATGATGTAAGGGTAGTTTAGGCACCTCATTGTTGGTGATCAAGCTCAAAGACCCTCTCAAGACCTCAACATGACAAGCACTTCAAAGGTAAATCACTTGTGCTTAATTCATGCATATTATAATTGTTGCACACACACAAAACTCACGCATATCCACACTTCTAGTTTTTTGTGTGTTTCATGTTGTGCACAACTGCACATTCATGTTTTTAAACTCTTTTCATGCATATTATAATTGTTTGCATTCTGTTTGATAATTGCCATAACACCTTAGGCATTAGGATAGCATGTTTTTATAATAGACGTTGTACAGCCGCTGGTGGCTCACTGTACGTACAACGCCTATTAGAGGCTTTGTGGCTTTTTGCTATTCACCGCTGTATAGTCGCTATACATACAGCAGGACACCTGATTGATTTTTCAATCGCTGGTGTCAGTTCTCCAAACCTGAGAGCAACCGCCCTTGACTCGCCCAATTGTCGCCTCCTTGAACAACAACTTGCATTTCCTAGTTGACCCACTGTACAACCGCTGTTCGTACAGTGGGTGTACAACGATCAAGGCAAATTTTTTGTAAAGTGATCAAAATGCCGTAGCATCAATTTGACCTCATATATATATGTTGCTTTCTCTCTAAGTCGTTTTTAAGAGTTAAAAAATCATATTTTCAAGTGAGAGCATTTTCCAAGAGAGAAAATCATCCAAGAACTCATCTTTGATCATTCAAACTCATTCCCATATGCATCAAACATCATCTAGCATCATCTAACTTCATCTAGGATGTACTCTTGCATGGGTCTTCTTTAACACATATGACTTGATAAGTTGAACACCATCTTCATTCATTTTAGTGTTCTTACTTAGCAAGAAATCTCATTTATAGTATACATCTAGATTAAACTTTATCTACAAGATTGAGATTTTTGTGTTGATTGATTGAGTTGTAGTATTGTGATAGTTATTGCATCTATGATTGCTTTTATCTTATATAGCTAAGTTTTATATGGCATGTAGCCATATGATATCTAGGATTGTTTGACATGCTCATACATGATTAAATAAGCATTAAATGTGTTAATCTAGCATTTATGCATTTGATATTCACCTAGGTTGTGTTCTCTTCATTGTGATTAAAGCCTTGTGATTATGTAGCTTAGTGCACAAGCAAGTAGGTCTAGAATCACTATTAAAGGCCCGTTGGGTAAAGTGGAAGGGTTAGTGACCAAGCATGGTTTGACTTGAGGTCAACGTAGGTTGTAAACTTTCATTCAAGTAATAGATTTGAAGACCATGTGTGGCTAGCACAATAACCCATGAGTTTTTCCCAGTTTTGGGTTTTTCACGTAAATCAATCAACGTGCAATTTATTGTTTTCAACACTTAGATTTAGTTGATTGTATTTTGCTTAAATTGGGTGTTTATTGAATATTGACTAATCAAGAAAAATTGGTAATTAACTTGATTAAAACCTACACCCCCCCCCCCCCCCCCCTTTAGGTATATTTAGACACACCTTAATAGTTTCAATTGGTATCAGAGCGGGTTTCTAGATATATTTAGGAGATCCTTGCTTTTGGTGTGTCTTGCATTTTGTGTGTTTTTCATTGATACATACATTTGCATTCATCTCATTCATACATCTAAACACTATGAGTGGGAACGGTGGTGGAAACGAGGGTGCTTCAAGCACAAGACCTTCCTTGCTCATTGAGATAAATTATGCCTTTTGGAAAGGCAAAATGAAGTTGTATATTTGCCAAATTCATGACAGTGCTTGGATGGCAATTGAAGACGGCTACACCCCACCAATAATGACTCAGGAGTCATTGTTGGTGGAGTGGATGTTCCCAAGCTTGAGTCACAATGGAGTGCTCAAGAGTTTGAAGCCTCCAAGTGGAACAACAAGGCGATGCATGCCATCCTCTATGCTATGGACAACAATCAATACAAATTGATTCAAACTACTAGAATCGCAAATGAGGCATGGGAGATCCTAGAGACGGCACATGATGGAACCAAGGTGGTTAAGGACTCCAAACTCCAAATCCTTCAAACTTAATTTGAGACCATTTGGATGGATGAGCATGAGTGTTTCAATAATTTTGAAATGAAGTTGATAGACATAGTGAACCAAAGTCATCAATTTGGTGACCCCTACTCGGATAAAAGGATCAAGCAAAAGATTATGAGATCTCTTCTCGGGAGGTTCGAGTCCAAAGTGACGGCTTTAGAAGAAAATAGTGACTATAAGAAGATGAAGCTGAGTAAAGTAATTGAAAGGCTTCTTGACTATGAATCAAGAAAGGCTACCACCTCCACATCTCCCAAGAAGCAAAAAAGAACTCCCAAGAAGCAAAAAAGAATTGCTTTGAAGACCTCCAAGCATGATAAGAAGGAGGATGACTCGGATGAAGACATGTCACTAATTGTGAAGAGATTCAAACAATTCATGAAGCTACAAAAGAATGGCTATAACTCTAGGGGGGATGGCTTTAAGAAAAAGACCATGTTTAAGAATGGCAAGCCAAACCAAGAGAAGACTTTAAGAAAAGACATTCAATGCTTTGAATGTGGAGGATTCGGGCATATCTCCACAGATTGTGGGAACTTGAAAGATAAGAGAAAAGGGAAGGTGATGGCCACCTCATGGAGTGAGAGTGAGAGTGAAGAAGATTCTTCGGGTGATGAAGAACTTGCACTTAACTTTACGGCTTTTGGAGCCTCCTATGCGGAAGTTGAAGAAGATGGCAAAAATGTCTTGAATTGTGACCTTAAAGAAGGAATGGATGAAGAAGTAGCTAGAGATGTGGTCGGTGTAGCTACTCGTTGGGATGTTGCTTGTATAATAGCAAGTGACCAAGGTAAAGGTCTTGATGAGGAAGTTGACTCGGTTGATGAGAGGCAAAGTGTAGAAGATGACTCTAGTGATGAGAGTTCTTTATCTCACTCTAACAAAGGATTTGATGAAGATATGAATCTTGAAGACTACATTGAAAGATTTGAAAGTTCTAGGATGAAGAATAAAAAGGAGATTCGAAGATTAAATGAGGAAAATCTTGAGCTTTCAACCAAGGTGACTCACTTGAGTGAGGTAGTAGTAAGATCCAAGGAAGTTGAAGACAACTTGAGAGAAGAAGTAGCTAAGGTTAGAAGTCTTCTTGTAAATATGACATTGAGTAAGTAGAAGCTAGATGCTAGATGCCATGATAAATGACATGAAGATTCCTAATGACAAGAGGGGTCTTGGCTTTGAAGATGACAATAAGATCTCTTCCTCAAGCAAGATCGTGTTTGTCAAGGGAAATGGCATCAATGAAGCCTTACCTCCACAACATCCTAGGAGGAAAATTGAACTTGGAGAGTTATCCAAGAATGGCCAAATGAAGATGTCAACAAAGAGTGAAGCTCAACCTCAACATCTAAGAGCCTCACCTCTATGCTTTCCTCAACCAAGGATTCACCAACCAAGAAGGCAAGCTATGCAAACTCAACCAAGTAGGCATCCTAATTCGGTTCAACATTAAAGAATGAGAGAACCGGTTCAATACTAAAGGAGACATCAAATGCATGACAAGTCTCAAATGACCTCACAAGGGTATGGTATGACTCCTTACTTTATACCAACTTGTCATTGTTGTGGTGTTGTCGTGTTGATGGGCATATTAGGCCAAATTGCTTTAGGTACATTAAAATATATAAGGTTGAAAGCATGATGAAAAGAAATAGGCTTAAAATAACCAATATACATGTGTTTAGGAAATCTAGAGTCAATAGTCCTACTAGGAATTCAAGTAACATGCTAACTATGACCATTAGGAATGAAAATGTGTCACCTAGGTGGATGAGAAAAGATGAACCCGTATGATATTATGCTAACATGTCTCCTATAGGTTCAACTAAGTCCAATGGACTTGGTAGGTGTATAGGGCCTCATGCCCTTCATTGATGAGGTATGGTAATTGACCCCATAAGGGGAGCTCAAGCAAAAAGAGCAAACTTGCATACTTGTCACATGCAAAAATTTGATAAACATCATGCTTCTTCATTAATTTCTTAAGTGTCTTGGTTGCATATATGCTTATATGATATTTTATTCAATAAGTGTGAACCATTGCTTTATTGGTAATCCATGTCATATTTATGTTCAAACATGCATTTTTGGACTAGGAGATTTACTTTGGAAGTACTCTTGGAATGACCTATAATTGATCTCCATGACATGATGATTCTCTTCTAATAACATGCTTAAGATGAAAATCATGAAATGTTGATTGCTAAACTTTAAATGCAAAATTATGTGTGAAAAGCAATGATGAGACTCAAATGAATAAAAGATCTTGTATCCATTCTAAGGATTTTAAAATTCAAAGTCTTTCTTTCTTTATTAGTTAAACAAGGCTACTATCATACGGGTATCTTACCCAGAAAAATCGAATAGGGTGAAAAAGTCGCTCATGCCTTGCTTTACTTATAAAGTTAGATATAGTTTCCTCTAAAATTGAATTCAATGTAAAATCTATATCCTTACTTTAATTCATGACAAATGGTGAAATTGGTCTGAATTCTTTTGGAAACCTTTGTTGTTTACCGTGTCAAATACCATTTGTTACCAGAAAATCGTAACTGGGGTGAAATTTCAAATAATGACTTTAAGGGGACCAAGATTGAGATTGATCCCGGTTGGAGGGGTATCACGTAGTTCGATATCGACTGTATCCTCAGTAATATACGTATGATTTGAATCACAATAAAATAAACAAAATAGGCTCTTTATTGATCATTACTTTGCATTACCATTACATAAGCTATCTTTTTCTAGGTTAATCGTGGAGTTTGGAGATTCAGTAAGAAGTGGAGATGGTTGTGGTGGTGAAGTCGTACATGTCGATAAGTAGAACTAAGCGTAGGGTTTCTGGAGATGATTTTTTTTTTCCCTGTTGAGTAAGATGTTGCATATATAGGTCCCGTTGCATGCCATACACTCTTACAATTTTGGACTAGGGTTTGGTAATTACCGGGCCTCCCTCCTTTTAGGAGATAATCTTGGAGCTTTTACGTGCAGAATCTAGTCTTTCCCTCCTAGGAGGAGTTAATCTCGTAAGCAAATCTTTCTTTCCTAGAAGGATTCTAACTGAGTTGACTTGTTTAAAATAGAACTCTTAGTTGGTGGGAAGAAGTACGTCTCTTCTGTTTTGTTTGGACAGCGGCGTTTTATTAAGTCTTTATGGAGCTTTCAATTTTGGTATGAGAGTCATGCTGCTTGGTATCTTCCTGCTTGGCGGGCTGGTTATACTAGGAGGTGTGAACTATTAAGCATCATGTTGCTACTTGAGGGTTGAAATAGGGCGAGAATGTAGCGGGATACTTGGTGGAACTCCATGTCGGGGTGTTGAGGGGTCCATAGGAAGCCAAGGAATGGTTGATTGGACCCCGTTGGAGGGATTCTGCGAGTAGCCCGGCTCGAGGCAATGCTTATGAATCAAGGTTTTGGCAGGGTCTTCGAGAAGAGGGGAAATGACTGGGCTTGACCCTGTTGGTGGGGTACGTACTCGGATCAATCGGGACCCTCATTCTTTTGGATCTGGCGGGATCCTGCCCCTTACGAGGTAGCTGGATACTGTCTGGATTCCTATGTCTTCTTTGTATCAAGGTGGAAAATTCTTCTTTGGTCCTCCGCCAATTTTGGTGGTTAACACCATTGTTTTTGGACTTGAATGCAACATGTCTTGCATGCAAAGCATCATTTTCACACATTTTCATAAAATAAATCTCATTGCTTCTCTTCCGATTAATTAAGCTGCATAAAGTTCTTGTATATAACTATGCAAATGTCTTGTATGCTAATATATCTCTTTGCTACAAGTGACCTGGTTGGGGATGCTCATTTACCTATTTCATGACAAAAAGGGGGAGTAATGTGTGGTAAGGGAGTTCTAATAGCTAATTGACATATTTGGGAGATTGCTGATGTGTAAAATCGTGTTATAAAAACCTAACTCGCAAGTGCACGAATCGTGAGATAAGTACAGCGACAAGTAGGGATCATTCCCACGAGGAAAAGTGATCTATCGACTAAAACCAATTCTAATTAAAGCTAAGCAAGTAACAGTAACCAAGAGATTTCAGATTGATTTGATTGATTTGAGATTAAAACTAGATTAAACTAAGAAAACAGTTAACAAGAATATGTGAATGTGATCAAGAGGTGAGATGACTAGGTCATCAATGATCCCCAACTACGTTTACTCAATGCTTCGAATTGAATTTTACAAAGAATGTTAATCAAGTTAAGGGTTCGTTCTTAAATTATATATAATTAGTGCTATGTGGTCCTGGGATAAATCAAGTACTTCTACTACAATCAATAGCAAACCATGCACATAAACTATAACAGAAAATACATCATCCATACACCAAGCGTTCTCAGTTGAGTAAATAGCAAACCTTGCATATCAACTATAACCTACAACCCACAAAGCACACAATCAAGTATTCTCAATCATAGTCATTAGCAAACCCTGCATAAAAACTATGATTGAAAACCCATTAAGCACAAGAACAAGAGAACCAAAGATAACGTGCAATAACCTGCTACGATAAATTCATTCATTCAATTGATTATTGGTTAAGACTGGTGAAACCCACACATCTCTCAACCTTAACATATAAACCCTAGATTCAAGACTAGAACTAACCATGCATAGACAAGAAGAAATCCCAAATTGAATGAAACGAAACTTGAAATACGAAAACATAGTCAATTCTAACAAAGAGTATTCATAGAGGTTCACATTGAATCCCTAGTATGGATTTAGTTACACATCAATGGAGGAAACAAAAACATAGAAGAGGAGAAGATAGAACCCGAGAAGATAGAATCCATTGTTGTCTTCTAATCTTGCTTCGAATCCTTCGTCTTCTTCTTGCTGTTCGGTGTCTTCCAAGGATGGATGGTAGAACGGCTCTCAATCTCGCAGTCTCCAACTCCCTTCTGAAAGCCTTCTGATGTCTTATTTATAATGGCTCAAAACTTCGTCACTCGCTGACCTAAACGAATCAGACTTCTTAAAATATCGCTGCACGTGCCGCTAGGTAGGCAACTTGCCTATCCCGCGGTAATGTTTGTGCAACATCACTGGAGACCACCGCTAGATAGGACCGCAAGATAGGACAGTGCCTGGGGGGCGGTAATTTGGATGTTGCACCTCTGGACTTTGACGCGAGATGGGACCGCTAGGTAGGCACTACCTAGGGGGCGGTTATTCATGCACAACATCTCTGGAGTTTGATGCTAGGTAGGACCGCTAGGTAGGCACTACCTAGGGGGCGGTCCTTCACAATTTTCTCTTAGAGTCTTCAACTTACATTGACCGCAACATAGGACCGCAAGGTAGGCCTTGCCTAGGGGGCGGTCCACTGCAGAGAATGCATTTCTGAACAATTTTGACATCTTTTCTTCATACTTGAATATTTGCACAAAGAGACCTACACAGCTCAACAAGCACATCAAACAACCTAAAACACTCGAGAACCAAGCACAAAGACTAGGAAATAGGGGCCTAAAATATATATAGAAATAGACCGATCAAATACCCCCAAACCTATCTTTTGCTAGCCCTCGAGCAAAACCAACTAACCAACTAAAAAGAAAAACTAAATCCTAGCTAAGCCACTTTTGCAGGGAGCGCGATAGCATTGAGCATATGCTACAAGCCTTTAAACCTCTAGGTGTCCCTAGAGGAGGAGTTTTGTCTCCTGAGGGTTTACAGCTATGACACCCACAAACATATCCAACAAAATTCCATCATTCGAGATGCTATCGAATAGCGCCCATAATGAAACAATGCATGCTAAAGCCAATATGTAAAGACTAAAATTAAGCCACCAAACTGAAAACATTGCTCGTTTTAAATGAAAAGCCCATGCTCAAAACAATCTAGCATCAAAAACACCTTTGCCAGATGCCATAGATATAATTCGCCTCAACTCTACTTCTCACAAGATATCGCTCATATTTCACACAGAACCTAGGCAAAAACACTCATCAAGCATATGCGAATGGAATTTATGCACAAGAAATTTCAAGTTATTATCGCATATGAATATATCATTGAAAGAACGCTTGATTTGTGAGCAAAAGATCTCATGAAAAGAATCAGGCATTATGAACAAGATTAAGCACACTCTTACCTTCTACTTTCATCGCAAGGATAACCAGCAGATCAATCAGACTTTCATTATGGTTGTAATGGGGCTATTGGGTAGGGGCTAAGAAAGAACAGGAAAAAGGAATTCAAAAACCCTAGGATCATTCAATGAGAGCCTTCACTTTGTCTTCAAGGCCTTGCTTTAACTTTTAGGCCTTCCTTTCTTCCTGTTGCAAGTGGAATGATGCCACTCACCATTTATTTCAAACCTCATTTTTCACCAAATTCTTGATAACTCCTTTAAGAGTAGATGCAACACTACCAGTCATTTGACTGGTTGATTTCATTAAACCTTGCATATTTTTGTTGCATATTTTCCACCATTTTTTTTTGAATGACAAATACAGTTCCTTTCAGCTTTGGATTGAATGCAGCTCTTCTTCACTTGTTACTCATTACCTTCGCACATCCTTCGCACGTATTCCTATGGCGAAATCTCAAATTTTCTTCACAATCTCAATGTATGATCCCAAGTTAAAAAGGGTAAGGCTATAATACAGGCTTACATGGGTTAAAGTCAGTGTGGTGAAGAAAGAAAAAGGCTAATCAGTGTTTGGCTTCAAACAGGGCTATGGAGCACACACATAAGGTAGGAAATATTTAAGGCCTTTTAAGTAGATTAAGCACACATAGTCTGAAATCACTTCCATTGGTTCAACTTACTCAAGATCAAAGATAGCATGTGAAATCTTTTATGATGAACGTTCTATAATGCTCAATGTTAAACCTATAGAGATCAAGTTTAGTGCTAAGAACCTATGTAGTGTTTAAATAGTAGAAACAATTAATCAATCATATCATGTCATTTATGTACGCTTTTTGGCTTAGTGAACTCACCAAGGTAGTCTCCACTATTAATCATGGCAATCCAACTAAGCATCCTATCCACTATCATATTAAGAGCATGTCATAAGTTTTTTGAAAAATGCAATGCAATACTCTAAGTGGCTAGACTTTAGTTTAAACACATTGAATAAAGCATACTGGTTCTAAAGCACACATCAAAGCAACTCATCAAAGATTCAGGAGGAACGACATACTCTGAACGAAAATAAGACTAAAAACCAAAACGACGCTACATACCCCCAAACCTGAACTTAACATTGTCCCCAATGTTGACAGTCAAGACAGTTTTGGCAGGGACAGACATAAAGAAACAAACTACAATATCCAAAGAAAATAAAAGAAAAAGTCAAAAGAAATCATATCCTGTCAATCTCCGCCATCCTCATCCGAAGGTAAGATCTCGGTGTGCTGATCGGAGTCTAACTGGTCATCCTGTTGCTCCTCATCATCAAACTGCATGATCGGGGTCCTCTGGTCATCAAACTGCTGCTCAAATCCCGATCCACTAGCTGCATAAGGATCCTGATCAGGAATAGGAGGCTGAGATGGAGCTCCACTCCCACTAGCCACAGAAAACCGACTAGTCATCATCGTGCGCAAATCATCTATGCTCGTCTCGACATCGTCAAAACGCTCCTCCATACGAACCTCCATCTGCCTGATGCGCAAATCCATGTGAGCCTTCATAGCCTGCAAAAGTGAATGAAACTGATCACCTATAGGCTGTGCTGCGGCTGGATCCTCCTCAGGCTGTGCTGCATCTGGATCCTCCTCAGGCTGCTCCTGTGCCATCACGGCAGCCGCTGCTGCGCGCTCCTCTTTGCGATGTCTGCGGGCCGCATAATCTCCAACAGGAGGCAAACCGAAGAGCCAACTGCTGGTTCCATCTAGTCCTGGTAAGCATGGATGGGTCATTGTGCTCCAAACCTGCAGTCACATCAATTCCTGCCCGACTGCAGAAAGCCGTGATCAAATATGGAAATACCATGGATAATTCATCAGTGCCACAGGCTTCGCGAATAGCACTAAAAATCACCCTCCCAATGTTGATGGGGCCACCTATCCTCAACCGGTGCAATACACGAGCCTGGTCATAGAAAATCTCGGTGCGGTGCTGAGAAGGTAGCAGCGAACACGTCAGAAAAATGTTCCAAAAGGCAACGTCCACATGCGTGTCACGCTGGTACAACTTCAGCAACTGGTCCCACTGTTCAAGCCCATCCATCCTAAGGATTGCAGCTAATCGTCCTCGAAACGGGTCGAGAGTATCAAGGTACTCCACACCTCCTCCGCCTCTGATGGCAACATCAGGAACCTCAAAGAACTGATTGATCACCTCGGGATTGATCAGGATCTCAACCCCCTAGACCACAACCATACCCCCATCCTGGAGCCTCCCTGCTATAGTACTGGCATAGAATTCGATCACGAGACTCCTATTAGGTCGTGTTGGCCTAGCAACGTACCTCTCCCACTGGCGGGTAGCAACGGCGGCTGGAATGGGCGTCTGCGCCAAACTTGCCTGATCAATGCCCCTCTCAATAATCCAGGGCCGTGCTTGGAACCTGTTCACCCTATCCCGGAATTCCTTATGTTTCGCCAGCCTTGGAGTGGCAGGACGCTTTCCTTTATCTGCTGCACTAATCCGAGGGCGCTTGCCAACATGAGTTTTTGCCATCTGTCACAATAAATAACCCAAATAAATCCACAGATTTTCTGAACATAAATTGGCAGCACTTCGTTTCAAAGTAAGTGTCCATATACGCACATTGCCAAGAAAACTCATCATTATAACGGTATCAACTCATGGAAATCCAAATTGGGCATTCAAACAATAATATCATCATTCTAACAATATCAATGTCAAAAAAAAAACATTATATCAAAGAATACTATAATCTCACATGCCAATAGTCTCAAATCCCATCTAAAACAAGTGAGAAACCAACCATGCATGTTTCAAATCCAACAAAATAATCAATTTAACAAGAAACATAATGATTCTAAGCAAGGGATTTAGAAATTTGTACACAAAATAACCCAAAATTCATCAAAAATCACATAAACAAAAATTTCTCAAGTTAAAAACAATGAAATCTTGAAGAAAATTGAGAAGAGAGTGATAGGAAACATACCTTGTTCTTTGTTGGAGAGAGAGAGTAACAATGGAGGAAGGAGAGAGAAATAGAGAGAGAAAGAGAGGAGAGAGGACATGCGCAGCCAAGGGAAGAAGAAGGGGCTGCACACGGTCCATTTAAATAGAACTGCAGTAGGTTTTTTTTTTTTTTTTAATTACCGCGGGGTAGGTACCTGCCTAGGGGGCGGTCCTACCCAGCGGTCAAGCCATTGCATGCAAACCCAAGGTGCAAAACGCACCGTTTTACTTACGTGTGGACCGCTGCCCAGGCATGTGCCTAGGGGGCGGTCCTACCTTGCACTGATTTCCAGAGAATCCTTTTTAGAGGGACCGCTGCCCAGGCACATGCCTAGGGGGCGGTCCTATCCAGCGGTGAAGTCCAGAGACAATCTTCAGGAATTTCAGCTGGCCAGGAACGTGCACATCCAGCGGGACTAAGTGGCGGTCAACTCCAGAGAGACCCCTTTAGAGTGACCGCTTCCCAAGCAAGTGCCTAGGGGGCGGTCCTCTCCCGCGAAAAATATATATTCTTCATACCTGATGCCTGGCCAAAAGTAAAACACACATAAAACATACCAGCTCTCTCCTAAAACAGAAAAATAATTAATCGAACACCCCCAAACCTGAATTAAATAATATCTCCTTTAAAGCTCTATATCCAATAACCATATTCATCCGGTTTAAGAATGTTCGAGACACCTAACAACTGACTCAAAAATAGACAAAAATATAAGAAAAGAAAATATTACCTAGGTGGGTTGCCTCCCACTGAGCGTTTTATTTAACGTCTGGGCAAGACGCACAAGAGCCTTACGGCTCATTGAGGCGGGAAAACTCACCAATCCTTAGCTCGGATGCACACAGGTATGGCTTGAGTCGATGCCCATTAACCTTAAATCTATGCTGACCGAAAAGACCCTCAACTTCCACATCTCCGTGTGGAAAAACCTGAGTAACCCTATATGGACCCAGCCAACGTGACTTCAGCTTCCTTGGAAACAACCGTAACCTTGACTGATACAGAAGGACAAGCATCCCCCGTTGGAATTCCTTCCGAAAGATTTTTCTGTCATGCAATTTCTTCGTCCGTTCTTTGTATATCTTGGCATTCTCATAAGCATTGTCCCGAAGCTCCTCAAGCTCACTCATCTGCAATTTTCGTTCCTCTCCTGCCTTATCTAAATCGAAGTTCAACTTCTTCAGTGCCCAATAGGCGTTGTGTTCCAACTCTACTGGTAGATGACAAGCTTTTCCATATACTATCCTATAAGGACTCATACCAATCGGGGTTTTGTAGGCAGTTCTGTATGCCCACAATGCATCATTGAGCTTAGTTGACCAATCCTTTCGATTTGGTTGCACTGTTTTCTCCAATATCTGCTTGATCTGCCTATTGCTCACCTCCACTTGTCCTGAAGTCTGAGGATGATATGGGGTTGCCACTTTGTGTTTGACACCATATTTCTTCATTAAAGAGGCAAAAACCTTGTTACAAAAATGGCTCCCACCATCACTTATAATTGCACGTGGTGTCCCAAATCTGGCAAATATGTGCTCTTTCACGAATTTTACCACCACGTTGCTATCATTTGTCTTGGTTGCAATTGCTTTAATCCACTTCGAAACATAGTCCACAGCTACCAAGATGAAAGTGAACCCATGTGAAGATGGGAAGGGACCCATAAAGTCAATTCCCCATACGTCAAATATTTCTATCACCAACTGACTTGAAAGGGGCATCTCGTCTCTCTTACCAATGTTCCCCGTTCTCTGGCACCTGTCACAAGAAATACAAAAAGTATAAGCATCTTTGAATAAAGAGGTTCAGAAGAAACCTGATTGGAGAACTTTCAAAGCAGTCTTCTTGGCACTAAAGTGCCCTCCACAGCTAAGATCATGGCAGAATTTCAGCACATCTTGCTGCTCCTCTTTAGGGACACATCGCCGAATGATCTGATCAGCGCCATATTTGAACAAGTATGGCTCATCCCAAAAGTATTGCCTAGTGAGGGAGATGAATCTTCGTTTTGCTTGCGAGTTCAGGTCAGCTGGTACGTTGCCATTTGCAAGATAGTTCACTATATCTGCGTACCATGGATCCTTGGCCTTCACATTCATCAGCTGTTCATCTGGAAAGTTCTCATTTATTGGTATCAGCTTGGTACTTCCTTCTCCAGTTTCCTCTTCCACTAGGCGAGAAAGGTGGTCAGCTACCACATTCTCGCTGCCTTTCTTATCCCTGATTTCCAAATCAAATTCTTGCAATAAAAGGATCCACCGGAGTAATCTTGGTTTCGCTTCCTTTTTTGTTAGTAAATATTTCAAAGCAGCATGATTAGAATAAACAATTACTTTAGACCCAATCAAATATTGACGAAATTTTTCCAAGGCACTAACAACAGCAAGTAATTCTTTTTCTGTAGTGGAGTAATTCAATTGTGCATCATTCAAAGTGCAACTAGTGTAGTAAATAACATGTGGCAATTTATCTACTCGCTGTCCTAAAACAGCACCTACAGCATAGTCTGATGCATCACACATTAGTTCAAAAGGAAGGGACCAATCAGGAGGCATTATAACAGGAGTAGATGTCAGTTTATCTTTCAGAGTTGTAAAAGCAAGCATACATTCATCATTGAAATCAAATGTAGATTCCTTGGTCAACAGGTTACACAGGGGACGACTAATTTTTGAAAAATCTTTTATAAAACGCCTGTAAAAACTTGCATGACCAAGAAAACTCCTCACACCCTTTACCGAAGTAGGAGGTGGAAGTTTAGCAATTACTTCAATCTTAGCTCTATCTACCTCTATGCCTTTATCAGATATCACATGTCCTAGGACTATTCCAGATTTCACCATAAAGTGACTTTTCTCCCAACTGAGAGTTAAATGAGTCTCAGTGCATCTTTTCAAAACACTAGTTAAATTATCAAGGCAGTGGTCAAAAGAATTACCAAAAACAGAAAAATCATCCATAAATACCTCGATATACTTCTCTAGCATGTCGGAAAAGATCGACATCATGCATCTTTGGAAAGTGGCAGGGGCATTGCACAAACCAAACAGCATTCTTCTGTAAGCAAAGGTACCGAAAGGGCAAGTGAATGTTGTCTTCTCTTGATCTTCTAGGGCAATGGCAATCTGATTATATCCTGAAATACCATCCAGGAAACAGTAATAAGCATGTCCCGCCAAACGCTCAAGCATCTGATCGATGAACGGCAAAGGAAAGTGATCTTTCTTTGTTGCCGTGTTAAGCTTGCGGTAGTCTATGCACACCCTCCATCCTGTGGTCTTCCTTGTAGGGATTAACTCATTGTTTTCATTCGCCACCACTGTGATTCCAGATTTCTTTGGCACAACATGTACCGGACTTACCCAATTGCTGTCAGATATAGGGTATATAATACCCACTTTGAGTAGCTTAAGGACTTCTTCTTTGACCACCTCTTTCAGGTTCGGGTTAAGTCTTCGCTGAGCATCTCTAGATGGCTTCATACCTTCCTCTAAAAGAATGTGATGCATGCAAATAGTAGGGCTTATTCCCTTAATATCTGCTATGGTCCATCCAATGGCAGATTTGTGCTCCTGAAGCACTGCCAAGAGTCTCTCCTCTTTTTCAGTCTCTAAATCTGAAGCTATAATCACTGGAAGAGTCTCATTCTCGCCTAAAAATGCATATTTGAGGTTAGAAGGAAGTTGTTTCAGCTCCAATGCAGGGGGAGAACTAATAGATGGGATTAACGATTTGTTGATCTCATCTTTCACTTCAGTACATACCTCCTCTATGTCAAAATCCTCATTTGAAACTCCTATCTGTTGAAGTTCTTCATCATCTTCAAACACATCACAAACCCAATCTAACAATTCCTCAGATATGTCTTCTAACAACTCATCCTGTACTGCTGACTTTACCACTTCAATTGCATTACATTCAACAGAATAACAATCGTCAACTGCTTCAGGGAATTTCAGGGACTCAAAAACTTTAAACTCTACAGTCTCATCTAACACAGTCATCGTTAGCTTCCTATTCTGGACATCAATAAAAGTCTTTGCAGTTGCCATAAAGGGTCTCCCTAAAAGAATAGGCTTGCAGTTCCTATCTTTGGCACCTTCATCCATATCTAACACCACAAAGTCAGCAGGAATAATAAGATTTTCTACCTGTACTAGCACATCTTCCACATAACCCTTAGGGTACCTTACAGACCCATCAGCCAACAGAAGCGACATGGTTGTCTTTTTCAGATCATTCAAACCCAATTGCTCATAGATAGTTGTCGGCATTAAGTTGATGCTGGCCCCTAAGTCTAGCATAGCCCTCTCCAGAGTTGTACCACCAATAGTAATGTTAATGCAAAAACTACCTGGATCTTGAAGCTTTGGTGGCAATGATTTTTGAAGGACTGCACTAGCACTTCCGGTCATAAACTCTTGATGATTCTCCACAAATCTTGTTTTGTAAGTGTGAAGGCTCTTGAAAAACTTAGCGTATGCAGGCATCTTCTGAATCATCTCCAACAGGGGCAAGTTGACATTGACCTTTGAAAGGATGTCATATATGTCTTTGTAAGACTTTTCCAACTTGCTCTTTTGCAGTCTCCCTGGGAATGGAATGGGTGGCACATAAGGATTTGCTGACTTGTGTAGGGGTGGTGAATCCTTGGATTTTTCCACCACTATCTCATTTTCCTTGTGTTTGAGTTTTTCTTTTGAAGAACCTGAAACAGTAATAGGTTTATCAGAAAGTTCAGCAGGTAAATTATCAGTTAGCACCTTACCATTTCGGAGAATTGTCATAGCTTTAGCTTGCTCAGTGTAACTTTGAAATTTTCCTTGTTCCATTCTTTGTTGAGCTTCAGCTAGTTGCCCAACTTGAATCTCTGTCTTCTTTATTGAAGCATTAATATTCTGAAATTGTACCTCATTCCTTTGGTCAGTTTGTGTCATACGCTGCCCTAATTGCTGGATTTGCTGTGATTGCTGCTGAATTTGTTGTGTTTGCTGCTGGATTTGCTGCTGCAGTTGCTCCAGTAATTCTTCCATTGAAGGCTTCTTTGGTTGAGATTCGAAGTTTTGCTGAGCACCGGTGTTAATCTGCCTCTGATTGCTATTGTTGTTACCTCATTGGTTACCGGTGTTCTGATTGTTCAACCATGAAAAATTAGGATGATTCTTCCACCCTGGATTGTAGGTGTTGGAATATGGATCATTCCTAGGTCTGGGGTTGAAGTTATTCATGGCATTAACTTCTTCTTCTTCAGGTCCAGAACCTGCTACTTGGTGCTCTCCCATAAACACCTTTTGTTTCAGTTTACCAATTTTAGTAGAAAAAGAATCTATCTTCTTCATCATCTGTGTCATTTGAATGGAACTCTCTGTGCTAGCATCCACTGTGTAGATTCCCTTTTTTCTTCTGGAGTTCTTATGACAAGAATTCTGGGCCAACTTCTCAAAGATCTCGTACACCTCGTCAGGCTACTTGCCATACATAGATCCACCACAGGCATTGTTCACTAGAAGTCCTGAAACTTCAGTCAGACCATCATAAAACCATTGACACAACTGATTAGTCAGAAACCCATGCTGAGGACAGTCCCTGGTATATTTCTTGAAACGCTCCCATGCCTCATAAAAAGTCTCGTTGTCTTGCTGAATGAAACTCAAAATTTTGGCTCGGATTTCACTGGTTTTCTGAGGTGCATAATACTGATCAGTAAGCTTTTCTTGCACTTCATCCTATGTTCTCAAAGATGCATGAGGCAAAGTTAACAGCCAAGCTTTTGCCTCTCCTTTCAATGCATGCAGAATGCATCTCATACGCAGCTGATTTTCAGTTATCCTGTAGTTAGGTAGGGATTGTATTGCTCCATAAAACTCTCTGAAGAACAAGAGTATATCTTCATCTGGTAATCCATGGAAACTGGGCAGCTGATTGTAATGGCTACTCTTCAGCTCATAATTCCTTGCTGCAGGTTCTAGCACAATGCACAAAGGATCATTGCTCACAACTGGTCTACTGTAATCCTTCATAGTTCTGATAGGTTCTGGCTTAAATACTAGGTTAGGAACAAGGTTAGGGGCCTGGTGCACCCTTTCTTGATTCTGTCCCTGATTTTGCTCGTCTTCCATTGCTAAATTTCTTATACGATCTATGTTATCGTTCAAAGGTAATAATTCTCCCTGTTGAGATCTTCTACCTTGCATCTGTTGTCAAAACCTGCAATGAGACAAACAAATCACTAGTAAACTCTGAAAAGAAAAGGAGAAAGAATAAATAAAAAGAAAAAAATCTAAAAAGCTAAAAATTAATGACTCGACTACCTGAACTAATAAATCTATTAACTAAAACTAAAACTAGAAATAACCAATAAATTCTTCTTTCCCCGGCAGCGGTGCCAAAAACTTGATGTTTAAAATCGTGTTATAAAAACCTAACTCGCAAGTGCACGAATCGTGAGATAAGTACAGCGACAAGTAGGGATCATTCCCACGAGGAAAAGTGATCTATCGACTAAAACCAATTCTAATTAAAGCTAAGCAAGTAACAGTAACCAAGAGATTTCAGATTGATTTGATTGATTTGAGATTAAAACTAGATTAAACTAAGAAAACAGTTAACAAGAATATGTGAATGTGATCAAGAGGTGAGAGGACTAGGTCATCAATGATCCCCAACTACGTTTACTCAATGCTTCGAATTGACTTTTACAAAGAATGTTAATCAAGTTAAGGGTTCTTTCTTAAATTATATATAATTAGTGCTATGTGGTCCTGGGATAAATCAAGTACTTTTACTACAATCAATAGCAAACTGATGACTCACTTTTTGTGTCGTTACCAAATTGCGAATTACCAAAAGAATGTTTATAAAATGAATCTTTACGCAATATATTTTAAGTTTTGCAAATGAGTATTGTGGTAAGCTTAGAGTTCGTTCCACAGGGAATTAGAGTAATATGTTGAATTAATTAGCTAATCTAAAAACAATAAAATAAATCATAAATGATGAATGAGTGTATGGTTTGTCAAACCATCAAACATACATACAAAATTAACCTAACTAAAAATATGGTGATATGAAAAATAGAAGACTCACAATCTTGATAAGAAAAATGGATGTAAACAATTAATGTTGATGCTAGGGAATTGATTGATTAGCAAGTAGGTATGGGTATTGCTTTTTAAGCCACTTTAAGGACCAATCTCTACATGTTAACCAATTTAGGTTTAGATTAATGTGGTTGATATACCCTCCACTAATCCATCCTATTTATTGGGTTCTTAATCACTCAAGTGTGTCAATCCAAGAGTGATTATATAACATGTTATTCTAAACAAGATTGTAATTAACAAGTGGGTATACAAGTCAATCACATAATGAATAGAATCTAATGAATTAATAAATAGAACACATATAGAGATTCATTACAAAGCTTAAGCAAAAACCCACAACCAAATGTTCATCAAATCAATCCCCTAGATTAGGGGTTTAATTACACATAGTAGCAATCAAATAGAAACAAGTAAATGGTAAGGAAATCACCCTTGGGCCACCTTCTTTAGTGCTTGATCCTTGTTCTCCTTTGATGCTCCTAGATGCAAAGAATGGAAGATGAGGATGTGTCTAGATAGGTGGATGGCTTATGGTGAGTGACAAAGGATTTGTGATGGAGAAAATGGTAGGGAAGGAATGGTCTAGGGAAGTAATCAAGATTTGGTGTGAGGTTTTGGATGGAAAAGATAAGTCCAAGTATAGAAATGGAGGAGTTTGGGAGATGATTAATGGAGAAAAGGGAGATTGGGAGGAGAGAATGAGATTGAATAGGCTTGGTAATCTGTAAAAGTTGGTGAATTTATAGGCTAGGAAAGCTAGGGTACGAAATGGGTATGAAATGACGAGAATACCCTTCCTGAATGCCAACATAGGAATTCCTACGCTGGAATTCCTATGTGGTCGCCACTTGTCCTTCTAGGTCGCCATGGCGACCTCAAATGGCGACCTCTCATGGATGCTTCTGTCGCCATGGCGACCAAATGGCGACCAAATGGCGACCATTCCCACGTTGGAATTCCTATGTGGTCGCCATTTGCAAGCATGGGTCGCCATAGCGACCTCAAGTGGCGAACCTTTGATGCTTTGAAATTTCCTCTGTCGCCATGGCGACCATGTGGTGACTTTTCTTGCTCAAATAGCGAGAATGCCCTATTTCACCTATTTGTGAGTCTTTTTTGCACCAAATTCTTCATCTTCTTCACAAATGCCCTTGAGGCCTAATAAAACCTGAAACACTTGATTTAACGACATTAAATACGGGGAAACGCCCGAGAATCAAGCATAAAGAGACGGGAATGAGGGCCAAAATCATACCAATTTTGGCTTGATCACAAACCCTGCATATAAACTATAACAGAATATACATCATCCATACACCAAGCGTTCTCAGTTGAGTAAATAGCAAACCCTGCATATCAACTATAACCTACAACCCACAAAGCACACAATCAAGTATTCTCAATCACAGTCATTTGCAAACCCTGCATAAAAACTATGATTGAAAACCCATTAAGCACAAGAACAAGAGAACCAAAGATAACGTGCAATAACCTGCTACGATAAATTCATTCATTCAATTGATTATTGGTTAAGACTGGTGAAACCCACACATCTCTCAACCTTAACATATAAACCCTAGATTCAAGACTAGAACTAACCATGCATAGACAAGAAGAAATCCCAAATTGAATGAAACGAAACGAAACTTGAATTACGAAAACATAGTCAATTCTAACAAAGAGTATTCATAGAGGTTCACATTGAATCCCTAGTATGGATTTAGTTACACATCAATGGAGGAAACAAAAACATAGAAGAAGAGAAGATAGAACCCATTGTTGTCTTCTAATCTTGCTTCGAATCCTTCGTCTTCTTCTTGCTGTTCGGTGTCTTCCAAGGATGGATGGTAGAACGGCTCTCAATCTCGCAGTCTCCAACTCCCTTCTGAAAGTCTTCTGATGTCTTATTTATAATGGCTCAAAACTTCATCACTCGCTGACCTAAACGAATCAGACTTCTTAAAATATCGCTGCACGTGCCGCTAGGTAGGCAACTTGCCTATCCCGCGGTAATGTTTGTGCAACATCACTGGAGACCACCGCTAGATAGGACCGCAAGATAGGACAGTGCCTGGGGGGCGGTAATTTGGATGTTGCACCTCTGGACTTTGACGCGAGATGGGACCGCTAGGTAGGCACTACCTAGGGGGCGGTTATTCATGCACAACATCTCTGGAGTTTGATGCTAGGTAGGACCACTAGGTAGGCACTACCTAGGGGGCGGTCCTTCACAATTTTCTCTTAGAGTCTTCAACTTACATTGACCGCAACATAGGACCGCAAGGTAGGCCTTGCCTAGGGGGGGTCCACTGCAGAGAATGCATTTCTGAACAATTTTGACATCTTTTCTTGATACTTGAATATTTGCACAAAGAGACCTGCATAGCTCAACAAGCACATCAAACAACCTAAAACACTCGAGAACCAAGCACAAAGACTAGGAAATAGGGGCCTAAAACATATATAGAAATAGACCGATCAATTGCTTATTTGAGGGGGAGTAACAATTTAGGGGGAGCATTGCATTGCACTTTATTGCATGATGTTGCTTGTTTTCTTTAATGCAAATGCTTGTATTCTTATTGTTTTGTTTTGATTTCACTTGATCACCTCACATACACTTATCTTGGAAAGTGTAGTCATTTTTTTTTGAAGGATTGATTGTTCTACAAGAGATTGAAGACTTGAAGTTCTAGCTTTTAGATATATCCTTGTAATGTAGAAACTTTGTTGACCTTTAGTTTTTTCTTTTTGTGAGGATCAATTGTGAGTGGTGGTTTTGTCACGAAATAGCCAAAGGGGGAGATTGTAAGTTCCTCATTTTTGATTGGCTTATTTCGTTGACAAACCACATTTGGGGTTATGATGTAAGGGTAGTTTAGGCGCCTCATTGTTGGTGATCAAGCTCAAAGACCTTATCAAGGCCTCAACATGATACGCACTTCAAAGATAAATCACTTGTGCTTAATTCTATTGAGGAGACTTAGTTGCACACACACACAACTCATGCATATCAATACTTCTTGCATTTTGTGTGTTTAATGTTGTGCACATCCATGTTCTTAAACTCTTTTCATGCATATTATAATTTCTTGCATCCTATTTGATAATTGCCATAACACCTTAGGCATTAGGATGCATGTTTTTATAATAGGCGCTGTACAGCCGCTGGTGGCTCGGCTTTGTGGTTTTTTGCTTTTTAGCGTTGTACAATCGCTGTTACAGCGGGACACCTGATTGATTTTTCAATCGTTAGTGTCTCGCTATTCAGCTGCTGTACGTATAGTAGGTGAACAGCGGTTCTCCAACCCCGAGAGCAATCGCCCTTGACTTGTCAAATTGTCGCTTCCTTGAATAGCGACTTGATCTTCATTTCCCAGGTGACCCGCTGTACAATCGTTGTTCGTACAGCGGGTATACAACAGTCAAGGCAAATTTTTTGTAAAGTGATCAAAACATCGTAGCATCAATTTGACCTAATATATATATATATTGCTTTCTCTCTAAGTCATTTTTAAGAGTTAAAAAAATCATATTTTCAAGTGAGAGCAATTTCCAAGACAGAAAAGCATCCAAGAACTCATCTTTGATCATTCAAACTCATTCCTATATGCATCAAACATCATATAGCATCATCTAGCTTCATCTAGGATGTGCTCTTGCATGGGTCTTCTTCAACACATATGACTCAGTAAGTTGAACACCATCTTCATCCATTTTAGTATTCTTACTTAGCAAAAAATCTCATTTATAACTTGTATGCATCTAGATTAAACTTTGTCTACAAGATTGAGATTTTTGTGTTGATTGATTGAGTTGTTGTATTGTGATAGCTATTGCATCTAGAATTGATTTTATCTTATATAGCTAAGTTTTATATGACATATAGCCACATGATATCTAGGATTGTTTGACATGCTCATGCATGATTAGATAAGCATTAAATGTGTTAACCTATCTGATCAGGCCAAAATTGGTATGATTTTGGCCCTCATTTCCGTTTCTTTTTGCTTGATTCTCGGGCATTTCCCCGTGTTTAATGTTGTTAAATTGAGTGTTTCAGGTTTTATTAGGTTTCAGAAGCAATTGAGATGAAGGTGGAGGACTTGTGCGAAAATGTCTCACAAATGAGAAGAAACAGGACATTTTCGCCACTTGGACATAAGAGGGCGCCACTTGAGCGCCATGACGATAGAAGAGTTCCCAAAGGCATCAGAAGGTCGCCACTTGGGCGCCACTTGAGCGCCATGGCGACAGAAGGTCACAAAAACAATCAAGTGGGGTCGCCACTTGGGGTCGCTCTGGCGACCTCCCTTGCAAGTGGCGACCTAGTGCACTCAAGGCATGGTCGCCACTTAGGGTCGCCATGGCGACCTTGATGGTACAAATGGCGACCTCTTCACATTTCCAAGGTCGCCACTTATGGTCGCCATGGCGACCTAGAGGATACAAGTGGCGACCTCTACACATTTTGGTCATGGTCGCCACTTGACAAATAGCGAGAAAGATGGTTTTCAGAGCGACCTTCTCATCTAACCGTTTTACGCTCCATGGTCGCCATAGCGACCAAATAGCGACCTAGACTCCACATCAGCGAATCAAGCAGTTACCAGTACATGTCCATGAGTGAGTATATATATGAAACGTCCCTCCATCTTCAAGCATCAAAAGTCAGAGCAAAATTCAGAGAACACTCATTTTCAGATCTAGATCATCATCCGTGGAACATTATTCATCCTCCTCCATTTCTCTCCTTGAACTCATCTAATCCATCCAACCCTCAACACAAAACCTTGATTACTTCACTACATCATTCCTCATCCCACCATTTCTCCACCAAAATCCTTAGTAACTTTCCACCAAAACACCCACATTCCAAGACATTTCCTCAACCTCCATTCCTTGCATCTAGGAGCATAGAAGAGAAGAAGGATCAAGCTTAAAGAAGGTGACCCAAGGGTTATTTCCTCATCATTTACTTCTTTTCATTCATTGCAAATATGTGTAACTAAACCCCTAATCTAGGGGATAGATTTGAGGAACAATTGGTTGTGGGTTTAGTTTAGCTTGTAATGAATCTCGTATGTGTTCTATTCATTCAAATTAATTAGATTCCATTCATTATAATTGACTTGTATATCACTTGTTGATTGCTATCTTGAGTGGAATAATTTGTTATATATTCACATGTGGATTGACAATCTTTGTGTGATTAAGAACCCATTGGATAGGATAGATTAGTGGTGGGTATACCAACCCCACTAATCTAAGCCTCTAAGTGGTTAACATAATGAGATTGGTACATTAATGATGCTAGTTAGCTTACCCACATCCAAGTGTTAATCGATCTATTCCCTAGTTCTCTCATTAATTGATTTTATCACTATTCTTATCAAGGTGTTGAGTATTCTATTTTTCATAACATCTTTGTGTATTTTCATTTGAGTAGTTTAGCATTGGTGGTTTTAGAAACCACACATTTATCAAACACTATGATTTGTTTTATTGTTCTAAGATTAGTCAATTTATCTAATTAACACTTCATTCCCTGTGGAACGAACTTGCTCACTATTTTGCTATCAAATCACATTTTAAAAGGATTAAGTGGTTTTAAAAGAGTTTTCAAGAATCAACCAAAAACCATTATTATTACTATTTTGTTGAGTACACAAACGACCTCATCACTATCATTTATACAATATTTGATATTCACCTGTGTTGTGTTCTCTTCATTGTGATTAAAGCCTTGTGACTAAGTAGCTTAGTGCACAAACAAGTAGGTCTATAATCACTATTAAATGCATGTTGGGTAGAGTGGAAGGGTTAGTGACCAAACATGGTTTGACTTGAAGTTAACCTAGGTTGTAAACTTTCATTCAAGTAGTGGATTTGAGGACCGTGTGTGGCTAGCACAATAGCCTGTGAGTTTTTTCCAGTTGTGGGTTTCTCACGTAAATCAATCAACATGCAATTTATTTTTTTCCGCACTTAAATTTAGTTGATTGTATTTTGCTTAGATTGAGTGTTTATTGAATATTGACTAATCAAGAAAAATTGGTAATTAACCTAATTAAAACCTATTCATCCCTCTAGGTATATTTAGACACATCTTAATAGTTTCAAATATTGTATAAGAACGATTGAAATCTATCATTTTAATAATTTGCTCATAAAACACGTTGCATTAAAATTTTTATCAGTGACCAAGAAATATTATCTACAATAATCTTGACCAAAACAAGTAAACAAATGATTTCACGACCTAAACAACTACTCTACCACTTAAATAATTGTGCCCTTATTTAGACAATGCTCCCACTTTAAGGTCAAAACTCAGAAAGAATTAAAATCACAATGTCTAATAAGAAGAAAATGATTCTTTTGAATGATTGGTATGCCTTGTTTGAGAAAATATTACCTAGTGCATTACCTATGAGTGATATACCTGACCACTGAAAATATAATATGCGGTAAGAATGCATGTCATAAAGAAAATGTGACTGTATCAGTTATATATATGTCACATATTCAGAGACTTAATATACTTTTTTTTTTTTTTATAAGAGAAGAAACGTTACACATAAGGAAAGGAAACAGGGTTGGGATCCAACCACATACGCTCCTGCACATAGGAGAAGGCTAGAGAAGCAAGGTTATGTGCCAAGGAACTCCCCGATTTGGGGGTGGCTTGGCACTTACAAATACCCACTTCAGAAAACAAAGCCAAAATGTCATTGACAATAAACTTATCCATCCCAAACGAAGGGGAGCGGTTACAAATTAAGGAAATAGCCATAGGGGAGGACGTTTCAGCAATCGAAATATGAAAGCTGTGAAACCTTGCCAGCAGAAGACCCTCACGCATTGCCATAAGCTGGCCGATCTCCGGGGAGAAAGAGCCATACTTCTGCTTAGAATGAGCAAGCAATACTTTCCCTTTTGAGTCCCTAATCGCCACCCCAATGCCACAGGACATGGAATTTTTTCGCACAATCATCTCGGTATTGAGTTTCAGCTGACCCGGGGGGGGGGGGGGGGGGGGGAGACCAAGCCAATCTGGCTTCAAGGAGGACTTCTTAGGAATGGAGCAAAAAGATGGGGACATGGCTGATATAGTGCTTTTAAATTCATCCAACAAATCTAAGGCCCTAGCCACCACCGCATCCGAAGATAGGGACTTACCCTTATTTATCAAGGAATTTCTATTCTCCCAGATGGCCCAAGCAAGCATGCAAACCTACTTCATCTCCTCTTCTGGCAGCTTCTCCATTAAAGACCAAATAATCTCTTGCACCGGGAGGAGTTTCAAATCGGCAATAATACTTCCAAACTTCATGCCTCTCCACACCTTTTTAGCGAGTTTGCAGCCAAACAGGGCATGACCAGCTAACTCCCTCCACTCGGAACAGCTATGGCAGCGGGGAGAGTCCACAATCTTCCTCTTCCACAGATTGTCAAGAGACGGAAGAGCGTTCGAACAGGTCCGCCAAATAAAGAATTTTACCTTTGGCGGGAGGGAAAGTTTCCAAAGATGCTTCCACCATTTGCAATTCCCGTTCCTATTAGAACCTGACTCTTGATTCTTTTCCTGATGGCCAAGCCTATATCCACTTTTAACCGTGAAGTTGCCATTCTTCTCATAATGCCAACACCAAGAATCTTGACCACCCCTCCAACTAATGGGGATTCTGAGAACAGCCTCCCTATCCACTGGAAGTAACACTTGGTTCAGTCTTCCTAGGTCCCATCCTAAACGAGACCTGCACATCAGCTCCGAGATCCGTATGTCAATACCCAGATCAAACGTGACAGTCTTGAAAGATCCAGGACGGGGGATCCACTTGTCTTTAAAGACCTTAAGGTTGCAACCATCTCCCACATTCCAGCGAATACCCTTCACGAGCAGCTCTCTACCCCAAACTAAACTCCTCCAAATGTGAGAACACCCAACTTTAACCGAAGAGGACAGGAAATTAGAATTGTGGAAATACTTAGCTTTCAGGACCTGCGAGACCAGAGAGCCAGGGGAAGAGAGGATTCGCCAAGCTTGCTTGGCAATGAGGGCTTGGTTAAGAATTGAGATGTCTTTGAACACCCCCCCCCCCCCCCCCCCCCCCCAAATTGCTTCGGCTGGCAGAGGTTTTTCTAGCTCACCCAGCTAACTTTCCTTTTACCATTCTTGGAACCCCACCAGAATTTGGATAACATAGTATTCAGATCATTGCACAAACCCACCGGCAATTTAAACAAGCTCATATAATAAAAGGGGATGGCTTGAGCTATAGCCTTTATTAAAACTTCCCTCCCACCAAGTGAAAAGAGATTTCCGTTCCAGCTTCTCACCTTTTTCCACACCTTCTCTTTCACCTCATTGAACAAAATATGTTTATTTCTTCCCACCACCGAAGGAAGGCCAAGATATTTGTCCTGAGAGTTCCCATCCTTGACCTCCAGAATACCCTGGATATCCCTCCTAATAGAGTACTCCACCTTAGGACTGAAGGTAATCTTAGATTTGCTTAAGTTAATCTGTAGTCCAGACCATTTCTCATAGGTCTCCAGGATTCTACGAATGCACAAGCTACTGGCAATAGATGCTCTACAGAAGATAATACTCTTTACTTTCTGGGGTATGCCCCTTGAATTTGTACATTCTTTCCTTCTTTTCTATGATACTATTTATTTACTTAAAAAAAAAAAAAAAAACTGATTTGGGCGTGAAGTTCAAGCTAGGGTTGGAGGAGTCCAATTTTCAACATATTTCCTAATAAAGAGATGATTTTTTTTCCCAAACAAACTCAACTACTTGCTAGTTTTATTCTTTTTTACTTTCCTCATAGTAAGGTAAATAGTTGCTGAGTAGTTTATTTCCTTTTATGTTTCCGTCTAGGGTTTAGATCTTTTTAGTATTTAAAGGACGCATGGATGTATTATTTCAGAACTTTTGAAGAAATTAATATTGAGAGCGTTTTCTCTTTGGTTCTTTAATCTCTGACTTGTCACTCACAATTCTCTCTTGTTCTTGAGTGTGGTGTCTGCAACCTTCTTGATACTGTTGGTTCTTTTCTCCATATAGATAACGGGTCGCGATCCTTATATTGTTCTTTGTTATAAACTTGAATTAGAAAATGATCTTTCGTTACCATATATTGGTTCCGGGTCTCACTACTCTTGGTGAGGTTCATATCATATCACATGTCACATTCTATCCTACCCAATATGCATGCTTGTTTTATGTGTTATTTTTATTTGGATCTAAGAGTGTGAATATATTGTGCTTAGATCTTAGGATTTGTTTTGATTTAGTTTTTAATCTTTTTAAATTTTTGTTGTCACTATTTCTAAACTCTAGCTAACCTTGTCCACAAGAAACATTGGGGACAATGTTTGGTTTAGGTTTGGGGGTGTGAGACAACTTTTGTTGTATTAAATTTAGTTATATATGTGTATAGTATATATATGTGTTTAGAAAAAAAAATTAAATCTCTGACAAAACGCAAAAGAATTTTGTTTTTGTGAGTTGTTTACTTTTGTGTGCCAATAGGAACATGTCATAATATGCTTTGAAATATAACTTTTGACTAGTATGCATGCCATCTAAGTTGTTGCACCACTATAAATATGCTTGTACATTACCAATCTTTGGATGTTGAGGTAAATGAACCTTAGACTTGTTGTTCCTAGGAGAATTGTGGAGACTACCCGGGTGAGACATTAAGCCTTAACAATCATTTGAGAGGGTATAATCTATTATATTCTTAAAAAGCACTTTTCAAAACTAGAATTGCATTGAGATCTCATTCACAAAGCAATCAATATTGATTGCCATAGAACATGAAAATTATGTGGACTACTTGTGCGACTTATATTCCCTTGATAGATAGACTGGTGGATATGATTCTAGGTATGTGTGATGAGAATCAAGAAGCATCATCAAAGGATCCATTGCATGTTCTAGTTGGGCCATTTACAAGGGCTAAGAGGATCAAAGAAGCACTTAATGGGCTGATTCTGAAATGTTGAAGTCCAAGTTGGGCCCACATGAAGACCAAGGCTTAGTTAAGGTTATCAAGACAATTGATTGGGCTGAATAAGATACACTTGGTTATCAAGGGATCCTTAAAGCAATGGAATACATGGAGCGGGTGGCGAATTTGTATTTAGGTCATGTGGACCAACCAAATCTGAGCTGAACTTCGTGGACCTCTATAGAACGCATATGAGGTTAGATCGTCTACTATAATATATTTCCAGAAAGCCCAAGACGAGCCCTACAAATGTTATGAAGACTCCATCATCTGTAACAGATCAAAACAGGCCCAAATTCGGCCATCTATCTTGTTGCGTGAAGACTTGAGCTGGACGTTATTGAGTTATTGTTAACTTAGGATTGAGTCTTCGTGTCTTTTTAAAATTATGTTATTTGAGAAGTTAGAGTCAGTTTAGGATTCAAGGTTTTAAGCTTTTAGGATTAGTTTTTGATAAAGATAAGTTTAGTTGTTCCTGAGTTTGTTTAGGATTTAGAGTTTTCAATTGTTAAGGTTAGTTGTTGCCTATTTATATTATTGTAATTGCTTTTAAGAATTCAGCTTTTGATTAATAAAAAAAATATTGATATAGAACATTTTCTCTTTGGTTCTTCATAGAACTTGTGATCTTATCAAGGGATCTACCTCGTGGCATTTAAACCTTGACTTATCACTCACAATCCTTCTATTTCTTAAGTGTGACGTCTACAATCTTTCTAATAATGTTGGTTCTTATCTCCTTATGGATAACGGGTCACAGTCCTTATATTGTTCTTTGTTAAAAACTTGAATTTGAAAACGATCCTTCATTTCCATATATTGGTTTCGGTTCTCACTACTCTTGGTGAGGTTCATACAATGTGTGTGCTTAACTAACATATTTCCAAACACTGTCTTTATCAAATGTGTGCTCCAATTGCCAATTTGATGCCAAACACAAGTCATTCATTTCATCACCACATATTATCCATACACATCAATCACATGGAAATATTTAGTTGTTGATCATAGGTTTTGCATAAGTTATAAATGCAAGTATTTAGCTAAAATCTGTAAATAGCGTGTACTAGGGCGATGATCGAGAAATGTGCAATATAGAGGCTACATTGTAAAAGTGTTCAAAATAAAACACTTAAAGCCATAGTACCTAATTGAGGAAATACTCGAAAATGAGTACCAATTAGCACAATCTTCAAAATGTTAATCTTAGCCTAGACACTTGTAGACATATGAGTAAAGAGCTAGTAGAATAGTATTGTTAAATTGATCAGCATCTTTAGATTTCCATAAATTCATTCCATTCATCCCAAAAATCACCCATGGCCCCATTACAACCAAGGAAAGTCCTAACCGATCTTTTAGAAAGTCTAGCTTGGGAATTCGAGTAAAAAGCTTGTTCTCTCCACATTCATGGTTCATCAATTCATTCATGATATCATTCACTTATAAAGTGTGTTGTTTTAAATATTCACATGTGTTGAAATTCAAATTTTATTTACATAACTTCCAAAAACGCATGTGGTTGAAGAGAGAGAGCCTAAAACTTTGAGAGAAGAATGTGTTGCATCTGTGAGATATAGAAGTCAAGGCGAATTCACCCCGAGGCAATTAGTTTATTGATTCATAGACCAAAAACATCCTGAGTGTTGGCATACTAGTATTACGTGTTTTTTATTTATTGAAGTGGAATTTTATTAGTCTTAATTTAGAATGCTTAGCTTGCATGAAGTTTATGTTTGCATATATAGTGTTGCATCTCAACGTTGAATTGCAGAGTTGCGTTTGTGGGTATCGTATCTGGTAAACCCTCAAGAGACTACACTCCTATTAGAGGCACCTAGAGGTTTAAAAGGCATGTGGCACGTGCTAAATGCCATCGTGCTTCCTACGAAAGTGATTTAGCTTAATTAGTTTAGTTTACTTAGTAAATTTGTTTTTCCTTTATTTGTTTTGCTCAAGGACGAGCAAAAGATAGGTTTGGGGGTTTGATCACGCCATAAATGTTCTCATTTAGCGCTCCATTTTCCTAACTTTTGTGTTTGCTTCCGAGCACTTTTGTGTATATAATGTGACAAAGTTGGAGAAAAGAGGTCAAAATAGGAGTAAAAGCCAATGAAAGCAGGACCTTGCAGGAAGGAACCCGTGGCACAAAGTCGCAGGAAGAAGTCAGCCTGAAAGAGCCCGACAGCCAGAAGGCATGAACACGCGTCGAGGACAATTACGACAATTCCTTTTCCAATTTCAACTTAAAGATATAAATATACATTTTTCTGATGTAATAAACACAAGTGAGAGATATTAGAAGATAATTAGACTCTTCCTTTAGCATAGAATAGTTCTAGGAAATCATTGCTCATCTTTCAATTACTTAAGCTTCAAGACACCTTAGCTTAGTTAAGTAATTTAGTTGGATCAGCTCTTGAGAGCTACTTTGATTATCTTTGATTGTATTTGCTATGGAGAAGGGTTGTTCTGCTTTGGAATCTGACAAGACTTCTGGTTGTATTTCTACCTTTTCTCTTTACTTATGCTATTCATTGATATCATGTGTAACTAAACCACTTTTGTTGGGGGATCTATGTAAGTAACGATGTAAGCCACCTTGTTATCACTCTTCTTTATAATTAGTCACCTTGTGTTTATCAATGTTTTAAATGACTAAATCATGACATGTTTCTCATAGACTCTTGAAGAACATGTATTGGTAATTTGTACTAGAGTTGATGGAATACTTACTTCATAACTTTTAATGTGTGTATTGTCATCCAATAACTAATTAAGGCCCAGTTTGGCATTGCTTCCCCAGCTGCTTTTGGGGCCAAAAGTGATTCCGGACCAAAGATAGGGTGTTTGGTAAAATCGTGGGGAAGTGCTTTTGGTCACTTTTAGCTTCTCCCAACTGAGTTTTTGAGAAGATACAAATACATGCTTTTGAATTTCCGCTTCTGCTTCTCAAAAACACGCTACAGTAATTTTAAATGAAATTTTACCGACTTTTCAATTTTATCCTTGCCTTTCATGACATTTACCAAAATCACATCTTCTTCTTCTTCAATCAACTCCACGCTGCTCATCTCATTCCCGCTGCTCATCTCCATCAACAGTCGCCGTTTATCTCATCTTCCGGCTGCTCATCTCCATTACCGCCTCCATCGTCGGCTTCTTGATTTGCGATGGCATGACCGTCGCCTTCTTTGGCAGTGCTAACACTCTCAAGCTTTGAAGAAGAAGAAGAAGCAGAATCTCTGAATTTGTCGAAATTAATTAATTTTTAGATTTTTTTTTTCTTGTCTTGGCGGCACATAGGTAAATTTTAACCAGATTTAGTTTTGATTTCTAAAATTAGTGTTGCTGATTTGAAGTTTGTGGTCCTCCTTCGGGTACGTTTCTCTCTTTAATGACCCAGAAACCATCATCACATTTTCTTCTAACAAAAACTCATCAAATTGTCTACTTTTCCTCTAAATTTCCCACTAACGAAATTCTAGAAGAGAGGGAAAAGCGACCCACTTGCATGTTCTGATCAAATTGATCCAGAAAAGCCATACAAATCTTAAAATTATTTTCCTAGAAATAGAGATGGGAAAATCCTGTTGGAAGCTGCTGTTTCTGGGGTTTATGTTTCTGTTTCTGAATGTGGGTCAGTTGTGTCAGTTGGAATACCACAATATGGAGGAAGCATGGCGGGGTCAGTTGTGTATCCAAAGGAGAACCGGAAAGGCTGCAAGGGTTTTGATGAGTTTGGGATTTCATTTCAGTCCAAGCTTGGAGCTTTGCCTACTGTTGTTTTGGTTGATCGTGGAGGTACTCATTTTTCTTCTTCTTTTTTTGATGATTTTAGCTTGATTGGTTTTGTTTTTGGTTGATTGACAAGTGACCATTTTGATTATTTTGAATAAATTGATTGGTTTTTAGCTCATTTTTTGTAGTTGTATTAGTTTGAGGTTAAATAGGTTCGTTATCTTTGGTTTGGAAGGTACCCTTTTGTTGCTACGGATCATATTGGTTGATTTTAGCTTGTTTTAGTCTACAGGGAGGTAAACCCTTAAGTAGTTTCGGTTAATTTGGTTGACTTTGTGAGATTTGAAGTTTAGATTGGTTGGTTTTGAAGTATTGTCTCCTTAATTTGTAATTATTTGGATGCTTTTTTAGCTTGTTTCATTCATCCGAGGAGCATTTATTGAAGGAGATGGAAGAAAATAAAAGGTTTAGGAATTTACTCGATCTGATATCCCTTATATTGTAAAGACTAGCCATTGAGTAAAAACCTCCATAGAAAATATTGGAAGGTTTTTTATTTTTATTTTTATGTGAATATGTTTCTTAACCCTGTAGTGATGGAACTTGGTCATGTAGTCATCCTTAGTCAAAGCAGATAAAAACATGTAATATGTTTTCAACTTAGATTTGATATTGAAGTAAATGACCAGGTTTTACACATACAGTTGATGTTGGGTGGTATCTTATACCTTTTTGATGAAAAATTTAAATGCCAATGGTTGATTTACCATAATTTGCTTTTCTCATAATTTATTTTTCATCTTTTATAATCTCTTTTTTTCCATTTTCTGACCTTTGCATGCTCATTGGTCTTGAATGAATTTTTGTTTCTTGTTTTTAGTTGAGGGAGTTAAAAAGAGATTGCTTTTGGATTGGCTTTGGATAGTTCTGTTGCAAGATCTCTGTTTAATTTTTATGTTGCTTTCCAGATTGCGTCTTTGCTTTGAAGATTTGGAATGCCCAGAAGGCTGGTGCTTCTGCAGTGCTTGTTGCGGATGACATTGAGGAAGCATTAATAACCATGGACACACCTGAAGAGGATAGTTTATCTGCAAAATACATTGAGAACATTACAATACCATCTGCACTTATAGATAAAGGTTTTGGTGAGACATTAAAGAAAGAACTCAGTGGTGGAGAAATGGTTAATGTGAATCTTGATTGGAGAGAAGCTGTTCCACACCCTGATGATTGTGTGGAGTATGAATTATGGACCAACAGCAACGACAAATGTGGGGTTAAATGTGACATGTTGATGCATTTTGTAAGGGATTTTAAGGGTGCAGCACAGATACTTGAGAAAAGTGGATACACTAAGTTCATACCCCATTATATAACTTGGTTTTGAACCGGTGTGTTGCCAGAGATCCAATATAGTTCATTCATTTCATAGTTTCAATTATTCATTATTCTTTATTGATTCATTTGTTGTTATAAAAGAAACTGTAATTAAGTACTCTCAATATTACTTGTACTGAATTTATTTTCAGTGAATAAAAATTTCTCTACTCTATTTGCCTCCATTCATTTTCAGTTGAGAATTTTAAAGAGAAAGAAATAGGAATGGTCAACCCTTGCATATAATGAGAAAAAGATCATTGAACATTAAAACTCATATGCTAGAAATATTGGTCAACCTTGCATAAAATGTGAAGATTAAACTTAAATTCAACATAACTGTCCTTTTAGTAATTTTACACAGTCAAAGCACTTTTTACTTCCAGTTTACCAAACACATTGAAATTGCTTTTGGTTCTCACAGCACTTTTAAAAGCCAGTTTACCAAACACTCAGCTAATTCTCCCCACAGCAAATCCAAAAGCAATTCCCCCAACAGCAGATCCAAAAGCAATTCCTCCCACAACACAGCAATGCCAAACTGGGCCTAAGTATAGTGTCTTGATTAATGGTAATATCTATGTAAATCCACACTTTCGATTGCAGTTCCACGACCAAACACTCACCTAATGTTCCATCTAAGACTTTAGAGGATACCTTGAGTGAGTTGTTGAATGTGCCTTTTAATATAAATGGAACTAGCCTTAGTGACTTTGATCTAAAACATTAGGAGTGGTTACTTGGTGGTGTATCATTGTTAATTTCTTACCTCCCCTAGCATCTTTATCTTATTAATCTTCAATCTCATTTAACTATTGCATTAGATTAGCCTTTAAGCATTAATTTGTTACTTAGTTGCTTTTCGAAGTATTAGACTAATTATTTTACTTTCTACATTTCCTAGCTCCTCGTGGGAATGATAACCTGTACTTGTGAACCCTAAGGGATAAAATATCGGTATCGGTATCAGTATCGGTATCGGTATCGGTAATGGGCTTCTAAATTTATAGATATATCGAGGATATTATCGATATCGGTGGATATCGATAAAAAATTAAAAAAAAAAATGATGAATATTTACATCTAAAGTTAGAATTTTTTGTGAAACTTTAGGACAAGCTTAAATAAGTACTCATACATCAAATGAATCATATTTCAACGATAAATTAGCATAGTTATGAGTTCATTATTAATTATAACATAGATAGAGTCTGTATATAACTTTTAAAATTGAGTATTTAATAGGATAATATTTTGTTTCAGTTTTACAATATTATATACAATATAAAGAGATTAAATATTTAATAAACAAAATTATCATTAAAATATATATATATAGTTCCATACTTCTAAGATTCTATCATAAATCATAATTCATATATAATAATACATCGCATGTCTGAAATTTAAAACCAAAATGAATTCCTTTGCTGGTTCAAATACATAAGATACATTTCTATCTTAATTTGAACAATAATTTTCCCAAGAAAACATGCTAGCATAGTTTTCAAGGTAGTTATTAATATGCCACACATATGTGGCTTGATCTCTTCTAACTGATCCATGAATTTGGTAGTTTAGATTTACCCAACTTAGTGGATATTGTTGATCTGCATGCATAGGTATTGCATATGGCATTTGTGGAGAAGGATAATAAAATATAGTGCAGTCACCATAACTACCAAAATATGGTACATGAGAACCTGACATTGTCTGCGAATCACCCAAAGAACTATTTTCTGTTTCCATACTCATTAAGGAAAGAGTCATATTCAAAGAATCTTCATCAATTTGACTTGTTCCTCCATGATTTTGATCAAAATTACCTGCATAAGCATCCCAACCTGCCGCACTAGCATTTCAACCTATTGCACTAGCATCCCAACCTCCGGCATAAACATCCCAACTTGTTGCACCAGCATCCCAACCTCTTGCACCAAAATCCCAACCTCTTCCATCATCTTTTCCTTCACAATTTCCATTAGAGGTATATTAGTTATCGGAAGAGCTGCTAACAGTAACTCGACGATCTACATCAACTTCTTCTTTAATCACTTGTTCAACATTTATTCATATGTCTCGAGCATGAGAAGCAATTTATGGATCAAGATTTCCCTCATCATCATCCAAATAGGCAGGTCTAACCCAGTTAAAAAAAGGATTCTCATTATCGTCCCTTGCTTTAGCATTTACTTGAAGTAGATCCATAAAATCAGTTTCATCTACTTTATCTTTTCCAGCTGCCATATCCCTAAGTTTCAACTTCATATTATAATAACAATAAACAAGTTGTTCAAGATTAGAATAAGCAAGACGGTTTTTTTTTGTTTTGTGTGGATTAAAGCAAATGTGGACCAATTTCTCTCGCATGCAGAAGATGATGTTGTTTGTGACAAAATGCGAACTACTATTGCACATAATGATGGAGCACAATTTCCATACATTACCCACCAATCAGCTGCTATAAAAATTATTAAGTATTATAAGTATGAATACCATTTCAATGATATTATTATTTATTATTATTACATAGATTTTTGTAATAAAACTTATATACCCGGTTGCATTTTGCTTCTAGCTGCCATAGCTGCTCGTTCACCAAAACTTTTCTTTCCATCCTTAAAGTATATGAGCTACATTCATGACTCATGAGATTAGTATGTAAATAATATATATAAATATGAGTATATGACACAATACTCCCATGCAATGAAGTTATAATATTGGAATTATAAAATTGATTGTAAGTTGTAACTTTTTACCTCATTTCCAAAATTTGCAATCCCTGTAGATTCAGGGTCTAATTGCATATAGACAATATGTATGGCTTTCAAAAGATCTGAATTATCCCCAATATTGTCTCTATATTGGTACTTTGGGTTCAAATAGTAAGCTAAAAGAATAAAAATATTAATTTTAGTATAAATAATTAAATACTATACCAAATATTAATTATGAATGACAAACAATACGAAATAAAATTTACCTACAGCATGTAGTAGGTGATTAAGCATTTTATCCCACCGGTTTTGTATATTGTTTAGAATCCATTTCGTATTCCCTGTTTGTTGTTTTACTGCATCTTTCATCGCATGCATTAACTCATATAAGATAGGCATAGTGGGTACAACTTCAGTATTAACCAATCTTAGAACGTGGTATAGTGGCTCATATATTTTAACCACAAAAGCCACATTATCCCAAAATTCTGAATCTAAAATAAGCCGTTCTATTCTTTTTCCATTTGCGGTTTAACTCAATCGATTTGTAGCTCATGCATCACTAGTAAATAGATGTTTCAAACTTGTCTTATTTTTTTTTTTTCAAAAGACTATCAAGGGTAATATGATTAGTCGCAAATCGAGTTGCACCAGGCCGCACTATCTCCCCTTTACAAACCTCCCTCATTTATGATAGTAACCATCCATGATTATATGTAAAGTTTGTCACAGCCCTAGCATCATGAATGACATGTGCAACAATGTCCTTCTTTCCAATATCCTCAAAAATCAAATCTATACGATGTGCTGCATAAGGAGTCCAAAATAAAGAATATTTTTTCATCAATTTTTTACCTGCTTTCACAAATGCAGAGCCATTGTTGGTGACAATTTGAAACGACGTTCTTCTCACCGACCTCTTTCACCACAAATTTGAGCAATCCATAAATATACTAATGATCTTTAATTTTGTTGGATGCATCAACAGATTTTAGGAAAATTGTGTGACCTTTTTTACAATACACCATAAAATTAATTATCAACAATCTTGTTGGTCTCGTCCACCCATCACACATTATGGTGCAACCATATTTCTATTTCAGTAATTATACTATTGACTATTGTGTTGGAAAATTTTATAAATTTGTTAATGCTTCTTTTCAAAATTTTATAAATTTGTTAATGCTTCTTTTAAAATAATTTTCAATATAGATTATTTGAACAATAATTCAAGTGTTTAAGATTAATTTTTTTTTAAAAAAAATAATTTGCAAAATATCCCTGGATGTCGGGATGAATTTCACAATATTTCGAGAATATAGTGTAAGATCCTTTATTTGTATTGACTTGATTCCATTACAAAACTCTCTATATTTGTATTAGTTGTTGCTTAGGTGATTCTTGGAATAAAGAAGCCTCAAAGGTGAAGAAGCAACATCTTGTGCAAATTTCGTCTTTAAAGGGAACATCGCATACTTGGATGCTAAGGTATCAAGATTCTTATTCCTCTTGCAAGACGTTATCGCACACACAAAAAATTCATACATGTGTGTCCCTACATCATTTTCAAACATTTTGTATAAAACTTTCACACACATTTAGTATGCACATGCATTCATCTCATTGTTGACAATCTTGTAGAATTGCATGTTTTCTTACTATCGCTTAGATATGACATTCTTGTGTTGCATAGTGTTTATTTGTTTGTGTTTCTTATGTTTTGGAATTGAACATGATCTTATTTGATTTCTTATTGAGTTCTGATCATTTCGGTTATCATTCATTAAGTTTCGAGTCCATACGACGTAGTTATGCTACTTTGCATTCTCATTCGTCGAGTTGTCTTCATTGTCATTTTCCTAGATGAATTCTCAACCTTTTATCAAAGTTTCATAGTCATCATTGTGCATGAGGGAGTCACGATTCATAATCCAAAAATAGATTCGAAATCGGAATTCGAAGGCCCGAATACGGTCAAAGAACGTAAGAGGAGCGCGAGAGGAGCGTGGTTGGCCAAAAGCCAACCATTAGTGTCCACGTGTGAGCCACGTGTGTCACATGGGCAGAACACCTCTCTACCCATGTATGACACATGCCTCCACGTGTAAAGGTGATGTGGCCAGCCCTCATTTGTGGTTGCTTTCTCTCTCTCTCTCTCTCTTTTAAAAACAATTTTCCTTCCCTCCAAACATATCTTGGAAATATTGAAAAGAAAAGAACATTGTGCAGAATTTTCTCCAAGTTTTTAGTATCTTGATTCAATCATATTTTTCTCATTTCAACTCCAAATCACTTAATTCAAAAGTCAAAATTGTTGGTCTTGATAAGAGCTACAAACCCCAAGCATTTCCACAGCCATTTGAATTCGTGATTTTCTGCTGTGCTTCAATCTCAGTCCGAGATTTGTGTTTGTAAGTGATTCATCTTCTTCTTACTTTCATTGTTGATCATCTCTTTAATCTTCTTATTTGATTGATGAAAAGTAATATGAATGATGCTAATTCATATGCTAGGGTTATATGATATTGATTTTTGAGTTTATCTTTTGTGATTTCATCTAAACATACTTTTGATAAACTTGAATGACATGAACTTGATTCTAGAAATACTTTGTGATTTTGTGCTTGATTATTGATTTCTAGGTTTAGTCATATGTTTCTAAGAGCTAGAATACTTTGATTGTGATATTCTATAATCTAGTTCTTGGTTGATTTACATGCTTTGATTTCTAGATAGATTTTGTGATTGTGTGTTGATAGCATATTCTAGAATATCTCTAAGCATGTTCATAGAGCTTGATTGATCATCTAGCTTTATTTGTTTTTGATTTGCATCATTTGCATCACTTAGATCATTTCCTTGTAATAAGGTTGAAGTCTCTTACAAAGTGAGTGAAGCTTTGTATTGAGCAAGAAGTCTTGGCTAGGAATAAGTTCCGGATAGCCAAGTGAAAGTCTTAGCAAGGAGTTGCGTACTCCGGATAGTTAAGCTTGGGTAGCTTGACTAGGATCCTAGTGATCTAAATTGCTAAGCAAGGAAATCTTCCTAGAGACTTGAGAGCCTTGGATAGGGAGTTGCTCTCAAGAGGTGTAGGACACATCTTGGATAGAGAGTAGGCTTTATGAATCACTAGCCCGAGGGTTGATTAGGAGGTGATAGCTTGAAGTGGATATCATAGTGTTGATAGCTTTGAGTGTGTAAGTCCTTTTTCATATAGTGGATTTGCTTTGCCGGTGGTTGTGGTATCAACCTGTGGATGTTTCCTCTTTAAGGTTTTACCACGTAAAAACTTTGTGTCTCATTTTCGCTTTTAGATTTTGTTATCTTCCATAATTTACTTGTATTGATTCTCTTGTATATTGATAATTCACATGTATTGATTCTTTCTATACAATTGCTATATCATTTCAAGTATTCATTTCATTCTTATATTCCGCATTTTTAATATTAGAAGAATTTGGAACTATACCTATTCACCCCCCCCCCCCCCCCCCCCCCTTTCCCTCTAGGTATAAAACACTATTGCTTTAAAGGGAATTTCATATCGGAAGATTTTTATGGATATTTCGAAATCGATCGGATATTTGCTAGACATTGGACATTACCCCTGTTTTGATATCGGTCCCTCTAAAATATGGATATATCGGTGGATATATCGATTTTAAGTTCCTTGGTGCACCCTATACGAGTTGAACGACTTGTGCACTTGCAAAAGGTGAAACACTCGTGCGCCCCTTTAGAACAACCGAGGTAGAATAGGGTAGATAGTTTGTAGTTTTATTAGAACCAGTTCAGGCACGTCAGCAGTCATTGCAAAACAAACAGCTTCTTGCTGCTTTTGCTCAAAAGGTTGCCCAAACATGGCCTGCAATGACTCCATCATCTCATATGCTATAGTCATTGCTTCATGCTTTGTATAATGCACTTCAGTCATGCTAGCTAGCAAATAAATGCGGGCCTTTTCATTTTCTAAAATCCATTTTTCATAGGCCTCATGAACATTTCATGCTGCATTGGTTGCAGGCTATAGAGGATATTCCTCCGTAAGAACAAATTTTAAGTCTTTGGTGACAAGGATTTCATTAATGTTGTTTTTCCATTTTGTATAGTTATCCCCGGTTAATTTGTCATTAGCAAGTATTGAAAGTAAAGCAGAAGACATTGGTGAAATAAACATAAATAAAAACTTATTCATTCATTCATACATTTAAAACATATATAAAATTATTCAGCATATGATTAAACATGATGCATGAAACATGTTTAATGAACAAGAAAAATCCCTAACAAAGTTATTATGCCACGATAATCCTGTAGGGGAAAATACACGCGGCGGAAGCGAAAAAATAGTTTAATATAATTTAAATATTTTCCATATTTTGAACCTTAACCCTCTAATTAGTTAACATATAAAACTAAAGATATCATACCTTTGTCACGTGATTTGATTGACGTTGCATCGATGGTTGTTATAGGCAAAAATAGCCGTGGTAGACACGTCATCACAACATAAAGCCATGTAAGCAAAGTCAAAAGAAAGTCAACTGACAGAGCAAGAATTCCCCCATGAAAACCTGCTCGGAAAAAGAGGAAGTTTCCCGACCACCAACAAAGGCGAGTTGCTCGGGCAATAAACCCTACTCGGGCAAGGACACGATGTAGTCGGGAATCAATGAAAACAGATAGTCACCAGCGCTCATGTTCCAAACTTTGGGTGCAATCAGCAACAAGCAACTCCATGATAAGCAACAGTGGCTGCAGAGCTCAAATAAGGAAGCAAATAGATTTTCCGTGAATGAAGGAGGAGGAATCAGAATCAGACTTGGATTCAACCAAATCAAGAAATATACGAAAGAAGGAGAGTCCGAATCTGATAAGGATTACAACTCACAATTAGGGCACCACATACTAAAACCCTAATTAAACATGTATAAATACCCCTTCTTTACGCAAAAAGAGGGGGACAGGAGAGAAATAGCTAGAGGGGGATTATAATACAGCATTCTTTGTAATTCTTCTTCATAGTGGATTTGGCTTCGTTGCTTAGGCAACAAACCGTGGATGTTTCTCCAACCCTTGGAGTTTTACCACGTAATTGTTTGTGATTCATAGTTTATTTCTCTTGTTTTCAATCATCCAAGTTCATAATTTACAACAAGTCAAAGGATAAATCATTGACTCGGTGACCACCAAAAATCACCGTCAACAATTGGCGCTAGAAGGAGGGGAGCCCAGAAAATTGTGATAACAATGGCTGGTGAAGGAGATGGTAGCGATTCCAGGTACAGTCAAGGCGTGCCAAGTAATGAGCTGGGGGATGACACCACGCTCAATACAGCGGATGCCACCCTGATGATGGCAGACCAGTCAGCCGCCCTAGCTGGTATTCAACGTTTCCCCACAACTAATGAAGAAATCACGCAACGATTTCGTGCTTCCTTGCAACAACTCATATCAGACGCGGCAAAGCAAGGAGTTGACCTTTCCACCACGGGAGGTTTGATATCTCCTCACAGTCTGCCCGTCCCAAATCAACAGGCTGCGAGGCTGCGTTCTGCAGTGGTGATACCAACGCCTGATGCACCCCTAAAGGCGAGACGAGATCCTGTGCCAGAAATATTATCCGAAAGGGAGCATAGAGAGGGGAGTGATCCTGACATGGGTTACGGTCAAGATCGAATAGTCGTAAATCGGGATCACCCCAGGAGGCGCAGTCACCGGAGAGGCCGATCTTCATCCTCGGAAGGGAGTGAGCAGAATCGCCATCGCAAGCGCCAAAGGGGCACAGTACGGTTGCATGGCCTAAACCGAGATCGCAGAGAGTTGAATCCGGAGGAAAGGGGTCAAAAATTGACCATAAGTCAAACCTTCAATGCGACAGGGGAGCCAGAAGGAGATAGAGATATACTCATACAGAGCCTAACCCGGGAGGTACAGAATAATCGTCGACAAATGGATGCTTTAGTCAGGCGATATGGGCGTAATGAGCTGTCGGATGACGAATCCGGAAGCCCGTTCACTAGTGGGATCCTAAGAACACCTTTCCCGGAGAGATTCAGGATGCCACACGTGGAACTATTTAAGAAAGATACCGATCCAAAGGAACACGTCCGAAGATATAGGAGCGCCATGGCACAATATGTCAACAACGACGCACTGCTATGTTTGAATTTTCCTCAAACCCTTGGAGATCTAGGCTCCCGGTGGTTTGGTAGATTACCAGCAGCAAGCATAAGCAGCTTTGGTGAGTTGAGCAAAACTTTCTCAAGACAGTTCCTCGGGAATGTGCATAGGAAAAAATCGGTAGCTCACTTATCCCAACTCAGAAAGGGAAAGGATGAGTCGCTAAAGAAGTATCTGGGGAGATTTGGTCAGGAAGTGTCCGAAATTGGGAGTGCAAATGACGAGGCAATAATTGCTGCGTTCATCAACAACCTTCAGAATGGTCAATTGTCATTTGACCTCAGAAGAGCCCGATTAACCAGTTATGCTGATATGATGGACATGGCAGGGGGGTACGCCCTGGCTGAAGAGGAAGAAATTGCCACAGGGGGTTACTTTGTGCATGGCGGTCGCCCAGAAGGATTCAAGACCAAAGACCAAACTAAGGCGCCCGACGGCAAAACGGACAAACAGAAGAACAAAGCACGGGATGGTCGGGATGGGCGGCGAGCATACGACCCGAAAACCGACCAACCGCGATAGAAGTTCCAGGGCAGGTATACGAATTACACCCCACTGAAAAAAGACCAAGGTGAAATCTTGGCAATCCTAGAGGAGAAGAACATGTCAAAAGAACCTCCTAGGCAGTCAACATATGCCCGGAGGGACACTACCAAGTATTGCCGCTTCCATAAGGAGAACGGGCACGAGACGTCCAAATGTTTCCAATTAAGGGACCATATTGAAACCCTCATCAGGGAAGGACACCTGAAAGACATCGTCCTCAAGAAGGTGGACAAGACAGATGGACAAAAGGATAGCCGGCAGGACGGGCGGGCAAGAAAATTCAGTCAAAAGAAAGCTGAGGATGAAGGAGCAATTAACACCATCTTTGGAGGACCGGCAACTGGCAGGAGTAACAGGGAAAGGACCCAAGAAATTCGGGAGGCCATGGAGGCACCGAGAGACTTAGATGTCAATTCCATTGAACCCGACCCGAAAAGAATCAAAGAGGGATGGGACCCGATTATATTCACAGAAGCTGACTCACATGGAGTGGATGTTAAACCAAATGATGCTTTAGTAATTGGAGCGCGGATCGGTCACCGAGAAGTTCATCGAATCTTGATTGACAATGGGAGTTCAGCGGACATCCTAAGCGCGGAGGTATATGACCAGCTGAAGCTGGACAGGAAAGACCTACAGCCGTTTCCCACACCCCTTAGAGGATTCGGGGGAGTCGAAGTAAGGTCGCTGGGAACAGTGAAATTGCCCGTGAAGATTGGGACGACCCCTTGCCAAAAGACTGTGCTGCTCGACTTTGTGGTGGTGGATACGGAAAACTGGCCGTACAATGCTTTATTAGGCCGACCGTTTTTGAATAAAACCAAAGCAGTGACGGCAACTTATGCTCTCATGATGAAATTCCCGACTGAGTATGGAGTAGGAGTGGTGAAGGGGTCACAAGAGATGGCCCGAAGAGCAAATTTGTCAGTATACAAAGACAGGGAAGTACACCAAATGTACGAGGTAACAACCCAACAAAAAGTGGAGGAACCTGAAGAGCAGGCAGAAGTGCCAAAAGAGTTTGAATTGGATCCCAGAGAAGAACCCGAAGTCAGAAAGGATGAGTTGACCGAACAAATAGTCCTGAATCCGGCGGATCCGAGCAAGACAGTGAAGATAGGAGCAAGCTTAAGTGGGCATGTCAAAGCCCAACTGACCACATTGCTAAGAGGTTACAAGGATGTTTTTGCTTGGGGTCACGAGGATATGCTAGGAGTAGACCCAAAGGTGATATCACATTGTCTTTCTACCAACCCAGAGTCCCGACCAGTGGTGCAAAAGAGAAGGTTGTTCAATCCAGAGAGAAGCGCTGCAATTAAGAAGGAGGTGGAGAAGTTACTTTCCGCAGGATCAATAAGGGAGGTCAAATACCCGGAGTGGGTAGCCAACGTAGTATTGGTCAAGAAGAAGAACAATCAATGGAGGATGTGTGTAGATTTCACTGACTTGAACAGGGCCTGCCCGAAAGATAGTTTTCCATTACCAAGAATTGACCAGCTCGTAGATGCCTGCCCGAAAGATAGTTTTCCATTACCAAGAATTGACCAGCTCGTAGATGCAACGGCAGGATACGAACTGCTAAGCTTCATGGATGCATACTCGGGATACAACCAGATTCGGATGAATAAAGCAGACGAAGAAAAAACATCCTTCACCATGGATCAAGGGCTGTATTGCTACAAAGTGATGCCTTTCGGATTGAAAAATGCTGGAGCGACATACCAAAGGTTGGTGAACCGGATGTTTGCTCGGCAGATTGGGAGAAACATGGAAGTCTACGTGGATGACATGCTGACCAAGAGCACTACGGCAGAAAAACACTCGGAGGACTTGAAGGAAACCTTCGATGTTCTGAGGAAATATAAGATGAAGCTCAATCCCAGTAAATGCGTGTTCGGAGTACCTTCGGGGAGGTTTCTGGGTTTTCAGGTTCACCAAAGAGGAATTGAGGTGAATCCCGAGAAGATCAGAGCACTAGAAGGAATGGCTTCACCAAAGACGTTGAAAGACGTACAAAGGCTGACGGGATGTCTCGCGTCGCTCAATCGGTTCATTGCTAAGTCAACAGACAAATGCGCTCCCTTCTTCAGGGCAATAAAAAAGGGAAAAGGGCTCGAATGGAGTGCAGAATGCGAAGAAGCATTCCAGAAATTGAAGGAATATTTGGGGCGAGCACCCATCCTCTCAAAACCGGTGGTAGGAGAAACATTATACTTGTATTTGTCGGTCACGGAGGTGGCGACAAGTTCGGTGTTAATACGGTTAGAAGAGGGGGTACAAAAGCCAGTGTACTACACAAGCAAGGCATTGTTACCGGCAGAAACCAGGTATTCTCCAGCAGAAAAAATAGCATTAGCACTGATCACATCAGCCAGGAAACTAAGGCCATATTTCCAAGCACATACAATAGAAGTATACACAGACTGTCCATTAAAACTAATCCTTCAAAAGCCGGAGGTGTCAGGAAGATTAACCAAATGGGCCGTGGAGCTGAGCGAATACGACATCAAATACACACCTAAAGCGGCAGTTAAGGGGCAGGCAGTATCAGACTTTATAGCAGAATTCACCGAGCCCGATGCCGAGGTAAGGAGGGCAATGGAGGGAGAACGGATTGAAAAACTTCAGTGGAAATTGCATGTGGACGGATCATCGAACACACACGGCAGCGGGGCCGGAATAGTTATAACAACCCCCGAGGGGGATGCCGTGGAATGTGCCATGAGGTTCGATTTCAAAGCAACCAACAATCAAGCAGAGTATGAGGCCTTGTTGGCCGGCCTAAGGGTTTGCATAGCATTAGGGGCAGATGAGCTGGAAATTTACAGCGATTCACAAGTCGTGGTTAATCAAGTGCTGGACGAGTACCAGGCAAGGGAAGAGCACATGATAGCTTATTTGGACATGGCAAAAAGGCTACTCAGAAAGTTCAAAGTGTACAAAATCTCTCAGATCCCTCGGGAAGAGAACGAAAAAGCAGATGCTTTATCTAAGTTAGCTTCAGCCATCACGAGCATCAGATCCAAAGCAATACCAGTGGCACATCTGACTAGGCCGAGTACGGCAGAATCAGAGGAAATCATGGTAGCAGAGATCCGGCCAAGCCCAAACGACTGGACATGCAAACTCAGGAAGTACTTAGAGGAAAACATATTACCGGAGGATGCAGTGGAAGCGAAACGCGTCAGATACAGGTCAACCCGGTATACAATCCTGAGGGGGGAATTATACAGGAGAGGATTCTCGAAAGTACTGCAAAGATGTGTGACCGGCGAAGAAACTGAAAAAATCCTCAAAAGTGTCCACAGTAGAGTGTGTGGAAACCATACTGGGGGTAAAAGCCTAGCACACAAGGTACTCAGACAAGGTTTCTACTGGCCGACCCTTTTCGCAGAGGCGCAGCGATTCTCCGAGAGCTGCGAGACATGCCAGAGAATAGCAAACGATATTCGACAGCCCCCAGAGTTACTCAGAAGTCTAACTTCACCGTGGCCCTTCGCCATGTGGGGACTCGACCTAATAGGGCCAATGCCCACAGGAACAAAGGGAGGGGCAAAGCACGCCATTGTGGCGGTGGACTATTTCACCAAATGGGCAGAAGCAGAAGCACTTGTGCATATTACAGAGGCAAACACCACCAGCTTTGTCAAGAAGAACATCATATATAGGTTCGGAATCCCGAACATCATCATAACAGACAATGGAACCCAGTTCGACAACAAAAAATTCAGAGAAATGTGTGAAGAATTCAAGATCGCGAACTACTACGCATCACCGGCTCACCCTCAAACCAATGGTCAGACAGAGGCTGTGAATAAAGTGATCAAACATACACTGAAAGCAAAATTAGAGGCAAAGAAGGGCGGCTGGGCGGATAAACTACCCGAGGTGTTATGGGCATACCGAACAACAATGAGGTCGTCCACGGGGGAGACTCCTTTCGCGCTGGCGTTTGGGACAGAAGCTGTAATCCCAGCAGAAACAACTTTCATATCCCCCAGGATACAGTTATACAGCCCCGAGCACAATATAGATATGCTGCAGCAGAACTTAGACGAACTAGAGGAAATCAGAGATACGGCACAAGTCAGAAATTCCGCGTACCAGCAAAGGGCTGCGAGGTATTACAATTCACACGTTCGTGAGCGGAGATTCCAACTCGGAGACTTGGTGCTAAGAAGAGTGTCCCCAAACACCAAAGATAAGTCCTCGGGATCTCTTGCCGATAAATGGGAAGGGCCGTATATCATCAAGGGGGTCGTAGGACATGGGGCCTACATGATAGCCCGACCAGAGGGAAGTTTGGTACCCCGACCATGCAACGCACAATACCTAAAAATCTTCTATCCCTGAAGGGCCCGACCGCATTTATTACCAAAGACTTATTCTGTTTTAAACTTTTTTTTTAGTCTCTGCTTTCATTATATCAGGTCTATTTCTTAGTTTCATAGTTATGTTCATCTAACAAAATTCGTGTTGATCATTCAATAAAGTTCAGTTGCTAGTACAGAGTAATCCAACAGAATTGATAATCCATGAGCAAAAACATGAGCAAAAACTTCGACAGCAACCCACCAAAAGTTGGTCGAATAAACCAGAGAATACGGGCGCCATAAACCCACGAAAGAGTGGACGAGTGGCGCCCGAAGGGCGGAAAAGCTGTAGTAGCATGCCCGCCTTGCTAAAGCGATAAAAACGTGTCTCTTAGCAGAAAGGCAAAACCGAGGCACCAGAATAAATTGGAAAACTGCTCGGAGCGCCGCTAGAAAGGCTAGTGAGACGCGCAGCCGTGTTGGCCTGTATAAAGTACCCCCAACGATTCGGCAAAACCTTGCACAGATAAAACCGGGAGACGTCCTAGGTGACTTGTGCAAGGACCTTGACGTATGGCCGTGGCGAGCCTCGGCGTAACGTTGAGGCAAGAAATCAAAAACTCAAACGAGAAGGCCAGTTACATGAGATACTCGGCCGAAACTAACCAGTTAAATAATATACGCGGTTTAAAGTTGTTTTAAGGCCAGTTACATGAGATACCCGGCTGAAACTAACTACCAGTTAAATAATATACGCGGTTTAAAGTTGTTTAAAAGCCAGTTACATGAGATACTCGGCTGAAACTAATTACCGGTTAAATAAGATACTCGGCCTACCCGACTAAAATGCCGGGAAATAAGGCACCAAGTCAAGATAAGTTCAGGGATTCCCGAAGGACTAAACCCCTGAAGATCCACAAGTTCGAAGAAATCCAACTAAATTCAGAATTCCAAATAAAAGAATTTAGATCAAAACTGAGGAAAAATCATTTATATATATGAAAAATTCGTCTATACATGATAAAAGTATACAAATATGCAGGTATAGTTATACAGGTATAGTTATACAAATATTTACAGCTGGTTACACCGCTACAAAAAAGGGGCTTGAAGTCATGAAGCTCAGGAGGGTGGCACCGGGGGTCGGGAGCTGCTTCCGCCGACATCGGGATCAGGCTCCATCACATACTCGCTCAGCAGGCTGTCGTCCGAAGGCCAAATAATGACATCCTCCTCCTCATCGACAATCCAGTCGGCATAGTCGACCCCGGGAACAGGTCCCAAATCGGGCGTCTCGTTGTCGATCCCGGCCTTTTCACAGGCATAAAACGTGGAGAAGGAGTCAGCGGAAGGAACCTCGAGGTGCATGGGATGCGGCGCTTTACCTTTACTTCTGCAATACGCTCGCCACTCCCTCATCTGGGCCCGAAGAGACTCCAGAGAGGTGTCCACATGCTTTTTAATTGATAGGCTCCAGTTGGCCCTGGCCCGATCAGTCGCCCTATTCTTCTGCTTGAAGAATTCACCAGCCGAGACCATCCCCCGCTGGAACTCACGCAGAAGCAAAGCATCATAGGCTGGAGACCTCTTAAACCGATCAACACTTTGTAATTCCAGTTCCAGCCTAGCTTCTTTCAATAGGGACCTAACTGTCAAGGCCTGACGCTCCAAGTCTTCGATTCGGCGCTCATAAGCAAACTTGGCGTCCTCAGCAGACTGCTCAGCCTGGAGCAAAGCATCCTGAGTGGATGACAACTGATCTCGGAGAACCTTGACCTCCTCGGCGGCAGAAGATGCTCGCTGTTCAGCCTCCAACTGCCGAGCCAGGCATTGATCCAAGACCACCTGACTCGACTTAGCCCCCTCTCGGCTAGCCAGCTCAGCCCGAGAACAGCGGTCCTCGCTCTCCTTCAACTAGGCTTCTAGCCGCTTTATTCTATCTGCCTGGGCTTCACCAGCTTGACAAGCCCCAGACATTTCAGCCACCATCTGCAGCAAGTCAACAGTAAATAAAAACAACGAAAAGTAAGGAAGGAATACGAAATACCACATGTTACTAAGGCGTTACTTACATAAGAGGCACTGTTGAAAAAATTGCAGAGTCGGTCGGACACGGTCCCGGTCCTGAGGTGGCTCCAATGATCCTCCCCAATATAGGCTCGGCCAGAAGCCATGGCCCTCAACATGGATTCAGGGTCAGGATCACCAGTATGGGGCGAGGAACCCGAACCGCCTGCATCGGCTTCAGGAAACTCGACGGACGAAGTTTCCCGAGGAACAGCAGGGGAACCTCCGACATCACCCTTTGTCTGGACCGTCGGAGGAGAGATGCCCACGTCTTTCCCGACGTTACCCTCCTCTTCGCCGCCTGAGGACGAGTCGACGTAGGCAACTACTCTGGGGATTTTATGGGGAGCTCGGCCAGAAGAAAACGAGGCCTTCCTTTTCCCAAGCTGCCCCGTTTCAGCATTTCCGCCCTCAGAAGCGAAAGGAACAGCAGAAACAGGAGAGCTGACCCCATCAGCTGGAGTTGCATGATCGGAATCAGAGGGGTGCCCCACTTTTTCTTTACCCTTCGAAGGACCCTTTCGGCTGTCCAGATCAGCCTCGATCCTGCTTACTCCGAAGCCTTCCGGATCAGCCGTGGTCTCTTTTGAACATGCGGTTGTCTCTTGACCATGGATGTCTTCAGGCATATACTCGGGCACCCCCCCTTCATCATTATCCTCAGGAAGATCCTCGGGAGCACTCCCTTCAGATTTATTATCAGGAGGAGCTACTCCTGCATCTCGCTGGCGGAGGACCTCCTTCCTGCTGGCCTCCACAATCCCTTTCATCCGACGTGCCAGAGCATCGCAGACCACGTCCACGTCATACACTTCAAAAAGAAAAAGGGAGCCCGAGTCAATAAATTAATACAAAGACAAATGACAAAATAAAAGGCAGAATAAAAGCTACAACACAACTTACAGAGTCTGCGGCGAGCGGAAATTTGAGGGAAGAGGCGAGCTGAAATCATCTTCCCCTCATTATAGAGATAGGGTTTACCCCTTTTCTCCAAGGGGCGGACGGCAGCCCGAGCCAAGGTCTTCAGCTCTTCATCGGTGAAGGAGGAAGTTACGTGGTTCCATTGGGGCGAGCAAAAATACCGAGGAACTCTGCAGGTCATTTGGGAGCCATCCAGATCAAAACTAATTGATTGGCCCCATTGTCCACCCACAAAGAACCAGCTGTTCTTCCAAAATTTGTTTGAGGTGGGGAAGCCCCAAACAAATCCCTTCATCTTCTCCTCTGTGGTCGGCTCGATCTCACCCTTGACCACAACATCCTTGGGGATCCAAAACTCAGGCTGAGTCGATTGAAGAAAATAGACACCAGACTTCCCCACGGGTCTCAAGGAGTAGAAGTGTCGGATTTCGCGAGGAGTGGGAGGTGGCCGTTTCATCCTGTGCCACATGTGCCACATGCACATCAAAATACGGTAGTTGTTCGGAGTCAGCTGAGCCGGAGCAATTCGGGCCTCAGCCAAAAACCAAGTGATGAATGGCTGGAGAGGAAGAGTGACGCCGCAGGCGAGCATGGCCCCATAAACCGCCACGTGGCCAGGAGGAGGGTTCCAGGCAGCCCGACCTTCAGCGGGGATTAGCGAAATCACGTCGCCATCCAGATCGAACCGCCGCATATATTTGCCTACCTCCTCAGGGCCGACCACATTCGGCTCTACATCATAAGCGCATATGCGCTCGGGAGAGAAGGGAATTCGAGCAGCCCTATGCTCTTCTTCGATGTCGTTCTCGATAACCCTCTGGGTCCCGACTCGGCTCTCCAGCGAGTGGGAATCTTTGTAAACTTTGCGAGTGCTCATCTTTTTTCCTGGTCGCTTCCAAGGCCGAATACCAGCTGTAGAAGAAGAAGAATCCGACCAATCTGCAGGCTGATACTCGGGAAGTGATGAATTCGAGGAAACGGAATGAACTTCAGGAGGAAATGGAGCCTCTGAAGGAGCAAAATTTTCACGGGAAATTGCAGAAACGTCAGCATCAATGAAATGCGGTTGATCAAAGAGAGGTGGTTTCAATAAATTGTGGACTACAGATGCAGTGTGTGCATCATGTTGCTCAATAGCAATCATGCCAACAGTGTAAAGACGATACCTAGTTGCAGAATCCATGAAAACTAACCTTGATGTATTTGAAGCAGAACCCAGAAAAAACTGGAGATGCAGTTGAAGCAGACGAAGAGGTGGTTGCAGCAGAAGAACTCAATAAACAGGGAATGTGAGCAAACTCTTCAGAGAATAATGCACAAAAATTGCGGAAAGTGAAGTAAAAAGGAGAAGCACCACCACTGTCAGTTTATATAGGCAGCACATTGATTTCGAAAAACACGAAACCCTAGAAGAAACACAAAGGAGTGGGAAAACAGAGGGGCGTGGGCGATGACGTAATCCACACGTGGGCAAGCAGAAAGGTCAGGTCCCATAAATGCGTCGCACCACCGCAGAACCACAGCCAAATAAAAAGGGACAAGTGGCGATCGAAGAAAGCCTTGAGCCACCAGTGAGCAGAAACGCCACCATCAAAAGATCTTTGAAATGATTGATAAATCGAATGCGTGCGGTCGTAATTAAAACACGTCATTTAAGAGCTTGGAAGCAAACGAGGATACATTAATGCGGAAAAAGACAAACGAAGACTAGCTGCAAATGAGTATTGAGGTTAAATATCTGACCCGAGTGGAGCTGACTCAGCATGATCGGCACAAATATTTAAGGGGGTATTGTTATAGGCAAAAATAGCCGTGGTAGACACGTCATCACAACATAAAGCCATGTAAGCAAAGTCAAAAGAAAGTCAACTGACAGAGCAAGAATTCCCCCATGAAAACCTGCTCGGAAAAAGAGGAAGTTTCCCGACCACCAACAAAGGCGAGTTGCTCGGGCAATAAACCCTACTCGGGCAAGGACACGATGTAGTCGGGAATCAATGAAAACAGATAGTCACCAGCGCTCATGTTCCAAACTTTGGGTGCAATCAGCAACAAGCAACTCCATGATAAGCAAAAGTGGCTGCAGAGCTCAAATAAGGAAGCAAATAGATTTTCCGTGAATGAAGGAGGAGGAATCAGAATCAGACTTGGATTCAACCAAATCAAGAAATATACGAAAGAAGGAGAGTCCGAATCCGATAAGGATTACAACTCACAATTAGGGCACCACATACTAAAACCCTAATTAAACATGTATAAATACCCCTTCTTTACGCAAAAAGAGGGGGACAGGAGAGAAATAGCTAGAGGGGGATTATAATACAGCATTCTTTGTAATTCTTCTTCATAGTGGATTTGGCTTCGTTGCTTAGGCAACAAACCGTGGATGTTTCTCCAACCCTTGGAGTTTTACCACGTAATTGTTTGTGATTCATAGTTTATTTCTCTTGTTTTCAATCATCCAAGTTCATAATTTACAACAAGTCAAAGGATAAATCATTGACTCGGTGACCACCAAAAATCACCGTCAACAATGGTAATCCGCAAGATCTTCCAAT